>CM035173.1:0-600000 GCA_020205615.1 Panax quinquefolius | reverse complement strand
TTATTAACGTATAAAAGCGAAACATCTTTTATATAAAATAGAATACTTTATTAAAGTTATTACTATAAATAGAATATATTATATTTTATTATGCATAGTGTTGCGTAGTGTTTTTGCATAGTGTTTGCGTAGTAAAATGTTTTTATATAAATAGAATATATTATATTTTATTTAAAAGATTTTTCTTTAAATATGGACCGTCAGATTAAAGTAAATCAATCGAATAGTTCATGGATTAATTCTTATGCATTCCATTTTCCTATAAATAGAAGCTCATTCCTTCATTATTTTTCTTACGAATTCATCAAAACTAGAGAGAGAAATTAGAGAGTTTATATAGAGAAAATTATAGAAAGAAGAAGAGTATTCTGCTACTTCACTACTTATATTAGGTTCTTTTTACGGTAAGGGTGTTATTCTTTCTTCTTGAAGAGAACTTCATTATTCCATTCACTATTATTACATTGGAATAACTTTGTAAAAAAGTGGCATACCCTATACATAACCTTTGTATCGTGGCGTACCCTATACTTGGTGAAATCCTTATTGTAAGACCCCGAATTTTATGAAATAAAAGTATTCAATTTTTCTATTCAAGAATTGGTTAAATTGATAAAAGTTAAAGTTAAGGGTGATATATGAAATTTTTCAAAATAATGTGAGGGGTATAAAGTATTCATTATTATCGGGGAATATTCGTTTGGTCGTGGAATATTCTTTACGTCGAGGGAATATTCGTGACGTAGCGTGACCGCCGTATGTGGGCCCCATAACGGAAAGCAATTGGATGAAAAAACGACAAATATAAGTTGGTTAAAAATACTTGGCGTAGTTATTCTCAATTAAGATGTTGGAATACCCGTTGGTTAAAATACGATGTCTGGCGTCGCACAAAGATGGCACGCGGTATTGCACAATATTGTTGAATTATTGATCCTTACGTGAAGAAGGCACTACTCAATAATTTTCACGGTAATTCTTGTTCATTATTTTATTTTATTGATTGATAATTGCTACGTTGATATTTTATATTATTGTTGTTCAATAATTGTCACTTTGCGCATTATCTCCATTATCGGATCAATAATTCATATTATTTGAATAATATTATTAGATAGCATTATTGGCAATGTCTAGAAAGTTACATCGAGGAGAGGTTTGGTCACCTAATTGCGCCGCCGAAGGAGAAATCCTTATCGGAAAGCCCCTCTTTCACGAGGAGCGGCTGGTTATCATAATTGTGAATTTAACTTGGAAGGGTGTTTTGTCACTTTATCATACAAGATGTCTAATGACATCTGACCTCGTGTTATCATAAAGACGTGGTTGTCTTTCATCCACTTGCTTTGAGTATATTTACAAGCACTACCTATATAATCTTGGTGTTTGTTTGGAGTATAATACCCAATTAGAGGCAGTGGAGATAATGATATGTCGAGAAGACTCACCATTGGGAAGAATATGATAGTAATCTTCTCGTTTTTTTTTTTGGGGTTTATTAGGTCAACCGAGGATAATTACGTGGCCGTATATGATATCTACCATAACCTAAAAGTATGGCCCTCCCACGTGTATGAAGGTTTCTTTGAGCACTTCCCAAAGATTCTAATTTCTAAAACAGATTTTTGACTATACCTTTATGTAAGGTGTCATTGTGACGTCTACTGATTGGTATATATTTGTATCAAACTCACAAGGCATATGTGTTGTTGTATTTTGCACGACAATTGTTGTAATAAAGTTGTAGTTGTTTTTCATACCATGTATTTGTGACTTAGAATAGGTTGGATGGAATGGACCTATTTTGGGGTTGTTACATTTGGTATCGAGCTTAGGGATATGATCTCCTGGCGGAGATCGGGGAATAGAACTAGGAGGGAGAGATGAGTAAATCCTTCGTTAGTGTGTCTACCTAAGCTTATTTGTTGGTCGATCATAATATCGAGATATTATGTGATATGTTAATTTGCTTTCAATTAACCTTTGTTTTGAAGTTGTATTCTAGAATGATATCCGAAATACGAGGAGATGAGCAATGGAGAAATCATGATGGCGGGGAGATAGAATGCGAAATGAAAACAAGGTATTCTCAACTCTTTGAAATACTGTGCACGTAAATTTGGGGACGAAATTTCATAAGGAGGGAGATTGTAAGACCCGAATTTTATGAAATAAAAGTATTCAATTTTTCTTTTTGATGGTGGTTAAATTGATAAAAGTTAAAGTTAAGGGTGATATATGAAATTTTTTCAAAATACGCAAGAAGGTATAAAGTATTCATTATTGTCGGGGGAATATTCGTTTGGTCGTGGAATATTCTTTACGTAGGGAATATTAAATGCGACAGCACAATGACCATGTGTGTGGGCCCCATAACTGAAAGCAATTGGATGAAGAAAGCGACAAATATAAGTTGGTTAAAAATAACGGCGTAGTTATTACCAATTAAGACATTGGAATACCCGGTGGTTAAAATCTGATGTCTGGCGTGGTTGCACAAGAAATAGCACCGCGGTATTGCACAATATTGTTGAATTATTGATCCTTACGTAAGAAGGCCTTTACTCAATAATTTTCACGGTGAATTCTTGTTCAATATTTTATTTTATTGATTCAATAATTCTGCTGCGTTGATATTTTATATTATTGTTGTTCAATAATTGTCACTTGCACATTATTATCTCCATTATCGGATCAATAATTCATATTATTTGAATAATATTATTAGATAGCATTATTGGCAATGTCTAGAAAGTTCATCGAGGAGAGGTTTGGTCACCTAATTGCGGCACCGATGAAGAGAGAAATCCTTATCGGGAAGCCCCTCTCTCTGAACTACTTTGGTTGTCATAATTGTGATTACGTAATATTATTTGTGAATAATTAATTATTGATTTATATGATAAGAAAATATTTATAAATGATGGATTTATTTGTTTTATGTGGTTATAATTGAATGATTTAATGTTGAGGTATTTTATCGAGTAATTTTGCCGGAATGGAGGTATTAAAATCAAATCAAGTATTTTTACGATATATTGCGTGAGTTATAATTTTTAATCCAAACCGTTGGATCGTTGTAATTTTTGGATATGTTATACATACATAAGTTGAGTATATGTCCACAAATTTTGAACCGTTAAAATGAACGAATGATTTGTTATGAATTTTAAGAGGTGGTGATTCGAAAATTAGGTTTATAATTGATTTTGGTGGAAAATTCTAGAATTGAGTGGGCCCCACTAGTGGTTGGTGAAGAAATGTGCTGAATTTTATTTCAAATGTGGTGGGTGGGAATAGTAGCGAGGTAAAGCCATCGGGTTGAAGGTTAAAAATGCCTTGGCGTCTTTAACATTTTCCTATAAATAGAAATTTAAGTTAGAATTGAAAATCACACCGAAACAAGTTTTCTCTCTTTCTCTCTATATTATCGAGTGTATTTTGTGAGTATTTTGAGTATACTTTGAGTATTGTTAGGCGGTGCAAAGTTCCTTCAAAGACTATATCCAGGTGTTTATTTAGAAGACTGTCTTTCGAGGTAAGGGATGTTATTTTCTTCTCAAATGATATTATTTCTTCAATATCATTATCTTTGAAATATTGGTTGGAACTTTTTATCAAATTTGGAACTTTTTCATGTGGGGTTACTTATTCATGAGTTACTATTCACGAGTTCTTATTCATGAGTTCTTATTCACGAGTTCTTATTCACGAGTACTATTCATGTAAGCGTGAAAATGTTTTTTTTGTGGAATTTCATCTTTTGGTGTCGAGTTACTTATTCACTTATACTAAGACTATTCACGATACTCAACACTATTCATCGAAAAATAAAATTTCTTCTTTTCGTCAAAATATCTATTACGGATACTAGCTTTGATTGTATCCATGTTTTGATCATTCTTGAATTTTACACCACTATGATTATTTTTGAGGTATTTTTGACGTGGATAAAACCAATGCAAAGATGAACAGTGTTTAAATGAACATGACCTAAGTGATGAATATCTTTAACCCAGAGTAGTCAAAGATGAATTATTGATGAATATCTTTTGCTCAGAATGCAAAAGATGACACTGTTGTTGAATATCTTTGCTTTTGTAGTCAAAGATGAATTATTGATGAATATCTTTGGCTTGTAATGCAAAGATGACTTTGTTGTTGAATATCTTTGCTTTGTAGTGCAAAGATGAATTATTGATGAATATCTTTGGCTTGTAATGCAAAGATGACTGTTGTTGAATATCTTTAATTTGTAGTGTAAAGATGAACTGTTGATGAATATCTTTGGCCCGTGGTGAAAAGATGAATTTATTAGTATGATTATGAGCGAGAACTGTGATTTGGTATAACCATGATATTTGATGTTTGAGTAAAGACAAGTGATGAAAATTATCTTTGTCTTGGATGAGAAAGGAATTTAGAACTTCAATTACGATTATGAGTTATACACGTGATTGTGGGATGTGAATTGTTGATTGATGTTACGAGGATAAAACATTGTTGGTGGATTTTAACATGGAGAAGACAATAGACTTTATAGTCTATTTGACTCTTCTAATGGATCGCTTCATTCATTGCAACTATGGTTGAAAAGTTTTATCATCTACCATATGTTCTAAATCTCGATTTATTCTTGATGAAGACTATTGATAATTTATTTATCTTTAGTCATAATATTCTTTCTTCGAAAGCTAGTTGTACTCACCCTTTTGTTTCACAATTCCTTTCGTGTAATAAAAGTGTAAATTGGGTCGTCGGCGGGGATAGCGAGGAATAGAGTGGTGGTCTATAGATGTTGAGGGTGAGGTGAATTTAACTTGGAAGGGTGTTTTGTCACTATCATACAAGATGTCTAATAATGTCTACAACCTCGTGTTATCATAAGACATGGTTGTGTTTCATCCACTTCTTGAGTATATTTACAAGCACTACTATATAATCTTGGTGTTTGTTTGGAGTATAATACCCAATTAGAGGCAGTGGAGATAATGATATGTCAAGAGAAGACTCACCATTGGGAAGAATATGATAGTAATCTTCTCGTTTTTCTTTGGGGTTTATTCAATCAACCAAGGATAATTTGTGGCCATATGATATCTACCATAACCTAAAAGCATGGCCTCCCATGTATGAAGGTTTCTTTGAGCACTTCCCAAAGATTCTAATTTCTAAAAGCAGCTTTTTGACTATACCTTTATGTAAGGTGTCATTGTGACGTCTTCTGAGTTGGTATATATTTGTATCCAAACTCACAGCATATGTGTTGTTGTATTTTGCACGACAATTGTTGTAATAAAGTTGTAGTTGTTTTCTATACCATGTATTTGACGACTTAGAATAGGTTGGATGGAATGGACCTATTTTGGGGTTGTTACATTTGGTATCAGAGCTTAGGGATATGATCTCTGGCGGAGATCGGGGAATAGAACTAGGAGGGGAGAGATGAGTAAATCCTTCGCTAGTGTGTCCTACCTAAAAGCTTATTTGTTGGTCGATCATAATATCGAGATATTATGTGATATGTTAATTTGCTCAATTAACCTTTGTTTTTGAAGTTGTATTCAGAATGATATCTGAAATACGGAGATGAAAGCAATGGAGAAATCATGATGACGGGGAGATAGAATCGAAATGAAAACAAGGTATTCTCAACTCTTTGAAATACAGTCACGTAATTTTGGGACGAAATTTCATAAGGAGGAGATTGTAAGACCGAATTTTATGAAATAAAAGTATTCAATTTTTCTTTCAAGAATTGGTTAAATTGATAAAAGTTAAAGTTAAGGGTGATATATGAAATTTTTTCAAAATACGCAGGGGTATAAAGTATTCATTATTGTGGGGAATATTCGTTTGGTCGTGGAATATTCTTTTACGTGGGAATATTAAATGACTATAGTAGCGACCGTGTGTGGGCCCCATAACGGAAAAAAGCAATTGGATGAAGAAAGCGACAAATATAAGTTGGTTAAAAATAACGGCGTAGTTATTACCAATTAAAGATCATTGGAATACCCGGTGGTTAAAATACTGATGTCTACGCGTGGTTCTTAAAGAAGACATTGCGGTATTGCACAATATTGTTGAATTATTGATCCTTACGTGAAGGCACTACTCAATAATTTTCACATGAGTTCTTGTTCAATATTTTATTTTATTGATTCAATAATTCTTTGCGTTGATATTTTATATTATTGTTGTTCAATAATTGTCAACGCATTATTATCTCCATTATCGGATCAATAATTCATATTATTTGAATAATATTATTAGATAGCATTATTGGCAATGTCTAGAAAGTTTACTCAGGAGAGGTTTGGTCACCTAATTGCGCGCCAAGAAGAGAGAAATCCTTATCGGAAGCCCCTCTTTCCAGGAACGGCTGGTCATCATAATTGTGATTCGTAATATTATTTGTGAATAATTAATTATTGATTTATATGATAAGAAAATATTTATAAATGATGGATTTATTTGTTTTATGTGGTTATAATTGAATGATTTAATGTTGAGGTATTTTATCGGTAATTTTGCCGGAATGGAGGTATTAAAAATCAAATCGATATTTTACGATATATTGCGTGAGTTATAATTTTAATCCGACCGTTGGATCATTGTAATTTTTGGATATGTTATACATACATAAGTTGAGTATATGTCCACAAATTTTGAACCGTTAAAATGAACGAATGATTTGTTATGAATTTTAAGAGGTGGTGATTCGAAAATTAGGTTTATAATTGATTTTGGTGGAAAATTCTAGAATTGAGTGGGCCCCACTAGTGGTTGGTGAAGAAATGTGCTGAATTTTATTTCAAATGTGGTGGGTGGGAATAGTAGCAGTAAAGCCATCGGAGTTGTGAGGTTAAGTGCGCTTGGCGTCTGCTTTAACATTTTCCTATAAATAGAGGCTAAGTTAGAATTGAAAATCACACCGAAACAAGTTTTCTCTTTCTCTCTATATTATCGAGTGTATTTTGTGAGTATTTTGAGTATACTTTGAGTATTGTTAGGCGGTGCAAAGTTCCTTCAAAGACTATATCCAGGTGTTTCAACTAAGTATTGTCTTTTCGAGGTAAGGGATGTTATTTTCTTCTCAAATGATATTATTTCTTCAATATCATTATCTTTGAAATATTAGTTGGAACTTTTATCAAATTTGGAACTTTTTCATGTCGGGGGTTACTTATTCATGAGTTCTTATTATTCACGAGTTACTATTCATGAGTTACTTATTCACGAGTTCTTATTCACGAGTACTTATTCATGTAAGCGTGAAAATGTTTTTTTGTGGAATTCTATCTTTTGGTGTCAAGATTCTTATTCACGATATCACGAAGACTATTCACGATATCCAAGACTTTATTCATCGAAAAATAAAATTTCTTCTTTTCGTCTAAAATATCTATTACGGATACTAGCTTTGATTGTATCCATGTTTTGATCATTCTTGAATTTTACACCACTATGATTATTTTTGAGGTATTTTGGACGTGGATAAAACCAATGCAAAGATGAGCAGGTGTTTAAATGAACATGAATTAATGATGAATATCTTTAGCCGGTGAGTGCAAAGATGAATTATTGATGAATATCTTTTGCTTTCGTAATGCAAAAGATGATTGTTGTTGAATATCTTTAGCTTTGTAGTGCAAAGATGAATTATTGATGAATATCTTTGGCTTGTAATGCAAAGATGATTGTTGTTGAATATCTTTTGCTTTGTAGTGCAAAGATGAATTATTGATGAATATCTTTGGCTTGTAATGCAAAGATGGCTGTTGTTGAATATCTTTGCTTTGTAGTGTAAAGATGAGCTGTTGATGAATATCTTTGGCCCGTGGTGAAAAGATGAATTTATTAGTATGATTATGAGCAGAAGCGTGATTTGGTATAACCATGATATTTGATGTTTCGGTAAAGACAAGTGATGAAAATTATCTTTGTCTTGGATGAGGAAAGGAATTTAGAACTTCAATTACGATTATAGAGTTATACACGTGATTGTGGATGTGAATTGTTGATTGATGTTACAGGATAAAACATTGTTGGTGGATTTTAACATGAGAAGACAATAGACTTTATAGTCTATTTGACTCTTCTAATGGATTGCTTTCATTCATTGCAACTATGGTTGAAAAGTTTTATCATCTACCATATGTTCTAAATCTACGATTTATTCTTGATGAAGACTATTGATAATTTATTTATCTTTAGTCATAATATTCTTTCTTGAGCTAGTTGTACTCACCCTTTTGTTTCACAATTCCTTTCGTGTAATAAAAGTGTATTTGGGTCGAGCGGGGATAGCGAGGAATAGAGTGGTGGTCTATAGATGTTGAGGTGAGGTGAATTTAACTTGGAAGGGTGTTTTGTCACTATCATACAAGATGTCTAATGACATACAACCTCGTGTTATCATAAGACATGGTTGTGTTTCATCCACTTCTTTGAGTATATTTACAAGCACTACCTATATAATCTTGGTGTTTGTTTGGAGTATAATACCCAATTAGAGACAGTGGAGATAATGATATGTCAAGAGAAGACTCACCATTGGGAAGAATATGATAGTAATCTTCTCGTTTTTTCTTTGGGGTTTATTAGATTCAACCAAGGATAATTACGTGGCCATATGATATCTACCATAACCTAAAAGCATGGCCTCCCATGTATGAAGGTTTCTTTGAGCACTTCCCAAAGATTCTAATTTCTAAAAGCAGTTTTTGACTATACCTTTATGTAAGGTGTCATTGTGACGTCTTCTGGTTGGTATATATTTGTATCCAAACTCACAAATATATGTGTTGTTGTATTTTGCACGACAATTGTTGTAATAAAGTTGTAGTTGTTTTCTATACCATGTATTTGACGACTCAGAATAGGTTGGATGGAATGGACCTATTTTGGGGTTGTTACACTTATGTTATTCCATCGCTTATTATTCTGTTGGAATAACTTTGTATCTGTGATTTACCCTATACTTGGTGACATTCTTCTATTATTACATTGGAACATCCTGCTCATGTGTTTTACAGGACTGGTTAAAATCTTTATTATTCTGTTGGAACATCACATTCGCGTGTGTTTTACATGGGACTGGTTTAAATCTTTATCATTACATTGGAATATCCTATCTCGTGTGTTTTACAATCGGATCCAGTTCCATCTTTATTATTCTGTTGGAATATCCCGTCGGTGTAATTTCACGACGATTGGTTCCGTTATTATTATTATGTTGGAATAACTTTGTCTCTACTGAAATCACCGCATGCATGGTGATTTCTTTTGTTATTCCATTCTTTATTATGCCCGGTTGGTTAAAACTTTGACTTCTTATACTCCATGAAATTAGTAGAATATCCTTGATATTTGCGTTTCATCCAAAGATCTTTCATGGAAATATTCTTCCGATCATTCTTGAATTTAACTCTACTAAACAAGATCATGTTGATAATTTGGACGTTAATAATTCATGGATTAAATAATTCTTGAACTTGTTTTATTGAATTATTATGTCATTGTCATCATCCTCATGTTATATTATGTTATCTTTGGCTTACGTGCATAGATGAACTTAGTATGATTATGACCGAGGATCATTCGGTATAATCATGACTTGATATAAATGATGTGACAAAAGTCCTCGATGTAACTTTCGTAATGCAAATGATGGATAGTTTTGGTATGATTATGACCGGGGGTGATTGAAGTATAGTCATGACCATTGATAATTTGATGAAAATCCTTGGCCAACCGTGGTACAGGATGATTAGATGTGGTGGTTTATTTATTGTCGAGTCTCGTGATAAAAATTGATGAAAACCTTTTAAAACCTAAAAGATAGTAGACTTTATTCTCTCTTGACTCTTTTAATGGATTCGCTTATTCACGCAGTAGATTAAACCGGTTGTCTATTATATTTTATCGGTTTAACACTTTGTTGAAGGCTAATGATAATTTATTCGCATTATCTTAGTCATAATATTTCTTCTTGGGCTAGTTGAGCTCACCCTTTCTTTCACTTTTCTCTGTGAAATGAGAACATAAATTGGGGACAGTCGGGAGCTAAGTAATGGTCGAGAGGATAGCATTAGTAGTCCTCACTATTTCGTGAAATAGTGTGATAATAGTTGTAATGAGGACTCCTTTTGAGTTTGTATAATATCTAGTAGACAATATTTGTATGCAAACTCACGGTTTACGTCGTATTGTATAATACACAGTTAGGTTAGTAAGTTGTATTTGAATTTATGTACCATGTAAGTGGCGACCCAAGATGGGTGACGTATACCTAATTTTGGGGGCGTCACAGTGGATTTGATATAATGTTATAGTTGTATATAATATTTATAAATTTTGCAAAGTATGCAAGTTGTTGTATAATATTCGATTGGTCAGGGAATATTCTTTTTGTCGGGGAATATCCGTACGACGGTACAATCATTGGTAGACCCCACAACAAAATTATTGTCGGATTGAGAAAACGACAAAAATATTTTTATAAAAATAACGGCGGAAGTTTTACCGTTAACTGTTGAACTACTCGGTAGTAAAAGTACAGTAATACGTGTGATTACTATGGTATTGATTATTGATGCTTACGTGAGAAGTCACTCAGTTTTGTTCAATTATTGCTACAGTAATTGCTGCATAGTATCTCACGTTATTTGATTCAATTATTGTCGATATTTTATATATTATTAAATCAATAATTGAGATAACAAAGTTATTAATATTATTATTTGCTAGAAGTTCTACCAAAGAGAGGTTTGGTCACCTAATTGCTCGCCAATAGGGAGAAATCCTTATTGGAAAACCCCCTCTTTCCTGAGAACGACATGGTCGGTTAATATTGTGAATTATAATAAAGGTGATAAGTTTTGTTTTATTATTATTATAAATGTAATAAAACAGAAAACTTTTTATATAAAACATAATACTTTTATAAAGTTATTCGTTTTATTAACTATAAATAGAATATATAATATTATATTATGCATAGTGTTTGCATAAGAAAATCTTTTTATATAAAATGAATACTTTTATAAAGTTATTTGTTTTATTATACTATAAATAGAATATATAATATTCTATTATGCATAATGTTCAGATAAGACCAAGATAGTAAATTTTTTATATAAAATAGAATACTTTTATAAAATTATTCGTTTTATTAGATTATAAATAGAATATATTATATTTTATTTAAAAGATTTTTTATTAGAATATTTTATTAATATTGCATAGTAAATTAATATGGATCATTTGTTTAAAAGTAAATCAATCTGGACTGTTCATGAATTAGTTACTTATTCATCCATTCTCCTATAAATAAAAGCTCATTCTACATTATTTCTTACGAATTCTTTGAAACTAGAGAGGCGAAACTATAGAAAAAAAGAAGAAAAGTATTATGTTACTTCACTACTCCTATATCCAGCTTTCTTACAAGGTAAGGGTATTATTTCTTTTGTATTCTTGAAGAGAACTTACATTATTCCATTCTTTATTATTACATTGGAATAACTTTGTATATCTGTGAACAACCCTATACTTGGTGAAATTCTTACATTATTCCATTCTTTATTATTATGTTGGAATAACTTTGTTTATGCTAAATAATCTTTGCATACATGATGAAATTCTTTTGTTATTCCATTCTTTATTATTCATTGGAACATCCCATGCATGCGGATTACGCGTGACACTGGTTTTATTCTTTATTATTCATTGGAATATCATGTATGCATGCGTTTATCATGACTGGTTCCGATTATTTATTATTATGTTGGAACATCCACGTATTTCGTTTACGTATGACTGGTTCGTTATTTATTATACATTAGAATATCCTATCTGCATGCGTTCGCCTGACTCACGTTCCGTTATTTATTATTACATTGGAATAACACATGCTGTCTTATTACATCGCGTACTAGTGATTTCTTTTGTTATTCCATTCTTTATTATACTTAGTTGGTTAAAGTTTTGACTTTTATACTCCATGAAATTAGTGGAATATTGTGACGCCCCCAAAATAGGTATACATCACCTATTCTGAGTCGCCAAATACATAGTACATAATACAAATACAATCTTAAATATACAACATGAGCTGTGAGTTTTAATACAAATATTATCTTCTAGACAATATTTAAACTTAAAATAAGTCCTAAATACATTTATTATCACACTATATCATAGAATAATGAGGACTACTAATGCTATCATCTGGACCGTCACTCCGTTCCCCGACTAGTCCCGGTTACGTTCTCATTTCCTGAAGAGAACAGTGAACGAAAGGGTGAGCTCAACTAGCCCAGTAAGAAATATTATGACTAAGATAATGCAGAATAAATTATCGTTAGCCTTCAATAGTGTTAAACTGATAAAACATAACAAACATCAAGTTTAACTGCAGCAAAACAAGCAATCCATTAAAAGAGTCAAGTAGAGAATAAAATCTACTATCTTTTATGATTTAAAAAGGTTTTTCATCACTTTTATCGGTTGAAACTCGGCAATAATTAATCCACATCATCCCCGCACTACCGGTCAAGGATATTCATTAGTATCACAGCCACCAATTATCCATGCACTACGGGCCGAGGATATTCGTGTATTCATCAATGGTCGTGATCATGCCAACAATCGTCCATCAATGCACTACGGGCTAATGATGACTTTTACCACATCATTTGTAACATTACTGGCCATGATTATACCGAATAATCCCCGGTCATAATCATACCAAGTCCATCTACGCACTACTGTGTCACGAGATGACTTTCAAAAATATAAACATGAGGATGACGACAACGATATAAGAATTCAATAAAACAAGTTCAAGAATTAGTTTATCCAGGAACCAATAACGTCCAAATTGTCAACATGATACTGCTTTGTGGAGTAAAATTCAAGAATGCTCGGAAGAATATTTTCATGAAAAGATATCGGACGTAAGCGTGAAATATCAAGGATATTCCACTAATTTCATGGAGTATAAAAGCCAAAACTTTAACCAACCGAGTATAATAAAGAATGGAATAACAAAAGAAATCACCGTGCATGCAATGATCACATGCATGAAAAGTTATTCCAATGTAATAATAAATAACGGAACCGGTCACGCCAGAACGCACGCATGTGATATTCCAATGTAATAATAAATAACGGAACTGTGTCAAAGTAAATTGCACAAGATGTGATGTTCTAATGTAATAATAAATAACGGAATCAGTCGACGAAATTCATGATTTGATGGGATGTTCCAATGTAATAATAAAGAATGGAATAATGAAGAATTTCACCATGTATGCAGATTGCATGTAGGCGAGTTATTCTAACATAATAATAAAGTATGGAATAATGGAAAAATTTCACAAGTATAGGGTAGTCCGCGATACTGAGTTATTCCAATGTAATAATAAAGAATGAAATAATGAATAATTTCACCATGTATATAAGTACTTACATTATAGATAAGTTATTCCAACATAATAATAAAGAATGGAATAACAGAAGTTCTCTTCATGAATATAAAAGAAATAATACCCCTTACCTTAAAAGAAACTGGATATAGGAGTAATGAAGTAGCAGAATACTTTTCTTCTTTCTCTCTATAGTTTCTCTCTCTAGAGTTTCAGTGAATTCGTAAGAAATAATGAAGAAATGAGCTTCTATTTATAGGAGAATAAAAAGAATACTATGCAATAAAATATTCTAAATAAACGAAAACTTTTAAATAAAATATAATATATATTATATATATATATATATTATATATATATAACATATGTTCATTAAAAGTTCACGGGAGGAATTCCCGTGATCATATCTATGCTTTATTCCTTCCTGATGCCTTTATGATCCATTCCTTTATCATTTGATTATATATATATATATATATATAATATACATATACTTGTAAATCATCCCCACCCGTGAATCACCAAAAAAATCAGCCATTCAACTATGGCTCCACAGGTGGGCCCCCACCTAATATTATATATATATATATATATATATATACTAAATAACTTTCTACCGATTATTTTAAAAAATGGGTAAATGGGGGTCCATAAAAATAAGCAAAACTCCATAAAAATCACCTTAATAATTTTAACAACATTTATCACCTTTATTATAATTCACAATATTAATCGACCAGTCGTTCCTGTGAAAAAGGGCTTTCAATAAGGATTTCTCTCTAGGCGCACAATTAGGTGACCAAACCTCTCCTCGCGTAACTTCTAGACATCGTTAATATTGCAAATAATAATATTAATAACTTCGTCATCTCAATTATTGATTTAATAATATATAAAATATCACAATAATTCACATGTAGAATAATTGAACAAAAATGAGTGACTTCTCACGTAAGATCAATAATCAATACGGTGCTACTATGCAACCACGCCAGACATCAGACATTTTTAACATCGGGTGTTTCAACGATTAACGGTAAAACTTCCGTAGTTATTTTCATAAAATATTATTATCGCTTTCTCAATAAAATGATAATTTCGTTAATAGGGGTCCACCAATGATTGTCTTTGTCGCATTTAATATTCTCTCGTTAAATCGAATATTTTATAACAATTTGCATACTTTGCAAAATTTATAAATATTACCCACAACTATAACATTATATCAAATCCACACCATAATATTCAAAAAAAATATTTTGAGAATTTTAAATCTTTATTCATAAAATTTGGTGTCTCACAATCTCCCCTCCTTATGAAATTTCGCCCTCGAAATTTACGTACGTACCTTGTATGCCGAAGAGATGAGGATACCTTGACTTCATTTTAGATTCTAACTCTTGAGGTATAACCTTTGAGTGTTGAATACGATCATTCTTCTACTATCTCGTCTAGTTTTAATTTAATAATGTGGTTCGGGTCGTCCACATATTTACGTAACATCGATACGTGAAAAACGTTATGAACACGCGACATACTTAGCGGTAAAACGAGTCTATAGGCCACAGTTCCTACTCCATCGAGGATTTCAAATGGGCCAATGCATCGAGGATTGAGCTTTTCTCTCTTTCCAAATCTCGTAACTCCTTTCCATGGAGCAACACGTAACAACACATGATCTCCAATATCGAATTCCACGTGCTTTCGATGAAGATCAGCATAACTCTTTTGTCGATCTTGTGAGGTTTTTATACGTTGCCGGATCATTTGAATCTTTTCGTAGTCATATGTACCAACTCTGGTCCCAACAAAGTTGCTTCACCCACCTCATCCCAGCATACTGGAGAACGACACTTTCTTCCATATAACGCCTTAAATGGAACCATGCCTATACTTGTTTGATAACTGTTGTTGTAGGAAAACTCCACCAATGGTAAGAACTTATTCCAACCTCCCTTGAAGTCAAGGACACAGAGTCTTAATAAATCTTCCAGAGTTTGAATAGTCCTCTCTGATTGTCCGTCCGTCTAAGGATGATATGCCGAACTAAATCATAAATCCGTGCCCATAGCTTTTTGCAAACTAACCCAAAATCTTGAAGTGAATCTTGGGTCTATGGATACTGGCATACCATGCAGTCTTACAATCTCGTTTATGTACATACGAGCAAGACGTTTAAGTGTATAAGTTTTTTGTATTGGTAAGAAATGAGAAGACTTGGTCAATCTATCAACAATGACCCAAATTACATCGATGCCTTGAGAAACCTTGGGAAGACCAGTAACGAAATCCATGGTAATGTGCTCCCACTTCCATTCTGGAATTTCAAGTGGTTGCAATGGACCTTTTGGTACTTGATGCTCCGCCTTGATTCGTTGACAAGTTAGACACCTTGAGATAAATAGCGATATCTCTCTCTTCATATTGCTCCACCAAAATGTATGACGAAGATCACGACACATTTTGGTACTCCTAGAATGGATTGCAAACGGTGTTTTGTGCGCCTCCATCATGATTTTATACTTTAAATCAGGGTCGTTAAGAACACAAAGTCTGGAGTTGACTCGAAGTATTCTTTCTACATCGATTCTTGCTTCCGGCATAGCATCTTCTTGCACTTTCTTCCTCATACGCATCAGCTCCAGATTTGTAGCATGAGCAGCTTTAACTTTATCAATTAAAGTCGGTTCTACTCGTATATTCGCCATCATCACATGGGTCCCTGGAGTCTTTAACTCTATCTACATCCTTTGCAAGTCACACAAAATGGGCCTTTGCGTTGACAGTATCGCACTCGTACCCGCATATAATCGTCTACTCAATGCGTTAGCTACCACGTTCGCTTTTCCAGGATGGTATTGGATGGTATGATCATAATCTTTCAATAGTTCAAGCCAACGTCGTTGTCGCATGTTGAGTTCCTTTTGAGTGAAGAAATATTTGAGGCTTTTATAATCCGTAAAGATCTCCCCATACAAGTAATGCCTCCAAATTTTAAGTGTGAAGACAACAGCTGCCAACTCTAAATCGTGAGTAGGATAATTTCTCTCATATTCTTTGAGTTGTCGAGAGGCATAGGCTATGACTTTCCCATGTTGCATGAGAACATATCCTAACCCTTTGCCCGAAGCATCACTGTAGATGACAAATCCCTCCGAGCCATATGGTATTGTCAGAACAGGTTATGAAATGAGTCTCCTCTTGAGTTCTTGAAAACTCTTCTCACATTCCTTGCTCTAAGCGAATTTTGTATCTTTTCGAGTCAGCTGAGTTAGTGGAGTAGCGATTCGAGAAAATCCTTCCACGAATCTCCGATAATAACCAGCTAAACCGAGAAAGCTATACACTTCGGTCACTAATTTAGGTTGCTCTCAACTTTGAATAGCTTCAATCTTTGCTGGGTCAACAGATATTCCATGACTTGATACTACGTGCCCAAGGAATGCTACTTCCTCCAGCCAGAACTCACATTTCTTTAACTTAGCATAAAGCTTGTTTTCACGAAGCTTTTGGAGTATCAGCCTCAAGTGTTGCTCATGATCTTCACGGTTTTTGGAATAAATAAAGATGTCATCAATAAAGACGACCACAAAGTGATCCAAATATTCCTTGAATACTCAGTTCATCGTATCCATGAAGGCAGCAGGAGCATTAGTCAATCCAAAAGACATGACTAGGAATTCATAATGCCTGTGCCGAGTTCTGAAAGCCGTCTTTGGAATGTCATCGGTTCTAATCTTCAATTGGTGATATCCGGAACGAAGATTAATTTTTGAAAAGAATTTGGCTCCTTGTAACTAGTTAAACAGGTCATCAATACGTGGCAATGGGTACCTATTTTTGATGGTGACATGATTCAACTCCCGATAGTCAATACAAAGTCGCATACTCTCGTTTTTCTTTTTCATGAATAGAACAGGAGCACCCCAAGGAGAAGTACTAGGACGAATAAAGCCAATGTCTAACAATTCCTGCAGTTAGGTTTTTAACTCCTGAAGTTCAATAGGAACCATTCGATATGGGGCTTTGGAAATGGGTTTTGTACCGGGTTCAAGGTCGATACAAAATTCAATTTCACGTTCGGGGTAGGCAGGGAAGTTCTTGTGGAATACTTCGTGAAATTTATTAACAATAGAAATATCATTCAAAAGCGGCGTATTTTTGTTTAGATCCGTGACATGAGCTAAGAAAGCTTGACATCCGTTTTTCAATAAACGAATAGCTTTATGGCTTGAGATGACAGTGATTGATTTTAATGGTTTGGTTGTTTGAATTCGCATAATAGGTTGGTTAGGAATATGAAAGCTAACAACCTTATGAAAACAATCAATTTTTGCATTATGAGTAGTTAATCAATCAATCCCTAGAATTACGTCAAATGCAAGTATTTTCAATGAAATAAGATCGACAGGTAATGTGAGGGTACCGACTTGAACCAAACAAGACTTATAAACAGTGGATGTAATGAAGGTTTCTACCAACGGAGTTTCAACAAATAAGTCAAAGTCCAATTTCTCCATAGTCAAATTAAACGTTAAGCGCAAGTAGGAGAAATAAAAGAATGGGTAGAACCGATATCAAATAAGGTATATACTTCGCTAGAGTTTATGATAAGCTTACTCGTGATGACCTCGTTCGGGTTCCTTGCTTTCTAAGAGGTCACGACAAACGCTCTCCCTTGAACTACCGATTTTAACTTTTCTGGGATGGCCTTTGGTGCCTCCATCCTAGCTGAACTTGTCTTCGGTGAACGACAAAATCGGGCTAGGTGACCTTCTCTTCCACAATTATAACATGTTTTGGACGACATCGCGTAATTTGGACTGATGTGTCCCTCCCCTCCACATTTGAAGCATATGATAGGTGGTCGTTCTCCTTCCTTAACAACGAGTGCTCGTGTTGACGTCTTTCCATCATTGTTGAATCTCCTCTTCTTGAAATGTCCATTCTTATTGTTTTGGCCCTGATTACCACCGAAGTGGTTACCATTTCTGGCCTGTTGATTCCCTTCACGCTTGTTGTCACCGCTTCGATGACTGCTTTCACAGGTACTATCATTTTGTCGGCTGCTCTCTTTTGGTTGGGTTGACTCATTATCGTGCTCCAATAACTGAGCCCTATTAATAACATCTGAATACAAACACAGTTTGTGAGAGATAAGATATTGACGTATCTCTGGTTTCAAACCTCTTAGAAACATTCGCGTCATTCTCTCCTCATTATTAACCAAATGGGATGCAAACCGGGACAACTCGACAAACTTGGCTTTGTATTGCGACATGGTCATGTTATTTTGCTCCAACTTGATGAACTCTACCTCTTTCATGTGAAGAATACTTTCGGGAAAGTACTTGTCGTTAAACATTCTTGGAACTTCTCCCAAGACATCTTGGTCTTGGAAGATGAGTACGCTTTACTGATTTCCACGAAGAATCCGCCTCGCTCAACATGAAGGTGGCAAAGGGAACCTTTTTGCTCTCGAGAGAATCCCAAGACATCAAATATATTATTAATCTGCTTTATCCACGCCTCCCTTAAGTGGTTTTGGCTCTCCAAAAACTCCGGTGGTCCCAGCTCCTTGAACTGCTGTTTGGCGGTGACCGTCCGAGAGTTGCCAAGTGTTTCCACCTACATTTTGGACGAGAGCCGCTTCTTTTCGATGTTGCATGAATTGATAAAGCCTCGAACATTCCATCGCTCATCATCTCGTCGATGTTGTTGTTTGCCTAAGGATTGTCGCCTTCCTGATGCACATTATCCTGATTATTGATCTGTGGAGACTCAACGATCTCCTGTGCTCCATTGATGTTTTCAACATTCTCGAATGTCATTTTCAAATACTGCCACAAAACAAGGGTTAATTAAAATATCACATATTATCCCTATACTACGGAATGACCAATTAAATACCAAATAAACTTAGGTAGGTCATACTAGCGAAAAGAATTCCCGTCTCTCCTCCTTGTTCTTATCTCACATCAAAACCGGGGATCATATCCTCAAGCTCTAATACTAATCTGTGACGCCCCAAAATAGGTATACATCACCTATTCGAAGTCGCCAAATACATGGGCATGTAATACAAATACAATCTTAAATATACAACAAGAGTCGTGAGTTTTAATACAAATATTGTCTTACAGGCAATGATTCAAACTCAAAATAAGTCCTCAATACATTTATTATCACACTATATCATAGAATAGTGAGGACTACTAATGCTATCATCTGGACCGTCACTCCGTTCCCCGACTAGTCCCGTTACGTTCTCATTTTTTGAAGAGAACAGCGAACGAAAAGGTGAACTCAACTAGCCCAGCAAGAAATATTATGACTAAGATAATGCAGAATAAATTATCGTTAGCCTTCAATACTGTTAAATTGATAAAATACAACAAACCTCAAGTTTAACTACAGCGGAACAAGCAATCCATTAAAAGAGTCAAGTAGAGAATAAAATCTACTATCTTTTATGATTTAAAAAGGTTGTTCATCACTTTTATCGCTGAAACACAACTTAATAATTAATCCACATCATCCCTGCACTACGGCCAAGGATATTCATTAGTATCACAACCACCAATTATCCATGCACTACGGGCCAAAGATATTCGTGTATTTATCAATGGTCATGATCATGCCAACAATTGTCCATCAATGCACTACGGGCCAATGAGGACTTTTACCATATTATTTGTAACATTACGGTCATGATTATACCAAATAATCCCTGGTCATAATCATACCAAGTCCATCTATGCACTACAGGCCACAGATGACTTTCAAAAATATAAACATGAGGATGACGACAACGATATAAGAATTCAATAAAACAAGTTCAAGAATTAGTTTATCCAGGAACCAATAACGTCTAAATTGTCAACATGATACTGCTTTATGGAGTAAAATTTAAGAATGCTCAGAAGAATATTTACATGAAAAGATACTGGATGTAGTGCAAATATCAAGGATATTCCACTAATTTCAAGGAGTATAAAAGCCAAAACTTTAACCAACTGAGTATAATAAAGAATGAAATAACAAAAGAAATCACCAGGCATGCGATAGATCGCATGCAGATGGAGTTATTCCAAAGAATAATAAATAATGGAACCAGTCGTGCAGAACGATGTAGGCGGATATTCTAATGAATAATAAATAACAGAACCGTGTCAAAGTAAATTCGCACCGACAGGATGTTCCAACAGAATAATAAATAACGGAACCAGGTCAGGAGAAATTCGCACTGACATGATGTTCAAACAGAATAATAAAGAATTGAATAACAGAAGAATTTTACCATGTATGTGGTACTTCGCATAGACAGGTTATTCCAACATAATAATGAAGAATGAAATAACAGAAGAATTTCACCAAGTATAGGGTAGTCCGCTCCAACAGAATAATAAAGAATGGAATAACAGAAGAATTTCACCATGTATGCAGATTAGATGTATACAAGTTATTCCAACAGAATAATAAAGAATGGAATAACAGAAGTTCTCTTCATGAATACAAAAGAAATAATACCCCTTACCTTAGAAGAAACTAGATATAGGAGTAGTGAAGTAGCAGAATACTTTTCTTCTTTCTCTCTATAGTTTCTCTCTCTAGAGTTTCAGTGAATTCGTAAGAAATAATGAAGGAATGAACTTCTATTTATAGGAGAATAGAAAGGATACTATGCAATAAAATATTTCTAAATAAACGAAAACTTTTAAATAAAATATAATATTATATATATATATATATATATATAACATATGTTCATTAAAAGTTCACGGGAGGTATTCAAGTGATCATATCTATGCTTTATTCTTTCCCGATCCATTCTTTTATCATTAGATTATATAAAATATATATATATATATATATATATAATACATATACTTATAAATCATCCCCACCCGTGAATCACCAAAAAAATTAGCCATTCAACTATGGCTCCATATGTGGGCCCCCACCTAATATTATATATATATATATATATATATGTATATATACTAAATAACCTTCTACCGATTATTTTAAAAAATGGGTAAATGGGGGTCCATAAAAATAAGCAAAACTCCATAAAAATCACCTTAATAAGTTTAACAACATTTATCACCTTTATTATAATTCACAATATTAATCGACTGTGTCGCTCCTGTGAAAGAGGGCTTTTAATAAGGATTTCTCCTATTAGGCGCGCAATTAGGTGACCAAAACCTCTCCTTGGCGTAACTTCTAGACATCGTTAATATTGCAAATAATAATATTAATAACTTCGTCGCCTCAATTATTGATTTAATAATATATAAAATATCGACGATAATGAATCAAATAACGTGAGATACTATACAACAATTCATTGTAGTAATAATTCAACAAAATCGAGTGACTTCTCACGTAAGCATCAATAATCAATACCGGTAGTGCTACTTACGCAACCACGCATATTACTGTACTTTTAACATCGGGTGTTTCAACAGTTAACGGTAAAACTCCCGCCGTTATTTTCATAAAATATTTTTGTCGTTATCTCAATCCGACAATAATTCCATTGTGTGGTCCACCAATGATTGTGTCATTGTACGAATATTCCCTGTTAAAACGAATATTCCCCGACCAATCGAATATTTTATAATAACTTGCATACTTTGCAAAATTTATAAATATTACACACAACTATAACATTATATCAAATCCATACCATAATATTAAAAAAAAATATTTTGAGAATTTTAAATCTTTATTCATAAAATTTGGGGTCTCGCAAATATCCTTGATATTTGCGTTTCATCCAATATCTTTTCATGGAAATATTCTTCTGAGCATTCTTGAATTTTACTCCACAAAACAATATCATATTGACAATTTGGACGTTATTGGTTCCTGGATAAATTAATTTTTGAACTTGTTTTATTGAATTCTTATATCATTGTCATCATTCTCATGTTTATATTATGTTGAAAGTCGTATGTGGCGCATGTCGTAGATGGACTTGGTATGATTGTGACAAGGATTATTCGGTATAATCGTAACCGCAATATTACAAATGATGTGGTAAAAGTCCTCATTGATTCGTAGTGCATTGATGGGACAGTTGTTGGCATAATCATGACCATCGATGAATACACGAATATCCTTGGCCCGTAGTCGTGGATAATTTGTGATTGTGATACTTAATGAATATCCTGGTCAGTAGTGCGGGGATGATATGATTTATTTATTAATTCGAGTCTCAAAGAATAAAAGTGATGAAAAACCTTTTAAATCATGAAGATAATAGATTTTATTCTACTTGACTCTTTTAATGGATTGTTTATTCTCACTGCAGCTTAAACTGATGTTTGTTATATTGTATTAGTTTAACATTTGTTGAAGGCCAACGATAATTTATTACAATTATTTTAGTCATAATATTTCTACTTGGACTAGTTGAGCTCACCCTTTTACTTTCATTGTTCTTCTTGAGAAATGAGAACGCCTTGAGGACTAGTCGAGGAACGGAGTGACGGCCCAGGATGATAAGATTAATGATCCTCACTATTACATGAAATAGTGTGTTAATAAATGTATTGAGGACTTATTTTGAGTTTGAATATTATCTGAAGATAATATTTGTATTAAAACTCACATTTCATGTTGTATATTTAAGATTGTATTTTCAGATTCATGCATCTACGATGTATTTGGCTGATTCGGAATAGGTGATGTATACCTATTTTGGGGGTGTCACAATAATACCCTTAATATTAATTGTCATATTTGCATTCTTTATGCATATTTATGGAATATCACTAGCCATATGCAAAAAACTATACAATTAAATGATCATTTAAATATGAACAATTTTATCATTTTATCATAGCAAAAAGTCAACTAGGACTTTTATCCTCTGATATAATATTTTAATATTATAGTTAATGGATAGTTCGTTTGCAGGAAGGATCGAAAGATTATTCCATAGATTGATGTCATATGAACTAAATATAGTCCATGGTATAGTCTATCTGGATATGGAAAGGGATGGAGTAAATTTTGTGATTAAAGGTACATGCATGCATACTTGGTACATTATGAAGTATCGGATTAGTATGAAGTTTATTTTTGGGTAAGTTGGTCAATTGACCAATAGAATGCTGACAAATATAAAACCTCGCCTGCGTGTCAGCACTCTATTGGCCAATTGATCAACTTACTTAAAATGAATTTCATATTAACCACTCCCCATTATGAATTTGTTCGACTACTAATATTTATATTTTTAAACGCAATACGTCAATTTTAGTGTGGTGTATTTGAGAGGTACTTAAATGTTGAGTTTATGAGTTAAATAAGATGAGTTTAAAATAAATTGAGATTTTAAGTGTTTTTTGAACTTTCAATCCAAATGCTGAGTAATCAACATATATAGATAGTATTTAAATAAAAATTTGTGAAGTCAATTAGTTAATAGAATATTAACATATGTTTCGGCATTGTATTAACAAATTGACCCGCTTACAAAAAAAAAAAAAAAAAAAAAAAAATTAGACGAGATGGGATGAGAGGGTAAAGAAAAGAAAGAAGGGGCAATTAGTGGTAAGGAACGAAAGATGATGATGTTGTCTGCTGCTGCGGCCCCTGCGCGACCTCTTCCTCCAACATTATTTCAGTCTCAGTCTCCTCCTCCTCCTCCTCCTCCTCCTAGGGCTAGGGCTTGGATATCAAATACTCCTCCTAAGTTGCTGCCACTACGATTATTGACAAAATGCCAGGCTGCTGGTGACACCTCCACCTCCACCTCCACCTCCACCTCCACCTCCGTTTATCAAGGAGTGTACGGTCCTTGGACCCTTGATTCCTCCGATGTTAGAGAGGTGATTTTATACAGATCAGGTTTAGTGACAGCTGCTGCATCATTTGTTGTCGCTGCTTCAACAGCCTTTCTACCTACTGATTCCTTTCTCACCACTCGTCTAATTCACCCATATCTTAATCTCTTCTATGCACTTGGAGCTGGTGGCGTAGGATTATCATTACTTTTGATACACATCTACGTAACTCAGATTAAGCGCACTCTTCAAGCATTATGGGCGCTTGGTGTTTTGGGATCTTTAGCAACATACTTCACCCTTGCTCAACCAGGTGGCCAGAACTTAATACAATATGTAATTGACCACCCTACCGCCGTATGGCTTGTTGGTCCACTCTTTGCCGCATTCACGGGACTTGTATTCAAGGAAGGTAATATTAAAAATTGTGTCTTTGTGAATACTTCCACTATCAGGGCCATTTTCAACTTATTCTTCAATCTTCATAATTTTTTGTTGGACTTCTTGCAGTTTTTAATAGAAGAGAAAATAAAATGGGTTAGCCTTTTCTGAGAAAAGAAAATTAAAGATGGAGCTTAGAATGTTTTTTAAGAAAGATTAAAATTGATACCTAGTTAGTTCTGTGTTAGAATGGTGGTTATATATAATAATTTTTGGAGATGTAGCTGTTGTGGTGGTGGCACTCCAGGAAGGAGATTGATTGAACATTGGAGCACCAGAAAGATGAGGGTGTGGCCATAATGGAGGCAACAGTGCTCTGGAGGTGTTCAGAGGAGTTGGGGAAGTAAGAAGTTTGTGCGGCAGATAAAGACACAATAAAAATGGGTTTAGTTCTAGACAGTGGCATATGCAAATCGCGATGGCCTGAATAGAGGGGGGACAGGATTTTCCGTGTCTTGGACAGTTTTGAGAGGAAGAATGGATAAATTTATAGAAGGATAGACGCATGAATGAGTTCAAATTCGAAACAATATACTGTAGAAGTTTAGCTTTGCAAATGGAGTTTTCATCTAAAAAAATGTTTTAAAAGGCACAAGTCGGGAGGCGCGCGGGGGCCTAGGCGAGATTTTTTATTTTAAGTCAATTTTAATATTTTATCTTACATTTATCCAAACAAAACAATAATATAAAGCAAAACAATTTATAATAAAGGTAATAAAGGTCTTTACTTAAAATTCAAACACATCTAATGTCAAAATTCAAACACAAACATACAATTGTTCAAAGTTCAAACATGTTTTTAACGTATTAGTTTTATTCATAAACAAAATTGATATTAAATAATAAAATTTAAAATTTCAAGAATTTAATTCAATATTAAAACTTAAGAAACTAAACATAAATTTAAAAATTATATTGAATTAAACTAAATATTATCAATGTATCATCGTTTATATAATTTGAAGTTGGTACAAGTTCAAAAAATTACAACTATAATAAAATTATTCATTTTGATTTGATATTGTTCACTTCTTGTTGTGATTTGATATGTTACAACATGTATTATGAATATGGTAAATCATTAGAAAAATAAATATATCAAGATCTGGTTTGGGTAGTTATTAAAATTTTAAAAAAATTCTCCGCTTAGACTCCTCTTAATCTCTTGGAGGAATTTTTTTGCCGCCTTGGGCCTAGGTGAGGCGCAAGGGGGGCTTAGCGCCTAGGCGGGACCTAGGCAGGAATTTTTAGAACACTGATCTAAAAAGAGAGGGGAACCAGACTCCTCTTCCCTTTTTCTTTTCCTAATTATCATTTTTATTTCTACTTTCTCTTGTACTGTTGAAAAACTTCTTACTACTACATGCATGAGTTTGTTTTCCATTTTTTTCTGGCAAAGAGGATCGAATTTTTTCATGCAATTGTTGGTGGTGATTTTTTTGTTGGAATGGTCTGAAATGTTTTCAGAGCATCTCAAAAGCTGTTAGTCGATTTTGTCATCTTCATGATACCAAGGTTGTTATTTTTCTAAATCATAGATGAATTCTTACTTCAATTCACAGCTTTAATGATGTCTTAAATGCCTGCATATGTCAATATCTTGTCATGGAGATCCCATCTGATTGCTTTCATTAATGAGGCAGGCCTCTGCTATGGGAAGCTGGAAGCTGGCGTTCTCACATTCCTAGTTCCCTCGGTTCTTCTTGGGCACCTGGTAATATCACACAACTATGAAGAATAAACAACTTCCCCCCTTCCAAATTATCCGACCCAACATTCATTAAATTGTTATGAGCACTGTACTATAAGGTTTCTTTATGTTTGCTGACTTGGAAATTCCAAGTATGAAGGATTAGGTGTTTGGTAATTTGTTGGTCAGTCTAGTAAAGGGTAGCACACCTCTTGTATGACACTGGAGCAATATTACGGCAAACTTGTTTCAAAAATTAGATAAGATTTGAAGCCGATGTTAAGAATTCCCGTGAAAATTGCAGAATTGAAGTGACTAGTCAGGGGGGGATTTGTAAAATAGAAGTGATATAGGTTCTTTATTCTTAAAGCATTTTTGCACCAGATGTGGAAATTATAGGAAGAATCAGATTCAGACAAGAAGCTAGGCACAGTTGTTTGTCAATCAGTGGGCATCTATCTTAGTTTCAATACTTGATTATTTTCATCAATGCATTAAACAAAAAAACTCCTACTTCTTGCTCACATATGTGCTTTTCTAGAACATGATGACCTTGTATTGGAACTACAGACTGGTTTGATGGATGATGGAGTCAAGATTACTTTAGTAGGTGCGTGGATGGCGCTCTTTGTGGTTTTTGCAGGAAGGAAGTTCACTCAACCAATCAAGGTAGATCTTTCATTTATATTTAAAATACTTGAAGTAAAAGATTGTTTGACAACCTGATAATCTTTAGTCTACCGTTAAAGGATGATATTGGAGACAAATCAGTGTTCATATTCAACGCTCTGCCAGAAGAGGAAAAAACAGCTTTGGTTCAGAAACTTGAGCAGCAAAAGTATACTCAAAATCTTGATTAAATGATGGATCATGTAATGTTTCTAGGATTTGTTGACTGTAATTCGATAGATCCTTTAAGTGACTTGCATATAAAGGCTTTAAGTGACTTGCATATAACGGATCTACATAGTCTATATTTATGTTAAGTAAAGAAAGTGATGAATACTGAATAGATTCATGTAAATATATTTGCCATGTACAATTCACAGATCTTTTAGCCAGATGTTATTCTTGTGTGATTGATTTCTGGAAGTTTGTTTGCCCATCTTTTGATACCCTTTCCCATGTAATGGATTGGTTTCCGGAAGTTTGTTGGCCCATCCTTTGTACTATTTCCCATGTAATGGAGTAATAATCTACTTGGAAATTTAGCTCCGCGTTATTGAATAATTGAGATGTTCCATATACATCACCCACAATTGGTGATAAGCAATATAATTATCATTTGCATTAGATTTTAGGGGAGATGTTCCATATACGTGATGCATCTATCAGCAATCTTCAAACAAGAGTTGAGGGCTCCGGTGTTCAAATCACAAATAAAATATAGGATTCAAATATAAAATAAAGAGAGGCTAAAGAATAACTTATCGATTTACAGCGAATAATTTTGAGCAGAGGTGTGCAGTGTACTGTACTTAAGTAGAAATTTCGTCACTCGGAGAACTTTTCTCGGTGCTAAGGTTATTGACGAAATTCAGCCAACTAATCAGCACTTGAAATAGTTGAATGACTTAAGAACAACTTCAAATTTTCTTTACTCGAACTCAAAATAAACCGTGTACAATAAAATATAGATATAAAAATTATTGTTTTATATATATATATATATATATATATATATATATATATATATCCAGTGGCGGAACCAGAACGTGTTTATAGGGGGGGTCAAAATACATCAGTAAATTTTTTTTATTTATTGACGCTTGAAGAGCTTCTTTCCATTGTATGACTGAGAGGAGGCAACTGTATCCTGCGAGTCTGCATAGTTTGAAGACGTATGTAGTGATTTTAAGTAAGTTGAAAAATCGAATTTATGATTTGGTTTTGGTTACTGGGCAACACCATATGTATAAAACCGAAACTGCAACAAATAAAACCCATTAAAAATAAAATATTGTTATCACTTAGAATTTAGTGATTGTGTGTGTTCACTAATTACCCTCTCTTCTAATTTTATTGCTTCATATATATAACATGTGCTTAATTATTCCTATGTAGGCTGGCTATATATAATTAATTAATTAATTATTCCTATGTGCTTAATTATTACCTCCGCAAAGCAACTTTCCCACAAAAAGCCTATTAAAAAGGACAAAAATTGCCAAATTAGAACCAAAATAAGAGACAAAATACCCAAGTTAAGAATCAGGTTTATTCATGGGCTACTCTGCTTCTCGTTACCATCCCCTTCTCACCGTATTCAACATTGAACAACCACCCGCTAATTCCTTATCAATTAGAATTTAGTGATCGTTGTGTGTTATCAAAGCGAAATTTAATATTTGTTGATTTGGGTTTTCATGTTTTCTTCCAAGTCTCTTGGGACTTTAGACCTCTTTCCATTTAAATAGTAGTATAATGTTAAGATATTTCATAATAAAAAAATGTTCCTAGTCTAAAGCATGAGCTAATAAATGACAATTAGTTATGGGATATATATCTTGGGCTGAGCTGACTCTCCTAATGTTGTTTGAAAGAAAAACCCAAAGATGCAACAAATAATAGGCAGGGGCGGGCGTAGTTAAGAAGGGACCGTAGTTAAGAAGGGACCAAAGACATTCTTGTTCATGCATGCATAAGTAGCCTGCTAGGGTACCAAGGTCAGGTGCCCCCCTGGCTCCCTAGTTCCACCTCTGTATATACCTATGATAACTTAAATATATATATATATATATATATATATATATATATATATATATTATACTAGCAACAGGAACTTGAAAGCTATCAAATAGTACCAAGCTTTATGTCCATAAAGATTTTTCAAATGTGGCAGATAAGCTCTCTCCTCACAAACAGTGCTCAGTCCTATTTATATATAAAAATAGCAACAATACACTACTGAAACAAACGGTAATATAATTAATACCCAAACGTTTCTCTTCTCAAACGGTAATATGATTTAATATCCAAATGAATATGCAAACAAAATATGCAAACAGCTAGAAATTTATTATTATTGAAATTATATCAACAATCCCCCACAATTTCAATAATAAGAATAAAAATAATAAATCGAGTAAGGAATATAAGAATACAATGCGTTAACACTAGTGTTTTTTGGACTATGAACCAATGTATAGAGTAAATAGGACTTGATTCACAGGAATTCGGTGAAATAAAAAAAATTCTATGAATCTTCTTCCTTATTATGAATCAGTAATCATATTACTCACACTACAAACTTTAATTGAAGCTGTTTTACGCTATTTGACACATTTTGGCCTTGCGTCATACCTGGAATTCATGAGCACTCTAGAAACTTGTCTTGTTTTCATAAGAGGCGGCCCCACCTCTACACTTATATAGGTGTTTCCATCAAATGTGTTCTACAGTTAAACACATCACCCAACAGGACTATGGAAATCATTAAGGCTCTGTTTCTGAGTTTTAAAATGGACAGAAAAGAAAAGAAATGGACGAAAAAATTAAGTTTTCTTTCCAATTCTTATGTTTCAGAGTTTTTTAATAAACGAAAAAGAAAAGAAATGGATAGAAAACTTGGCCACTTTTTCTGCCAAAGTTTTCTGTCCAAAATTGGCTTAATTTGGACGGAAAAAAATTGGAATAAGTAATATTTTTCTAATTCCCATATTATCCTCAACTTTTAATATAATAAATTTTAAATTACAACTCATGTCCTGAATTTTAAATTTTCTATTCTTTTCTATTAAAAACTCAGAAACAACACAAAGAAAAATTTCAAGTTTTCTATTCTTTTCTTTTCTGTTCAAAACTCAAAAAATAGAGTGTAAGAGTATATAACTCAACCTCTAACACTGAACTCAAATATGTTTAAAATGGATAGTGTCTCCACCAATCAACCAATGATTTGTTGTTACCCATATGAACCTACTTTCAGGGATTACCATTCATGTAGGTTGGGTTACCATCACTGTTGATTTTTGTAATAGACAGTAGTCTCATCCCCCTCGATGTATTGCTCACTAGCCTCTTGCTTAGTGACTTTGTCAGAGGGTCCGCAAGATTTACCTCTGACCTTACAAAGTTAAGGGATATAATCCGATCACATAACAGTTGTCTCACAATATTATGTCTTAGACGTATATGCCTACTCTTTCCATTATAGCTCTTATTCTTAGCTCTGCCTATAACAACTTGGCAATCATAATGTAGAGACACAGATGTAACTGGTCTCGTCCACAAAGGAATATTTCCCAAAAGATTTCTGAGTCACTCTGCTTCAGAACCTGCCTTCTCTAAGGCAATAAACTCAGACTCCATAGTGGAACGAGCTATACAAGTCTGTTTAGTAGACTTCCAAGAAACTGCTCCTCCTCCTAAGGTAAATATATAGCCAGTCGTGGATTTGATTTCATCTGAATCAGAGATCCAGTCGGCATCACTATAGCCCTCAAGAACTGCAGGATTACCGCAGTAATACAAACCAAATCCAATAGTATCTCGCAGATACTTGAGTATTCTACATAAAGCAGTCCAATGATCCTTATTAGGATTATGAGTGTATCTGATTAGTCTATTAAGTACATTTTATATATCAGGTCTTGTGCAATTCGTAAGATACATTAAGCAACCTATGATTTGGGCATACTCAGATTGAGATACACTAGGTCCCTCATGTTTTTTTAAATGTAAACAAGAATCATATGGAGTACTAACAGGATTAACATTATAATGTCCAAATTTCTTAAGCATTTTCTCCACATAATGATCATGAAAAATCATATACCCATTACAAACTTTTCTCAAATTAATTCCGAGAATAACATTTGCTTCTTCGAGAATAACATATTTTTAGTCTCATATATAACATCAATATTGGTTCCAAAAATAAGCAAGTCATCCACATAAAGACATACAATAACACCACAATTTTCATTATTAAATTTGGTATATATACATCTATCTCCATCATTTATTATATATCCATTAGAAGTCATCACACTATCAAATTTATCATTCCATTGTTTAGGAACTTGTTTAAGACCATATAAAGATTTAACTAATTTACAAACTTTATGTTCATTGCCTAAGGAAATAAATCCCTTAGGTTGGTCCATATAAATTTTCTCTTCTAAATCTCCATTAAGAAACGCAGTCTTAACATCCATATGATGAATTATTAAAATTTTAATAGCGGCTAGAGCAATTAAAACTCTAATGGATGATGTTTTTTCAACCGGTGAATAAGTCTCAAAAGAGTCTAAATCTTGCTTTTGTTTATAACCTTTAGCAACAAGCTTAGCCTTAAATTTATCAATTAACCCGTCAGGTTTTAACTTCCTTTTAAAAATCTATTTACAACCAATAGTTTTAGAACCACGAGGAAGGTCCACTAATTCCCAAGTGTGATTATCCATAATAGACTCAATCTCACCATTTATGGCTTCTCCCAAAAAGGAACATCGGGAGAAGAAACAATATCTCTAAAAGTTAATGGGTCATTATCTAACAAAAACATAAAAAATTCATCTCCCATATTAGTGGGTTTTCTAAAATGCTTACTCCTCATTGGTTCAATTACAGATTCCTTAATTGGAACTATATAAGAGCTCGTCGGAAGCTCTGCTACTGGTCGATCCACTTTAGATTTCAATGAAAAAATATTTTCAAAGAAATCATCATTTTTTGTGACTTAATGATTGTATTATGATCTAAAACATCTGTAAGACCCCAGCTTTTATAAATAAAGATGAATTTTTCTATAAATATTATTTTTGAATATTATGGAATAAATTTAATATAATGTTATAGTTGTGGGTAATATTTATAAATTTTGCAAAGTATGCAAGTTGTTATAAAATATTCGTTTGGTGGGAATATTCTTTTGTTAGGGAATATTGGTACAACGGCTCAATCATTGGTGGACCCCATAATGTAATTATCATTCGGATTGAGAAAACACAAAAATATTTTATAAAAATAACTACGGAGGTGTTACTGTTAAAAGCTGTTGAACTACCCGGTGGTAAAAGTACACGAATGTCTGCGTGGTTGCATAGTAGACACGGTATTGATTATTGATGCTTACGTGAGAAGTCACTCAACTATGCTCAATTATTGCTACGATAATTCTTGCATCATATCTCTTATATTATTGATTCAATTATTGTCACGAAGATCATCCGTATAATATGTTATAGTATTAAATCAATAATTGAGATGACAAGTTATAAATGATTAATAATTGTTGAAAGATTAAATATGTGTTGATGAAAAAAATGATTTGTGGTAAGTTTGATTATTTTATAGGGGGCTCTATATGTCATCATCTAAGAGTCTCTTCGTCGATAGTATTTACCTTCGTCAATAGTAATTACCTTCGTCAATAGTAATTACCCTTGTGAATAGTATTTACCTTCATCAATAAGTAATTACCTTCGTCGATAGTAATTACCCTTGTGAATAGTATTTACCTTCGTCAATAGTATTTACCTTCGTTAATAGTAATTACCTTTACCAAACGTCGAACCACTTGTCGTTTCACATTCTGATGGCCGAACCACTTGTCGTTTCACATTACAGCGCCGAACCACTTGTCGTTTCACATTACAAAAGGCCAAACCACTTTTCTTTTCACATCATTAGTCGTCGAGCCACTTGCGCTTTTCACACGGCGGTCTTAAGCTAGAAATCTTCTATAAATAGAGGCCTAGGGCTTCATTATTTTCACTTAATTCATTCAAGCTATAGAGAGAAAGTATAGAGAGAATAAAGAGAAAGAAGAAGAGTATTTTGTTACTACACCGTCTTTAAAGATTCAATCTCCTACCAAATGTAAGGGGTGTTATTCTTTCTTATTCATGAAGAGAATCATTGTTATTCCATTGCTTATTATTCTGCTGGAATAACTTGCACGTGATTTTTACCTATAATTGGTGACATTCTTCTATTATTCTGTTGGAACATCCATGTCATGTGTTTTACACGGACCGGTTAAAATCTTTATTATTATTCATTGGAACATCCCATGCATGTGTGTTTTACACAGGACGGGTTAAAATCTTTTTATTATTATTACGTTGGAACATCCCGTCTGCATGTGTTTTACGCCGGACTGGTTCCATTCTTTATTATTACGTTGGAACATCCCGTCTGCATGCGCTTTACTTGGGACCGAATTCCGTTATTTATTATTCTATTGGAATAACTTTTGCTGTATGGCCTATCGCATGCATGGTGATTTCTTTTGTTATTCTATTCTTTATTATACCCAGTTAGTTAAAACTTTGACTTTATACTCCATGAAATTAGTGGAATATCCTTGATATTTGCGTTTCATCCAAAGATCTTTCATGGAAATATTCTTCCGATCATTCTTGAATTTTACTCTACAAAACAAAGATCATGTTGATAATTTGGACGTTAATAATTCTGGATAAAATAATTCTTGAACTTGTTTTATTGAATTCTTATATCATTGTCATCATCCTCATGTTTATATTATGTTGAAAGTCATACGTGGCACTGTAGTGCGTAGATGGACTTGGTATGATTATGACCGAGACTATTCTGTGTAATCATAACCGTAATGTTATAAATGATGTGATAAAAATCCTCGATGGTAGTAGTGCATTGGTGGATGATTGTTGGCATGATCATGACCATTAATGAATACACAAATATTCTTGCCCGTAGTGCATGAATAATTGTGGTCGTGATAATCTAAAAGAATATCCTTGGTAGTAGTGCGGGGTGATTCGATGATGTGGAATATTTATTAAAGTGAGTCTCAAATTTATAACAAATGATGAAAAACATTTTAAAACCTAAAAGATAGTAGACTTTATTTTCTACTTGACTCTTTTAATGGATTGCTTATTCACAATGCAGTTAAACCGGTTATTTATTATATTTTATCGGTTTAATATTGTTGAAGACTATTGATAATTTATTCGCATTATCTTAGTCATAATATTTCTTCTTCGGGCTAGTTGAGCTCACCCTTTCTGTAAGACCCCAGTTTTTATAAATAAAGATGAATTTTCTATAAATATTATTTTTGAATATTATGGAATAATTTGATATAATGTTATAGTTGTGGGTAATATTTATAAGTTTTGCAAAGTATACAAGTGGTTATATTATATTCGATTGGGTCTGGGAATATTCGGTTTAGCGAGGAATATTAAATGACAACTACTCAATCATTGGTGGACCCCACAATGTAATTATTATTTGATTGAGAAAAAGACAAAAATATTTTATTGAAATAACTACGGAAGTTTTTACCGTTGATCTTGTTGAACTACTTCGGTAGTAAAAGTATAGTAATACGTGTGGTTGCATAAGAAGCACGCGGTATTGATTATTGATGCTTATGTGAGAAGTCACTTAGTTTGATTCCATTATTGTCGATTAATAATATGAATTATTATAGCGATAATGACGTTTTGTTTTATTCAGTATTATTAACGTAATAAAATGTAAAACATCTTTTTATATAAAATGAATACTTTATTTAAAGTTATTTTATAAATAAAATATATTATATTTTATTATGCATAGTGTTTTGCATAGTGTTTTGCATAGTGTTTTGCATAGTAAAATGTTTTTATATAAATAGAATATATTATATTTTATTTAAAAGATTTTGCTTTAAATATGGACCGTCCGATTAAAGTAAATCAATCGGGACCGCTCATGGATTAGTTACTATGCATTCCATTTTCCTATAAATATAAGCTCATTCCTTCATTATTTTCTTATTTAATTCATTGAAACTCTGTAGAGAGAATTATAGAGAGAAGCTATAGAGAAAGTTATAGAAAAGAATAAGAGTATTCTGCGCTACTTCACTACTTCTATATTAGGTTCTTTTTACGGTGAAGGGTGTTATTCTTTCTTCTTGAAGAAGAACATTATTCCATTCACTATTATTCGTTGGAATAACTGTAAAAGTGGCATACCCTATACATAACCTATATACGCGGTATACCCTATACTTGGTGAAATCCTTATGTTATTCCATCGCTTATTATTACGTTGGAATAACTTTGTATGCCATGATCTACCCTATACTTGGTGACATTCTTTTATTATTCATTGGAACATCCTGCGTGTGTTTTACAGGACTGGTTAAAATCTTTATTATTATTATTCATTGGAACATCCGTCATGTGTTTTACACGGGACTCGGTTAAAATCTTTATCATTACATTGGAATATCCTATCGTGTGTTTTTACAGGATCGGGTTCCATCTTTATTATTCTGTTGGAACATCCCGCGATTGTGAATTTCACACGACTTTGGTTCCGTTATTATTATTACATTGGAATAACTGCATCATCATAAGCACCGCATGCATGGTGATTTTTTTGTTATTCCATTCTTTATTATACCCGGTTAGTTAAAACTTTGACTTTATACTCCATGAAATTAGTAGAATATCCTCGATATTCATGTTTCATCCAAAGATCTTTTCATGGAAATATTCTTACGATCATTCTTGAATTTTACTCTACAAAGAAGTATCATGTTGGCGAGTTTGGACGTTAAAAATTCTGGATAAAATAATTCTTGAACTTGTTTTATTGAATTCTTATATCATTGTCATCATCCTCATTTTTATATTTTTAAAGTCATCTGTGGCTCGTAGAGCATGGATGGACTTGGTATGATTATGATTGGGGATTATTGATTGTAATCATGTAATTAATCGTAATGTTACAAATGATGTGGTAAAAAAAAAAATCCTCAAATGGTCAGTAGTGCATTGATGGACGAGTTGTTGGCATGATCATGACCATTAATGAATACACAACTATTCTTGGCCAGTAGTGCGGTGAATAATTGTGATCGTGATACTAAAGAATATCCTCGCAGTAGTAGTGCGGGGTGATTCGATGATGTGGATTATTTATTAAAGTTGAGTCTCAATTTATAACAAATGATGAAAAACCTTTTAAAATCATAAAAGATAGTAGATTTTATTTTCTACTTGACTCTTTTAATGGATCAGATATTCCACTGCAGATTAAACCGGTTGTCTATTGTATTTTATCGGTTTAACATTGTTGAAGACTATTGATAATTTATTTTGCATTATCTTAGTCATAATATTTCATTGGGCTAGTTGAGCTCACCCTTTCTTTTCACCGTTCTCTTCGTGAAATGAGAATATATTTGGGACTTAGTCTGGGAAACGAGTGATGGTCCCGAAGATAGCTTTAGTAGTCCTCACTATTACGTGAAATAGTGTGATAATAATTGTAATGAGGACTTTTGTTTGAGTTTGTATAATATCTAGTAGGCGATATTTGTATTTAAACTCACGGTTTATGTCGTATTGTATACCTACGCTTATGTTAATAAGTTGTATTTAAATTACATGTACCATGTAATTGGCGACCCAAGATGGGTGATGTATACCTAATTTTGGGGGCGTCACATTTTCTTTCACCGTTCTCTTCGTGAAATGAGAATATATTTGGGACTTAGCCTGAGGAGACAGTGATGGTCTGAAGATAGCATTAGTAGTCCTCACTATTCGTGAAATAGTGTGATAATAATTGTAATGAGGACTTTTTTTTTGAGTTTGTATAATATCTAGTGAGGCGATATTTGTATTTAAACTCACGATTTATGTCGTATTGTACCACGGCGCTTATTATGTTAATAAGTTGTATTTAAATTACATGCCGTAAGTAAGTGGCGACCCAAGATGGGTGATGTATACCTAATTTTGGGGGCGCCACGGTTAATATCGAGCTTAGGATATGATCCCCTGGCTAAGATGTGAGAATAGTACTAGGAGGGAGAGACGGGAATACCTTCGCTTAGTATGACCTACCTAAGTTTATGTGCTATTTTATTGGTTGGTCAAGATAGGGATAATTTGTTACATGTCAATTAACCTTTTGTTTTGTGGCGAGATCTCGAAAATGACATCCGAGAATGTTGAGAATAAGAATGGAGCGCAGCGATCGTTGATTCACCACATATCAATAATCGTGGATAATGTGCATCAGAAGGCGATAATCCTCATGCAAACAACAACACCGACCAAATGATGAATGATCAAATGTTCGGAGGCTTTATGCGAATTTATGCAACAAAGAAAGCGAGAGCGACTCTCGTCCAAAACGTAGGTGGAAACACGAAAAACTCTCAAGGCGGTCACCGCTAAACAATTCAAGGAGCTGGGACCACCGGAGTTTAAGGGTGAGCCAAAACCACTTGGCGGAAGCATGGATAAAAGCAGATTACCAAGATATTTGATATCTTGGGATGCTCCGAGGAGCAAAAGGTTCCTTTCACGCCTTTATGTCTTGCGGAGAGGAGACATTGGTGGGAAATCCAGAAACGACTTTCAACTCCGCCAGATCAAGATATCTTGGGAGAAGTTCCAGAGTCATTCAACGACAAATACTTTCCCGAAAGTATTCGCATACATGAAGGAGGTGGAGTTTATCAAGTTGGAACAAAACAATACGACCGTGTCGCAATACGAGGCAAAATTTGCGGAGTTATCACGGTTTGCGCCCCACTTGGTGGATAATGAAGAGAGAATGCGAATGTTTTTAAGAGGTTTGAAGCGGAGATATCGCCAACATCTTATTTCTCATAAAGCGTGTTTGTATTCGGATGTTGTAAATAGGGCTCGATTAGTGGAACGCGATAATGAGTCAACACAACTAAAAAGAGAGCAAACGACAAAATTATAATACCAAATAGAGAGTAGTCGTGAGCGGTGGACAACAAGCGTGGAGGAATCAACGGGCGAGATATGGTAACCACTTGGTGGTAATCAGGCCAAAACAATAAGAATGGACATTTCAAGAAACGGAGATTCAACAATGATGGAAAGACGTCAAGACCAAAGACCCATTGTTAAGGAAGGAGAAAGACCACCTATCATATGCTTCAAATGCGAGGAGAGGACACATCACCCAAACTGCAAGGCCATGCCAGTCAAAGCATGTTATAATTGTGGAAGAGAATGTCACTTAGCTCGATTTTGTGCCATCAAGACAAATTCATCTAGGATGGAGGCACCAAAGGCCATCCCGTAAAATTTAAACCCAGAAGTGCAAGGAGAGCATTTGTTGTGACCTCCCAAAGAAGCAAAGAATCCGAATGAGGTCATCACGGGTAAGCTTATCATAAACTCTAATGAAGTCTATACTTTATTTGATACCGATTCTACCCATTCTTTTATTTCTCCTACTTGCGCTCATCGATTAAATTTGACTCCGGAGAAATTAGACTTTGACTTATCTGTGGAAACTCCGTTGGGAGAAACCTTCATTACATCCACTTGTTTATAAGTCTTGTTTGGTTCAAATCGGTACCCTCACATTACACCGTCGATCTTATTTCATTAAAAATACTTGCATTTGGACGTGATTCTAGGGATTGATTGGTTAACTACTTATCATGCAAAAATTGATTGTTTTCGTAAGGTTGTTAGCTTTCATATTCCTAATCAACCTATTATGCTAATTCAAATGACCAAACCATTAAAATCAATCACGGCCATCTCAAGCCATAAAGCTATTCGTTTATTGAAAAGCGGATGTCAAGCTTTCTTAGCTCATGTCATGATTTAAACAAAAATAAGTCAGTTTTGAACGATATTTCTATTGTTAATAAATTTCTGACGTATTCCCGAAGAACTTACGGCCTACCCCAGGCGTGAAATTGAATTTTGTATCGACTTGAACCCCAGACAAAACCTATTTCCAAAGCCCCATATCGAATGGCTCTTATTGAACTTCGAGAGTTAAAGACCCAATGCGCAGGAATTGTTAGACATTGGCTTTATTCGTCCCAAGTACTTCTCCTTGGGGTGCTCTGCTCTATTCGTGAAGAAGAAAGATGGGAGTATGCGACTTTGTATTGATTATCGGGGAGTTGAATCATGTCACCATCAAAAATAGGTATCCATTGCCACGTATTGATGACTGTTTGACCACCAGAATGAGCCAAATTCTTTTCAAAGATTGATCTTCGTTCCGGATATCACCAATTGAAGATTAGAACCACGACATTCCAAAGAGCGGCTTTCGAGAACTCCGATGACGGCATTATGAATTTCTAGTCATGTCCTTTGGATTGACTAATGCTCTCCGCCGCCTTCATGGATATGATGAACCGAGTATTCAAGGAATATTTAGATCACTTTGTGGTCGTCTTTATTGATGACATCCTTATTTATTCCAAAAGCCGTGAAGATCATGAGCAACACTTGAGGTCGACACTCCAAAAGCTTCGTGAATATAAGCTTAATGCCAAGTTGAAGAAATGTGAGTTACGCTTGAAGAAGTAACATTCCTTGGGCACGTGGTATCAAGTCATGGAATATCTGTTGACCCAAAGAAAGATTGAAGCAATTCAAAGTCGGGAACAACCTAAATCGATGTAGAAGTCACGTACGAAGCTTTCTCGGTTTATTTGGTTATTATCGGAGATTCGTGGAAGGATTTTCTCGAATCGCTACTCCATCGACTCGGTGACTCGGAAAGATACAAAGTTCGGTTGGAGCGAAGAATGTGAGAAGAGTTTTCAAGAACTCAAGAGGAGACTTATTTCAAAGACTGCTCGGATACCATCATCGCCTCGGAGGATTTGTCATCTCATGGTGATGCTTCTGCAAAGGGTTGGGATGTGTTCTTATGCAACATGGAAAAGTTATAGCTTTATGCCTCGAGATAACTCAAAGAATATGAGAGGAATTATCCTACTCATGATCTAGAGTTGGCAGCTGTTGTCTTTGCACTTAAAATTTGGAGGCATTACTTGTATGGGGAGAAAGTGGAGATCTTTACGGATCATAAAAGCCTCAAATATTTCTTCACTCAAAAGGAACTCAACATGCGACAACGACGTTGGCTTGAACTGTTGAAAGATTATGATCATACCATCCAATACCATCCTGGAAAAGCGAACGTGGTAGCTGACGCATTGAGTAGAAAATCATATGCAAGTACGAGTGCGATATTGTCAACGCAAAGGCCCATTTTGTGTGACTTGCAAAGGATGGAGATAGAGTTAAAGACTCGAGTGGACGCATGTGATGATAAGCGAGTATACTGAGTAGAACCGACTTTAATCGATAAAGTTAAAGTCGCCAAGCTACTGGACACGGAGTGATGCGTATGAGGAAGAAAGTGCAAGAAGGTGCTATGCCGGAAGCAAGAATCGATGAAGAAGGAATACTTCAAGTCAACTCCAGACTTTGTGTTCCTAACGACCCTGATTTAAAGTATAATATCATGATGGAGGCGCACAACACACCATTTGCAATCCATCTCGGGAGTACCAAATGTATCATGATATTCGGCCATACATTTTGGTGGAGCAATATGAAGAGAGAGGTAATATTTGTTTATCTCAAGGTGTCTAACTTGTCAACGAGTTAAAGCGGAGCATCAAGTACCAAAAGGTCCATTGCAACCACTTGAAATTCCAAAATGGAAGTGGGAGCACATTACCATGGATTTCAAGCACGGCCTTCCTAAGGTTTCTCAAGGCATTGATGCGATATGGGTCATTGTTGATAGATTGACCAAATGCGCGCTTTTTTTTCACAAATCGAGAAACTTATACACTTGAACGTCTTGCTCGTATGTACATAAACGAGATTGTAAGATCGCATGGTATGCTGCCAGTATCCATAGTTTCGATCGAGACCCAAGATTCACTTCACGATTTTGGGTTAGTTTGCAAAAAGCTATGGGCACAGACTTACGATTTAGCTCGGCATATCATCCTCGGACCAGATGGACGGACAAATCGGAGAGGACTATTCAAACTCTTGAAGATCTATTAAGACTCGTGTGTCCTTGATTTCAAAGGAGTTGGGACAAGTTCTTACCATTGGTGGAGTTTTCCTATAACAACAGATTATCAAGCAAGTATTGGCATGGCTCCATTCAAGCATTGTATGGAAGAAAGTGTCGTTCTCCAAAGATATCTTTGGGATGAGGTGGGTGAAGCAACGTTGTTGGGACCGAGTTGGTACGTATGACTACGAAAAAGATTCAAACGATCCGACAACGATAAAAACCTCACAAAATCGATAAAAAAGAGTTATGCCGATCTTCATCGAAAGGACGTGGAATTCGATATAGGAGATCATGTGTTGTTAAGAGTTGCTCCATGGAAAGGAGTTACAAGATTTGGAAAGAGAGGAAAACTTAATCCTCGATTCATCGGTCCATTTTTAACCTCAAACGGGTTGGGACTGTGGCCTATAGACTCGCTTTTATCGCCAAATATGTCTCGTGTTCATAACGTTTTTCACATATCTATGTTACGTAAATATGTGAAAGACCGAACCATATTATTGAGTTAGAACCAGGACGAAATAGCGTAAGATTTGACGTATGAAGAGGTTCCTGTTCAAATTTTGATAAGAAGGAACATATTCTACGCCCAAGGTTATACCTCAAGTCAAAGTTTTGTGGAGGAACCACGATGTTGAGGAAATGACTTGGGAGTTAGAATCGAAATGAAATCAAGGTATCCTTACCTCTTGACATACCAGTATCGCATCGTACCCCTAATTTCGAGGGAAGAAATTTCATAAGAAGGGAGGTTGTAAGACCCAGCTTTTATAAATAAAGATGAATTTTTCTATAAATATTATTTTTGAATATTATGGAATAAATTTAATATAATGTTATAGTTGTGGGTAATATTTATAAATTTTGCAAAGTATGCAAGTTGTTATAAAATATTCGTTTGGTCGGGGAATATTCTTTTTGTTAGGGAATATTCGTATAAACGGCTCAATCATTGGTCAACCCACAATGTAATTATTTATTCGGATTGAGAAAGCGAAAAAAATATTTTATATAAATAACTTGGCGGAGGTGTTACCTTTAAAGCTGTTGAACTACCAAATTGGTAAAAAATGCGATGTCTGGCGTGGTTGCATAGTAAGAGCTACACTCAGATTGATTATTGATGCTTACGTGAGAAGTCACTCAATTTATGCTCAATTATTACTACTGGTAATTGCCGATCATATCTCTTATATTATTGATTCAATTATTGTCACAAAGATCATCTCAGATAATATGTTATAGTATTAAATCAATAATTGAGATGACAAGTTATAAATGATTAATAATTGTTGAAAGATTAAATATGTGTTGATGAAAAAAATTGATTTGTGGTAAGTTTGATTATTTTATGGGGGCTCATATGTCATCATCTAAGAGTCTCTTCATCGATAGTATTTACCTTCGTCAATAAGTAATTACCTTCGTCAATAGTAATTACCCTTGTGAATAGTATTTACCTTCATCAATAGTAATTACCTTTCGTCGATAAGTAAATACCTTGTGAATAGTATTTACCTTCGTCAATAGTATTTACCTTCGTTAATAGTAATTACATTTACCGGACGTCGAACCACTTGTCGTTTCACATTACGAGGAAAGCGCCGAACCACTTGTCGTTTCACATTACAAAGCGTCGAACCACTTGTCGTTTCACATTACTAAAAGCGCCAAACCACTTTTATTTTCACATCATTAGTCGTCGAGCCACTTGCCTTTTCACACGGCGCAGGTGCTAAGCTAGAAATCTTCTATAAATAGAGGCCTAGGGCTTCATTATTTTTCACTTAATTCATTCAAGCTATAGAGAGAGAAAGTATAGAGAGAATAAGAGAAAAAGAAGAAGAGTATTTTTTGTTACTACTTCGCTGCAAAGATTCAATCTCCTACCAAATGTAAGGGGTGTTATTCTTTCTTATTCATGAAGAGAACTGTTGTTATTTCATTGCTTATTATTCTGCTTTGGAATAACCTGTATACGCGGTTTACCCTATACTTGGTGACATTCTTCTATTATTCTCGTTGGAACATCCCGTGCGTGTTTTACACAGGACTGGTTCATCTTTATTATTATTACATTGGAACATCCACATCTGTGTTTTACACAGGACTGGTTCCGCTTTATTATTATTACATTGGAACATCCGCTCGTGTGTTTTACACCGGACCTGGTTTAAAATCTTTATTATTATTCATTGGAACATCCCATGCTGTGTGTTTTCTGGCGGACTGGTTCCATTCTTTATTATTTCGTTGGAACATCTTGTGCAGGCGTTTTACGCTTGGGACTCGGGTTCCGTTATTTATTATTCTGTTTGAATAACTCTTTGTGCATGCGTCTATCGCATTTATGGTGATTTCTTTTGTTATTCTATTCTTTATTATACCCAATTGGTTAAAACTTTGACTTTATACTCCATGAAATTAGTGGAATATCCTTGATATTTGCGTTTCATCCAATATCTTTTCATGGAAATATTCTTTCGATCATTCTTGAATTTTACTCTACAAACAAAGATCATGTTGATAATTTGGACGTTAATAATTCACGGATAAAATAATTCTTGAACTTGTTTTATTGAATTCTTATATCATTGTCATCATCCTCATGTTTATATTATGTTGAAAGTCATCTCGTGGTCTCAGAGTGCATAGATGGACTTGGTATGATTATGACGAGAGACTATTCGGTGTAATCATGGCCGTAATGTTACAAATGATGTGATAAAATCCTCGATGGTAGTAGTGCATTGGTGGATGATTGTTGGCATGATCATGACCATTAATAAATACACAAATATTCTTGGCCGTGTAGTGCATGAATAATTGTGGTCGTGATCTTTAAAGAATATCCTTGGTCAGAGTAGTGCGGGGTGATTCGATGATGTGGAATATTTATTAAAGTCGAGTCTAAGCTATAATGATGATGAAAAACCTTTTAAAACCTAAAAGATAGTAGACTTTATTTTCTACTTGACTCTTTTAATGGATTGCTTATTCACGCAGCTTAAAGCTGGTTGTCTATTATATTTTATCGGTTTAATATTGTTGAAGACTATTGATAATTTATTCGCATTATCTTAGTCATAATATTTCTTCTTGGGCTAGTTGAGCTCACCCTTTCTTTTCTTCGTTTCTTTAGGAAATGAGAATATATTTGGACGACGAGTCGGGAAAGCAGTGATGGTCTCGAAGATAGCATTAGTAGTCCTCACTATTCGTGAAATAGTGTGATAATAATTGTAATGAGGACTTTTTTTTTTGAGTTTGTATAATATCTAGTAGACGATATTTGTATTTAAACTCACAGTTTATGTCGTATTGTACACGACAGTTATGTTAATAAGTTGTATTTAAATTCTGTACCATGTAAGTGGCGACCCAAGATGGGTGATGTATACCTAATTTTGGGGGCGTCACAACATCACTTTTCAAAACAAGAAATCTATAAGCAACACTATGTTCAGCATAACCAATAAACAAACAATCAACATTTTTAGAACCAATTTTCCTTTTTTTAGGGTCGGGTAACATTACCTTAACAAGACACCCCCACACTTTAAGGTATTTCAAGTTAGGTAAATGATTTTTCCAAAGCTCATAAGGTGTTTTTCCAGTTTTCTTATAAATGATTCTATTTTGCAGTTGACAAGCAGAAAGAAGAGCTTTCCCCCACAAATTTGGTGGAGCCCAGAACTTACTAACATAGTATTCATCATTTCTTTTAGTGTTTTATTCTTTCTTTCAGCAACCCCATTAGATTCTGGAGAAAAAGGAGGTGTTACCTCATGTATAATTCATTATTCTTTGCAATATTTACTAAGAGGCCCGGAGTCGTACTCTCCACCTCTATTAGACCTGAGTCTTTTAATCTTCTTATCTAATTTATTTTCAACTTCGGTCTTATAAATTAGAAATTTATCTTCAGATTTATTTTTATTTCTGAGAAAATAAACTTTAGTATATCTAGAATAATCATCTATAAAGGTCACATAATAATTTTTTCCACCTCTAGAAGTATTTCTAGACATATCACCTATGTAAGACCCCAACTTTTATGAATAAAAATGAATTTTTTATAAATATCATTTTTGAATATTATGGAGTGAATTTAATATAGTGTTATAGTTGTGGATAATATTTATAAATTTTGCAAAGTACGCAAGTTGTTATATTATATTCGATTGGTCAGGGAATATTCGTTTTAACATGGAATATTCGTATGATGACACAATCATTGGTGGACCCCACAACGGAAATATTATCGGATTGAGAAAATAACAAAAATATCTTTTTATAAAAATAAAGGCGAAAGTTTTATTGTTAAAAGTACAGTAATACGCGTGGTTGCATAGTAGCACACGGTATTAATTATTGATGCTTACGTGAGAAGTCACTCAGTTTTGTTCAATTATTGCTACAGTAATTGTTGCATAGTATCTCACGTTATTTGATTCAATTATTGTCGATATTTTATATATTATTAAATTAATAATTGAGAAGACAAAGTTATTCATATTATTATTTTCAATATTGACAATGTTTAGAAGTTCTGTCAAGGAGAGGTTTGGTCACTTAATTGCGCGCCAATAAGGATAAATTCTTATTAGAAAGCCCCCTCTTTCCTGGGAATGACCCGGTTGTTAAATATTGCGAATTATAATAATGATGATAAATGTTGTTAAAAATTATTGAGAGGATTTTTATGAAGTATTTGTTGTAAATTTTGCTTATTATTTGGATTCTCATTTATCTATTTTTAAAATAATCGATGAAAAGTTATTCAGTATATATATATATATATATATATATATATATATATATTATTTTTAATGGGTGTGGTGGGTGATGAATTTGGTGGAGGAATGATGTTAGTCATGGGGTGGTGGGGGGATAACCAAAATGGTATATATATATATATATATATATATATATATATATATATATATATATAAGTGGGTCAAAGATGTGTTGTTTATATATATAAAGGTATTATATATATTTTTTTTTGTTTGCATTTTTATTGGATGATTGTTTGAATTTAGCATCCGTGATTCTTCAAAATCTTAATCCCATGAATATATAGTAAAACATATGTTATATATATATAATATAATATAATATATTTTATTTAAAATTTTTGTTTTATTAGAATATTTTATTGCATAGTAAAATCAAATTTTTTAACGAAATCAGCCGAAGAATTTGCCCGTGACCTTTGTGTACTGTGTGTCCAAATAGTATTCTTTTCATTCTCCTATAAATAGGATGTTTAGTTAGAATTGAAAATCACACCAGAATCAGAGAATTCTTCTTCTATAATATTGAGCGTATTTCTTTCGAGTTTTAGAAAGCTTTGAGCGTAGAAAATAGTGAAAATTTTCTTCAAGAATATATTCGCCCTACCAGCCGGAATACTTTTCTTTTCAAGGTAAGGGGTATTATTTATTTCACATTCTGAAGAGAGATTATTTTTAGTATGAATATTATTTCCGTTCAATATTCATAAGAAATTTTATTTCGTTCAATATTCGCAAGAAATATTATATTCGTTTAATATTCGTAATGAATATTATTTCGTTTAATATTCGTAATGAATATTATTTTCGCTTAATATTCGTAAGGAATATATTTTGTTCAATATTCGCTTGAAATAATATTTTCTTCCATACTCTGTAGTATGTAAGTAATATTATTTCGTTTTAGATTTTGAATTCTATACTCAATTGGTTAAATTAAGTTTTGGCTTCTATACTCCATGAAATTAGTAGAATATCTTTGATATTTGGTATAAATGCGGAGAGGAGGAACACATAAGTCTAAACTATTCACAACCTTCCAAGGTGTGTTTCAATTGTGGAAAAGACGGTCACATAGCTCGATTTTGTCGTGTAGCGAAATCAAGTCCAGCTAGGATGGTGGCACCAAAGGTGGATACGGACAAAACAAAGTCGGCAGTTTCTGGAAGAGCGTTTGTCGTGACTGCCCAAAACGCGAGGAACCCGAACGAAGGTATCAAGGGTTAGTTAATTATAAATTCTTGCGAAGTCTATACCTTACTAGATACTGGTTCTACCCGCCCTTTTATTTCTCCTGTTTGTGCTCAACGTTTAAACTTGACTCCAGAGATATTAGACTTTGATTTATAAGTGGAGACTCCGTTAGGAGAAACTTTCATTACATCCACTATTTATAAATCTTGTTTGATCCAAGTTGGCACAATGAAATTACCTGTTGATCTTATCTCTTTAAATATACTTGCATTTAACGTGATTTTAGGGATTGATTGGTTAACTACTCATCATGCCAAAATTGATTGTTTTCGTAAGGTTGTTAGTTTTCATATTCCTAACCAACCTGTTATGCGAACTCAAGCAACCAAACCATTGAAGTTAAACTCTTTCATATTAAGCCATAAAGCCATTCGTTTATTGAAAAATGGATGTCAAGCTTTCTTAGCCCATGTTATGGATTTGAATAAAGACACAACAGATTTGAATAAAATTTCTGTTGTTAGTGAATTTCCTGACGTATTTCTTGAAGAATTTCCTGGACTACCCCCAGAGTGTGATATTGAATTTTGTATCGACTTTGAACCCGGTACAAAACCCATTCCTAAAATCTTTTATCAAATGGCTCCTATTGAACTTTAGGAGCTAAAAACCTAAGTACAAAAGTTGGTACCCGAGCTTCTATCTGGTGACTTCCTTTGTGGAATGCACCAAAGCCAGACTCTTCGTAGGGAACTCTATATTTGTGTGGTGGTAAAACGATAGGTGCCATGGTGACGTGCAATCCATGATTTGGATATGAATCACATATGAGAGTAATTTAAGTCAGTAATCGAAATATCTAGCTTTCTAGGCTTAATTGGTTACTATCGAAGATTTGTGGAAGGACTTTCTCGAATCGCTACTCCGTTAACTTAGCTGACTCAGAAAGATACAAAATTCGTATGGAGCGAGGAATGCGAGAAGATTTTCCAAGAGTTCAAGAGGCAACTCATTTCAGTACTTGTTCTGACCATACCATCCTAAAAAAGCGAACGTGGTAGCTGACGCGTTGAGTAGAAGATCGTACGCAAGTACGAGTGCGATATTGTTGAACACAAAGACCTATTTTGTATAATTTACAAATGATAGAGGTAGAGTTAAAGACTCTAGGGACCCACGTGATGATATACGAGTATAATCGACTTTAATCGATAACGTTAAAGCCGCTCAAGCTACAGAACTGGAGCTGATGAATAAAAAGAAGAGGGTGCAAGAAGGCGTTATTCTAGGAGTAAGAGTCGATGAAGAGAATAAAGCTCAAACCTTCGATTTATTTGAAATCCTCGATCGAGTAGGAACTGTGGCCTATAGACTCGCCTTAACGCTAAGTATGTCGTGTGTTCATAACATTTTTCACGTATCGATGTTATGTAAATATGTGAAAGACCCAAAACACATCATTGATTTAGAACCGAATGAGATAGCCAAAGATTTAACGTACGAGGAGGTACCTGTCAAGATATTGGATAGGAAAGAGCATGTCCTACGAACAAAGGTTATACCGTAAGTTAAGGTTTTGTGGAGGAACCATACAATTGAGGAAATGACATGGGAGTTGGAATCGGAAATGAAAGCGAGGTACCCTCACCTGTTCGAAACACCAGGTACATACGTCAATTTCGAAGACGAAATTTTGTAAGGAGGGAAGGTTGTAAGACCCCAACTTTTTATAAATAAAATTAAATTTTCTCTATTCATTATCTTGAAATAATAAGGAGTTAATTTGATATAATGTTTTGGTTATGGGTGAAATGTGCAAATTTTACAAAATAAGCAAGTGGTTGTAAAATATTCATTTTCGTCGGGGAATATTCGTTTAGTCGTGGAATATTATTTTTGTCGGGAATATCCGTACGACGATGCAGTCATTTGTGGGCCCCATAACGGAATAACTGTCGGATGAAGAAAACGACAAGTTCAGTTTTATAAATAACGGCGTAATTCTTACCGTTAACACTGTTGGATTACCTGGTGGTTAAAATACTGATGAATCTGCGTGGCACAAAGCGATGGCGCGCGGTATTTACAAGATATTGTTGAATTATTGATTAAATACGTAGTGAAGGCACTACTCAATAATTGTTACAGTAGTTACTGTTCAATATTTTATTTTATTGATTCAATAATTGTTGCGTTGATAGTTTATATTATTGTTGTTTCAATAATTGTCACGACACAGTATTTTTCATTATCAGATCAATAATTCATATTATTTGAGTAATATTATTAGATAGCATTATTGGCAATGTCTAGAAAGTTCTGTCAAGGAGAGGTTTGGTCACCTAATTACGCGCCAGTAAGGAGAAATCCTTATCTGAAAGCCCCTCTTTCTGAGGAACTGGCTGTCATTATAATTGTGATTCGTAATATTATTTGTGAATAATTAATTATTGATTTATATGATAAGGAAATATTTATTTGATGCAGATATAAATGATGGATTTATTTATGTGGTTATAAATGAATGAATTAATGTGGAGGTGTTTTATCAAGATTTTGTCCGACTTGGAGGTATTAAAAGATCAAATCAATTGTTCTTAAAGCTCTATCATGCGTGAGTTATAATTTTAATCCATTGTTGGATCGTTGTGATTTTTGGATATGTTATACATATATAAGTTGAGTATATGTCCACAAATTTTGAACCGTTGAAAATTAACGCATTATTTGTTATGAATTTTAAAAGGTGTTGAAACGGTGTTGAAAATCGTCCGTTTGTGGATTTCGGATATTTTATGTTTGGAATTTGGAAAAACTCAAAGCTACAAAGTTGTAGAGAATTCAATTTTATGCGGAATGGACATAAAATTCGTATTTTTCTGTTAAAGGGACTATTTTCTATGAATTACTGAAGTTTCGGAAAATAAAATAATTTTTATTAAAATTATAGGTGGGACCCATGCTTGTTTGAAAACATGTGGGCTGCTAATTTTTGGTTCAAAGGTGGCTGGTCTTTGTTGGCAACTTAGGTTTTGTAAGAGAAAAAAATTAAATAAATTATTATTTTATTATTTTAGTCTCCTATAGCGTTCTAGCATTTTCCTATAAATAGGCGCTAGGTTAGAATTAAAAATCACACCAAAAACCAGTTTAATTTATCTCTAGATTATCGAGCGTATTTTTGTGAGTATTTTGATACTTTGAGAGTCTGCTATTAGGTCTGCAAGTTTCATCAAGACTATATCCAAATTGATCAAGAAATACGGTTATTTTGAGGTAAGGGATGTTATTTTCTTCTTAAATGATATTATTTTCTTCAATATCATTATGCCGAAATATTGGTGAAATTTTTAATCAAATTTGGAGCTTTTTGTGTCGGGGTTACTATTCATGTATACGACCTTTATTCACGAATCGATGACTATTATTCAGAAAAATAAAAATTTTCTTTTTTATCCAAGATGTTTATTTTGGCTACTATCTTTGATTGTATCCATGTTTTGATCGTTATTTTTGAATTCTGCTTCACAACTGGTTATTATGAAGTATTATTGATCTGGATAAACTGTTATACGAATCCCTAATATTTGTCCTTCTGTCTCACTGGATTCGTTCTCTAAAATGTTCGTCATCATCCTCAGTCCTTAATGATGATATTATTGAATATCTTTTGGCACGTAAAAGATGAATGATATATTAATCGATGAATATCTTTGGCCCGTAGTCAAAAAGATGAAGCAGTGTTGAGATGAACATGACCAACTGGTGATACAAATGAATATCTTTGGCCTGTTGTACAAAGATGAATATTCGATGCAAGATGTATATTGATTGTTGTTACAGGGATAAAATATTGATGATGAACTTTTAAATCTTAGAAGATAGTAGAACTCATTCTCCACTTGACTCTTCTAATGGATTGTTGTTTTCGCTGCAGAATATTGATCTAAAACTTGTTGTCTATTATATTCTATCAGATTTTTACCTGTTGAGGACTAACGATAATTTGTTGTATATTATCTTAGTCATAATATTCTTTACTGGGCTAGTTGATCTCACCCTTTTCCTTTTTGTTCCATTTTTCTTCTCATGAGGTGATAACATAGCAGGATCTAGTCGGGGTATGGAGTGATGGTTCTAGAAAGATGTTTTAGTAGTCCTCACTATTTCTGTGAAATAGTGTTTGAATAATTTTAATGAGGACTTATTTGAGTGTGGATATTATCTAGAAGACTATATTTGTATTTAAACTCACAGTATGTGTTGTCGTATTTTGCACGACAATTGTATTATTGAAGTTGTAGTTTGCTTTCTGTACCATGTATTTGGCGACTCAGAATGGGTGTTGTATACCTATTTTGGGGGCGTCACAGTTGATATCAAAGCTTAGGGATATGGTCTCTAGCGAAGATCGGGGAATAGAACTAGGAGGAGAGAGTTGAGTAAATCCTTCGCTAGTGTGTCCTATCTAAGCTTATTTGTTGGTCGGTCATAATATATGGATATTATGTGATATGTTAAATTATTTAATTAACCCTTATTTTATGGCAGTATTTAAGAATGGCAGCTGAGAACATTAACAATGGAGTGTATGAGACTGTGGAACAACCTTTAGTCACAAACCAGGAGAACGTGCAACAGGAAGGCAATATTCTTCCTGTAAACAACACTACCGAGCAAATGATGAATGATGGAATGTTTAGGAGCTTTTTGCAGTTCATGCAAAATCAGACGAGGGAGACTCGTGTACAAAATATGGGTGAAAATGATGGTAACGCGCGGTCTGTCACAGTCAAGCAATTCAAGTTGTTGGGACCACCAGTATCCAGTCATCTTTTGAGGTAAGGGGTATTATTTCTTTCGTATTCATGAAGAGAGCTATTGTTATTCCATTCTTTATTATTCTGTTGGAATAACTCAGATACTGTGAGACACTAGTATATATGGTGAAATTCTTCTATTATTCATTTCTTTATTATTATATTAGAATGACCTGTCTATGCTAAGTACCGCATACATGGTGAAATTCTTCTATTATTCCATTATTTATTATTCGCAGCCGGAATATCACATAAATGCGTTTCGTATTGACCTAGTTCCATTATTTATTATTCTTTTGGAATATCCTGTCTGTGCGTTTACGCATGCCCAGTGAATTCTTTTGTTATTCCATTCCTTATTGTTCTTTTGGAATAACATGTCTATGTGGATTACCGCATGCATAGTGAATGACCTTTCGTATTCATTCTTTATTAAATTGTGGAAATGATCTGTTTACGTGGATTACCGCATGGCGGATGAAAATTCATTTCATAGCCAGTATATTCTATTATACTCATATGAGATATCATTTCTTTGTATCTTTAAATCATAAAATATCATTTTATATGGTATTTTTGTTTATGAGTTACTATTCAAAGATTCTTATTCATAAGTTCTTATTCACTCTAGTATTATTCACTCCGGTATTCGGGGCACTTTTCATGCCGGAATACTATTCACAAGTTACTATTCACGGAATACTCGGGTATGGGTTGGAACTATATCGTTATGGTTCAAAACCATATTAACCATTTTAAGATGTTTTAACTTTTAAACAGAACTTTTGAAAAATAAATTGTGACCGTCACAATTAAATCAATTAAGTAATAATATGATATAAAAATTATTAATATAAATAATAAAATGCTAAAAACTATACTAATAAAATTTTAAATTGATATTATTAATACCCTTCTATATTTAAATCTTGCAAAGTAATATAATTAATGGATTTTAAATATAAAATATATATTATCTATGTAAATTTTTTTAATTATGCCACTCAAAATAGAATGGATGGAGTGGTATAATAATCACTAGTAAGAGGAAAAAATGTACTTTTTGCTTCAATATTTGTGTTCCACGTTAATATTATAATAGAACAAATTTAAATTTATAACAATTATTTTAAAATATAAGATTAATTTTTAAAATGTTTTAAGTTTACTTAGTTAAAATTATTAATTAATATTAGTATTATATTTTGAAAACGTATGGTGTAATTGATAAACATGAATACCATTTATGTATCTTTTTCCAATCCTTCTAATGATTAGTGAGTGGTGACTTATAATTTATAGTAATATTTAGGGATGGCAATGGTGTGAATTTATGTCCTGTCAAATTATAAATATTACATTATATATATATTAATATTAACCTTGATCTATTTAAAAATTATGTTAAGATGTTCAAGCTTACACCAACTTATTTATTAATAGTGTTAAGCGTGTTTGAAGCTCTTTTAACTTTTTAGTTTACAAATTAAAATTTTAAAATAAAAAATACAATGTCATTCACTTATTTATTGACTAATAATTATATTTATTCACTAAAATAATATATATTTAACAAAATACAAGATAGAATGTTTAGAAAAATAACTAAAAAGCAAAAAATCAATACTTAAGTTAAGGCAAATTATATTTGTTTTAAAAATTGAGAATGGAATATGAGTTAAAAAATAGTTAACTTAGGTTAATTAACTATATTTGTTTTAAAAATAGGTCCTTTACATAAGTATACAACATTTAAAAAGTAATTACACTATTAGTGCACTCATAAAATATTTACACAATTAATACACTTTCTATATTTATTTACAATATTAGTGCAATTAGGATTCCTTAATTTAGGGAATTAGTATAGGATTCAATTCATAATAATAAGGAAACCTAAAATCAAGGAGAAATAACTACCATAATTAATAATTCAAATTCAAATATCTTGGATCTAACAAACAAAACAAATTCAAAAATAATAATTAAAATTCAAATATTCAAAGTTTGGCAACGTCATCTTGCTTCTTCCCTTCACGATCATCTTCCTCCTCCTCCCCTTCGTCGCTCGACACCATGGGACGCCAAACTTCATTTGCCATTACGACGAAAGGTTGATTTAGTCCGAAATTAAAAGGAGAAAAGATAAATTTTAGTGCGGTTGGTATCCAAATATTTATACAAAGGTAACCATTTTAATTTTTGTGGGTAACAAGAGAAATTGATCATGAGTTGGTAACCAAAACTTTCAAAGGTAACAATTTTAGTTTTTGTTTGTTATATTTAAATTAAGGTTTGGCTACCAATCAAGATTTTTAAATAAAAAAAATCTATAATAGATTTTTATAATTAATTAGTAACCCAATAAAACCTGAATTGGTTACCTTTGTATTAAGGTTTGGCTACCAACTGCATTATAAAAAAAATCTACAATAGATTTTTTTTAATTAATTGGTAACCCAATTAAACTGAATTGGTTACATTTGTATAAAGTGTTAGCTACCAACTTCACTATTAAAAAAAACTATAAAAGATTTTTTTAAAATAAATTAGAAACCTAATAACACTGAATTGGTTTCCTTGGTATGAATGTTTAGCTATCAACTGTAATATAAAAAAATCGCAGCAACTGTACTATGAAAAAATCGCAGATGGAAACTCTAATCAATGTTTTCCATGGAACTTGAAAAATGCCAAATCAGCAACGAAGAAGATCACTATGCCGTGACGATGATCACCAAACCTTCATCTTTCTCTCTCACTATATCCATCTCTCTCTACATTTGTGTTTTCTCTTTAAATTACACCATGTCGTGACAGATCACGTGGTTCGTTCTGAACCGGATCGATATCCGTCGGAACCAGTGTCTTCCATGGAAAACAACCACGACCAAGAGTAAGAAGACCTTGAAATCTTCCAAAAACTCGTCGTTGACGCTTGCCGACCTTGTTCCCTCCTCTCCATTGCCGTCGAGGCGGTGGACGCACATCCGACATAAAAACTAGGAGAGAGATTAGGTAGGCGGGTTTATTCTGCATTCGAACTCATACTCTGAAAGTGAGGCGTTGAAGGAGAGGTGGTGGTTGGTGGCGGGAGAGCGGTGGCCCGTAGATGGTGGTGGTGGAACATAAGGTTGTGAAGGGCTTTCTTGGCGATTTTGCCATGTTTCATCATCATGTTTAGATCAAGCATGAAGTTCCTCTTGTATATGCCTTTCCTTATCATGAAGAACAATACACGTACTATACTCCATATCTTTTTTGCTGCAACCGGTAGATTTGGTTCCATTTTAATTTAATAGATATATATTCGATATAGCTAGGTAGGTAGGTAATTAAAAAGATTGAGAAAAGGAATAATTACTTAGAGTTGATTTTTTAATATGTAGATATATTAATTACTTAATTTAATTAGTAAATTAATACTAATCCCCTAAATTAAAGAATCCTAATTGAATACTAATTCCCTAAATTAAGGAATCCTAATTGCACTAATATTGTAAATAAATATGGAAGTGTATTAATTGTGTAAATATTTTATGAGTGCACTATTGTTGTAATTATTTTTAAAAATGTAATAGAATATGTAATTGATCCTAAAAAATATGGGTCCAAACTTTAACCAACCTAAATAAATAAAAATGGTTAACCAACCCATTTGGTTCCAGTTAATATGGTTTGACCCAACAATTAACTAACTATATTGTCAGGTCTAGTTCAATCCATTCCAATCGCAACCAAACACAATTAGCATTGATGTCACAAATTAAGTCGGAGAACAATTAGAAAAAGTATGGAGAAAGCTGTAACAATGTCAAAAATTAAGCGGGAGAATATTTAGAAAAATATGCTTAGATGAAGGAAAGAAGTGACAGGGATCTAATTTATCCAACTAGCACTCGGGAAAAATGAGGCAATATTTTATTTTTTCTTGTAGTCTTGCACTAGTTTAGAAATTGATTGATGGGTGAAGGTAGAAGAAAATAAAGATGGCAGCATGTTTGATAACTGGCCAGATTTCACATTTGAAGTTAAAGATAAGGGTAAAAAAGGAAATAAATTATCAATTACCCCTGTGCCCACAATTATTGCTCCCATAATATTTTTACAACTTTCGCCTAGGCTTTTATATAGACATTAATGTGTTATTTTTAACACACTTTTTGAAGTCCTAGAGTTTTGAATAGGGTTAAATACACTTTTCCCCACTCTACTCGACCTTCGTTTACAAAAACATCACTGAACAAAAATTTTTTACGGTCAACTCATTGTACTATACATTATTTACAAAAAGTCATTTTTCTGTCTATGTCTGTTAACCATTTAACAGAGAAAGGACGTGGCAATACGTGGCAATTCTGGAAACTGATTAAATAAATTACGTGGTTGTTATCCCTAAATCCCTAAATCCCAAAATCAGACCCAAATCAATTGTTCTTCTTTTGAAGAGAGGAATCAAAACATTCTATCTCCAAAATCAGACCCAAATCGATTCCAACTCCTGCCTTCATCCACATAGATCGACGAAGAAAAATAAGACAATTAAGAGTAGGACTAACATGAGCTCCAGCGAAAATAGTTTCACAAATTGCGTCGAAGATTGGGAGATGCCCAGAACTCCAGTGACATGCTGATGTGGGATTGTCGCACCGATATAGGTAGCTTGGAAAGAGGGAACTGTTGATCGGGGTCGAAGGTTCATTGGTTGTGCTTGTTTCAAGGTATGTGACCTAATTTCTTCTAGTTGGGCTTCACAGACCTAATTTTTGGTGTAATATTTAACACTATCAAAAGTTGATTTGGTGTTGTTAAATATTTGAGTATTAGATGTTTGAGGAGTTATTTGAAGATTTCAAAAACTGATGATTTCAAAGAGAGGATGGCTTTACTGTATATACTATGGGAGTCTAAGATTCAACAACTTCAACTTATTCTTTAAAAATTTACTGATATATAGAGTGAAATGGAAGATTGTTATGTTTTTACTTACCTAAATACCCAATTTTCATGCTTTGTAAAACCATGAAATTTGTTGTATGTTGTAAAAGCATATCTGTTATGTGCTTGATTGATGGATTTGTGTGCAACTGATTGCAGGATAAAAAGTTGTGTTGTAGGTTCTTTAAATGGTGTGATCCACCATTTACAAAGAGATCAAGGGAAGTGATATTGCAGCTAAAGGGAAAGATAGAAAAAAATAATGAAAAAATTGAGAGTTTGATGGAAGTAATAAAGAAGATGGAACTGGAAACACATTGATGAGCAAAGGTGAGATAAATAATGAAGAAAAAGAGGTATTGGAGCTGCAAATACAAGGACAACAGTTGAGGAAGAAAATTGACAAGCAAAATTCGATGGAGAAGAAATTATGGATAGGTTTAATATTTTCTTGGATTTTGTTTTTCATTGTATTGCAACCAAATATATAGATCTGTATATTTGAATGTAGTAAAGGATTAAAGTATGTATTGAATGTTATGTTGGCAAAGTATGTATTGAATGCTTAATGTTGGTTTTGATGGTTGGCAAGTATGTATTGAATGTTGATTTGGTTTTGTTGAAGCAGAGCATTGAATTGATGTTTAGTTCATTATGACTCCATGTTTAATGTGACACCTTAATATTGTTGTGGTTGTTAGTGTATTGAAGTGGAAGACTGTTGTAACAAACAAGAAGTAACCTGGCAATTCCATCCACACAATATTGCATTAATATGTATATAATAAAGTAACACTACACAACATAACAACCTTAATAGAAGTAATGTAGAATTCACAAATCCACCATATCATAAATCATTAAGTCAATTATCCAGTTAACAGACCATTACATAACCAAAATGCCCCACCCAGCATTACAGAACCATATTAATAATCATCCAGTTCAGTAGCATAATTACATACAGAATAGCATAATCAGTCCCAAAAGATAAGAAACCTAATAACATAATATCCCAAAAATCATTCCCAAAAGATATCAACCTAATTTTTATCCAAGTTTCTTCCATCCTTCTTCCTTGGAATTTTGTATCTCCCCCTTGTCAATTCTTGGTTGCCAACATTGTTCTTCCTTTTTCCCCCTCTTCTGGTTTGAAGTTTGGAAGAAACTGAGCTTAGACTTGGTGTTTGGAAGCCCATTCCACTAAGGTATGCTTCATTTGGTGGGGTACTGACTGGAGGGGTATTATTGACAGGAAAATCAGTAGTACTCATCACACGTTGAGTTGGCATCTACAACATATAAAAGCTCTCAAATTAATTAAGCAATTAAATGAGATTTTGGACAGTAGAACAATATAAGTTTGCTTTTACTTACTAACATAAATGCTTGTGGGGGTCTATCTTTTCCTTTTTCATTAGAGCATCCCACCTTTTCTTTACCTTTACCTGTGTACTATAACATATATCTCATAGTTAGTCTTTATCATTCTCAGTAAATATAATGAACATGCTACCTCTTAATCTCACTCATTGTTCTCTTATGTGCTTGATCATGAGTTGCATATGAAGCTTCCCAAAACAATCTCTTCAGTGCCTGTGAAGTGAACCTTTTCCTCTAGTTAGCATAAATGTGTCTAGTACAATTTCTATGCTCAACATGAGGAATCAGTTCACATATGGCATTCTTCAAACCTTGTACAACACTAACACAAGTTAGTAAAACATATATCAGTTGGCAAAACAGAGGCATTTACTAAAACAAAGACATTTATAGTACACATACCTTTTGTTGGTCACTGATTATAGTAAATCTGTAGCCTTCACCAAGACAAAGGTCATCAGCCAATAACTCCAAAAACCATCTCCAACTGTCACCATTTTTAGTATCTACAACAACCATAGCTAGAGGGAACATTTGATTGTTCCCATCCTTTCCCACAACAGATAATAATTGACCCCCATATACAGTTTTCAAGAAATAACCATCCAATCCAAGAATTGGCCTACAACCCTCTCTCCAAGCTTTCTTTAAGCTGTCATACCAAACATAAAATCTCTTGAACCTGACCTCATCTTCAGGATTAAGCCTAGTGGTTTTGATGTTGACTGTATTCATTTTGTTACTTCTCATAATCTCTGCCCCAAAATCCCAAACCCTTGCATAATGTGTAAGACCCCAACTTATTATAAATAAAATCAAATTTTCTCTATTTATTATTTTGAAATAGTAAGGGTTGATTTGATTAATGTGGTTAGTTATGGGTAAAATACGCAAATATTTCAAATATGCAAGTGGTTATAAAATATTCATTTTTATCGGAGAATATTCGTTTGGTCGTGGAATATTCTACTTTGTCCTGGGAATATTCGTAGACGGTATGACCTTTGTGAGCCCCATAACAGAAAGCGATTGAATGAAAAAAACGACAAGTATAAGTTGGTTATAAATAACGGCGTAGTTGTTACCGTTAATACTGTTAAAATACTCGGTGGTTAAAAACACAGTAGCACACGGTATTGCACCAATTATTAATTCTTACGTAAGAAGGCACTACTCAATAATTGTTACAGTAGTTACTATTCAATATTTTATTTTATTGATTCAATAATTGTTGCGTTGATATTTTATATTACTGTTGTTTCAATAATTGTCACTACACAGTATTTTTCATTATCGGATCAATAATTCGTATTATTTGGAATAATATTATTAGATAACATTATTGGCAATGTCTAGAAAGTTCTGTCTAAGGAGAGGTTTGGTCACCTAATTGCGCGCCAGTAAGGAAAAATCCTTATTGGAAATCCCGTTTTCACAGGAGCGATGCTGGTTATCGAGATTGTGATTCTGTAATATTATTTATGAATAATTAATTATTGATTTATATGATAAGGAAAATATTCATTTTATGTGGATATAGATGGAGAAAATTTTAAAGTGACAATTGTTGAAAAATTGATATTTTATCTTTTCTGATAAAATAATTTATTTAAATATATTATTATATTTTAATAATATAATAATGGTGATATTTTTACAGTGAATGTGGAATATATGAGTATATGTGGAGGAGGAGTATTTTTGTTACTAAAAATAATCAAAACATGTTAAACATGTCGGTGGACCCCATTTCTTGACTGAAATTTGATTATAGCCTGTAAAATCGTTCGTATGTGAATTTCGGTCAACTTCGGCTTGGAGTTTGGAAAACTTTTCTCGTGCAAAGTTGTAGAGAATGAATTTTCCTATGGAAAGGACACGAGGTTTGAATTTTTCTGATAAAAGGGCTATTTATTATGAATTATTGAAGTTCCGAAATAATTGATTTTTGGAAGTTTTAATTATTTTTTTAAATAAAAACGTTTTTTCCATTTGGTGGCACATGTTAATGGTTGAAATCAGATTCTTTGGTGTGCGTAGGAATAAATTTTTAAAATATTATTAATTTATTAAATTTTCTGCTTTGGTGTTCTAAGCATTTTCCTATAAATAGGGTGCTTAGGTTAAAATTGAAAATCACACCTGAAACTGAAGTTTTTTCTCTTTTTTTCTCTATATTATCGAGCGTATTCTTGTGAGTATTTTGATACTTTGAGTGTTGTTAAACGGTGCAAGTTCCTTGAGATTATATCAATATTCAAATCGAAATCACAAAGTCTTTTCGAGGTAAGGGATATTATTATTTTTAAAATGATATTATTTCTTCTAATATCATTTATTAGGAATATTGGTAAGATTTTTCTTGTGAAATTCTTGTCTTTTAGTGTCGAGTTACTTATTCACGATATACGGCCTTTATTCACGATATCGACCTTTATTCACGAATACGACCTTATTCACAGAAAAATTAAATTTTCATTTTCTGTCCAAAATATCTATTATGGATACTAGCTTTGATTGTATCCATGTTTTGATCATTCTTGAATTTTACTTCACTATAAGTATTTATGAAGTATTTTTGAACTCAGATTGTTTAAAGTACGAATCTTTAATATTTGTTCTTTTGTTTCATTGGATTCGTTTTCTTTAAAATATTTTTCATCATCCTCAGTCCTAAATGATGATATTACTGAATATCTTTGGCCTGTAGTGCAAAGATGGTTGAATTTCTTATTAATATATTTGGTCCGTAGTGCAAAGATGTACAAGTGTTGAGATGAACATGACCAACTGATGAATATCTTTGGCCTGTAGTGCAAAGATGAATATTTGATTCAAGATGTATATTGATTGATGTTACAAGGATAAAATATTGATGATGGACTTTTAAATTCATAGATAATAGTAGATTTCATTCTCTACGTAATCGCATTACATGAATTATTATTTCATTATGAATATTGATCCGAAACTTGTTATCTATTGTATTTTATCGATTTTTTTCCTGTTGAAGACTAACGATAATTTGTTCTATATTATCTTAGTCATAATATTCTTTATTGGTCTAGTTGAGCTCACCCTTTTCTTTTTTGTTCCATTTTTTCTTCTCGGGAGGCGAGAATGTAGAGAAAGTACTTAGTGGGGTATGGAATGAAGGTTCTAGAGCAGGTTGTTTAGTAGTCCTCACCATTTTGTAAAATAATGTACCAATAATTGTAATGAGGACTTATTTGGGTGTGAATATTGTCTAAATGACAATATTTGTATTTAAACTCACAGTTTTTATGTTGTATTAATAAAGTTGTAGTTGTTTCTGTACCATGTTATTGACGACTCAAAATGGGTGATGTATACCTATTTTGGGGCGTCATGATTAATATCAAGCTTCGAGGATATGATCTCTGGCGGAGATCGGGAAATAGAACTAGGAGGGGAGAGACGAGTAAATCCTTCTTTAGTGTGTCCTACCTAAGCTTATTTGTTAATTGGTCAGTATATAGGGATATTATGTGATATGTTGATTTCCTCAATTAACCCTTATTTTATGGCAGTATCTGAGAATGTTGACTGAGAATGTTAACAGTGGAGTAAATGAGACCAGTAGAGACACCTTTACACACCAACGAGGAGAAGCGTGCAACAGTGGTGGCAATGTTCTTCCATGAAACAACACACCATTGGCGAGATGATGAGCGACGGGATATTTAGAAGCTTTTTACGGTTCATGCAAAATCGACGAGGGAGACTCGTGCATAAAATCTGAGTGGAAATGATAACAACGCATACGGTTTGTCACAAATGCAAGCGATTCAAAGAGTTGGGACCACCGTAATTCGGAAAAGCGGATCCGATTAAAGCGAAATGTGGGTCAAACAAATTACCAAGATATTCGATGTCTTGGTTGCACGGAAAAACGAAGGTTCCATTCGCCACCTTTATGTTCAGTAATGAGGCGATTCATTGGTGGGAATCGTGAAGCGTACCCATCGAAAGACTTTCGGCGTATCATGGGAGACGCGTTTGAGAAATTGTTCAATGATAAGTACTTCCTTGAAAGTATTCGTCATATGAAGGAAGTGGAGTTTATTATGTTGAAACAAAACAATATGACGGTGTCCCAGTACGAGGCGAAGTTTGCAGAGTTATCCAGGTTTGCACCTCATTTGGTGGAGAATGAGGAGCGTATGACGCGGATGTTTCGAGAGTTTTGAAACCCGGATACGTCAATATCTCATTTCTCATAAATTTTTCTCTATTCGGATGTTGTCAGCGAGGCTCAATTGTTAGAAGCGAGATAACGAGTACGTTCAACCGAGGGACCACAACCGAGGAGCATCTCTAAGGATGCTAGATCATCGAATAACGATAACCACGGAGAAAGAAAAATCTGATAAAAGCGGTAACCACTCGGTGGTAATCGTGGTCGTGAAAATAGAAAGAAGCGAGTCGGGAGGAGATTTTAAAAAGAGGAGATTCAACAATGACAATGCGAACGCGTCGGCACCAAAGAAAGAATCGGTTTAGGGAGGAGAACGACCACCGGTCGTATGTCAGTATCTTATAAATGCGGAAAAGAGGGACATATCAGTCCAAACTGTCCACAATAGTTCAAGGCATGTTATAATTATGGAAAGGAAAGACATATCGCTCGAGATTGTACAATAGCGAAACCAAGTCCAACAGCGATGGTGACTCAAAAGGCTGTCCCAGAAAAGTCAAAGTCAACTGTTCTTGGAAGAGCGTTTGTTGTGACTGGTCAAAATGCGAGGAACCCAAACGAGGTGATCACAAGTAAGCTAATCATAAATTCTTACGAATTTTATACCTTACTTGATACCGGTGCTACCCATTCATTTATCTCTCCTGCTTGTGCTCAAAGTTTAAACTTAACTCCGGAAAAATTAGACTTTGATTTATCTGTGGAGACTCCGTTAGGAGAAACTTTCATCACATCTACTATTTATAAATCTTGTCTGATCCAAGTTGGCACCATCACATTACCTGTGGACCTTATCTCTTTAAAGATATTTGCTTTTGATGTGATTTTAAGGATTGATTGGTTAACTACTGATCATGGCAAAATTGATTGTTTTCGTAAGGTTGTTAGTTTTCATATTCCTAACCAACCTGTTGTACAAATTCAAGCAACTAAACCATTAAAATCAATCATTGTCATATCTAGTCTTAAAGCTATTCGTTTATTGAAAAACGGATGTCAAGCTTTCTTAGCCCATGTTATGGATTTGAATAAAGACACGTCAGATTTGAATAATATTCCTAATGTTAGTAAATTTCCTAACGTGTTTCCTGAAGAACTTCGATTCTACCCCGAGCGTGAAGTTGAATTCTTTATTGATCTTGAGCACGTACAAAGCCCATTTCTAAAACCCCATATCGAATGGCTCTATTGAACTTCGAGGAGTTAAAGGTCCAACTATAGGAGTTGTTGGACATCGGTTTCATTCGTCTAGTACATCTCTTGGGGTGCTCTATTTTATTTATAAAGAAGAAAGACGGGAGTATGCGACTTTGTATTGACTACCAAGAATTAAACCATGTCACTATCAAGAATAGGTATCCGCTACCTCGTATTGATGACTGTTTCAACAGATTCAAGGAGCACAATTCTTTTCAAAATTGATCTTCATTCGGATATCATCATTTGAAGATTAGGCGAGGATATTCCAATCACGCCTTGAGAACTCGAGACGGGCATTATGAATTCTTAGTCATGTCTTTTGGATTGACTAATGCTCTACGCGACTTTCATGGATATAATGAACCGAGTATTCAAAGAATATTTGGATCGATTCGTTGTTGTCTTTATTGATGACATCCTCATATATTCCAAAAGTCGTGAAGATCATGAGCACCATTTAAAATTTGGTACTCCAAAGCCTTCGTGAAAACAAGCTATATGCCAAGTTAATGAAATACGAGTTACGGCTTGAGGAAGTAGCATTCCTTGGGCACGTGGTGTCAAAACATGGAGTATCTGTCGACCGACGAAGATTGAAACAATACAAAGTTAGGGAGCAACCAAGTCGAATCAAAAGTACGTAGCTTTACGGGCTTATTGGTTATTATCGGAGATTTGTGGAAGGATTTTCTCGAATCGCTACTCAGATTAACTCGGTGACTTTGAAAGATACAAAATTAAATATAATTTAGGAGTGCGAAAAGAGTTTCAAGAGCTTAGAGGAGACTCATTTTAAGACTGATACGACAATACCATCCGGTTCGGATGGATTTGTTATCTACAACGATGCTTGAGCAAAGGGTTAGGATGTGTTCTCATGCAACGTGAGAAAGTCATAGCTTTATGCCTCATGACAACTTAAAGAGTATGAGAGGAATTATCCTACTCATGATGCAGAGTTAGCGTGATATTTTCATTCGTTTAAAGATCTGGAGGCACTATCTATATGGAGAAAAAGGAGATATATTCGGACCATAAAAGCCTCAAATATTTCTTCACCCAAAAGGAACTCAACATGCGGCAATAGCGTTGGCTCGAAATTTGTTAAAAGATTATGACCACGCCATTTAATACCATCCCGAAAAAGCAAAGCGTGGTAGGCGACGCGTTGAGTAGAAGATCATATGCGAGGAACGAGTGCGATGATGTCAAGTATCGTATAGAACCAACTTTAATCGATAAAGTTAAAGTTGCTCAAGCCACCGGGCCGAGTGATGCGTATGAAGAAGAAAGCATAAGAATGTTTATTAGGAGGCGAGAATCGATGAAGAAGGAATACTTCGAGTCCACTCCAGACTTTGTGTTCCTAACGACTCTGATTTGAAGTACAAGATCATTATGGAAGCACATAATACACCGTTTTCAATCCATCCTGGAAGTACCAAAATGTATTGTGATCTTCGACATACATTTTGGTGGAACAATATGAAGAGAGAGATTGCAAATTTTATCTCGAGGTGTTTAACTTGTCAACGTGTAAAGGCGGAGCATCAAGTGCCTAAGGGTCCATTGCAACCACTTGAGATCCCGAAATGGAAGTGGGAACACATTACCATGGATTTCGTTATGGGTCTTCCCACGGTTTCTCAAGGCATAAATGCTATTTGGGTTATTGTTGATAGATTAACCAAGTCTGCTCATTTCTTCCCGATACGGGTGACTTATTCCCTTGAACGTCTTGCTCATATGTATGTAAATTAGATTATGAGATTGCATGGCATGCCAGTATCCATAGTTTTGGATCGTGACCCAAGATTCACTTCACGGTTTTGGGTTAGCTTGTAAAAAGCTATGGGCGCGGAGTTCTGATTTGATTCAAGATACCATCCTCAAACGGATGGACAATCAGAGAGGACTATTCAAACTCTTGAAGATCTATTAAGACTCTGTGTCCTAGATTTCAAAGGGAGTTGGGATAAGTATTTACCATTGGTGGAATTCTCCTACAACAACAATTATCAGGCAAGTATAGGTGTGGCTACATTCGAAGCATTGTATGGACGAAAGTGTTGCTCTCCAATATGTTGGGATGAGGTGGGTGAAGCAACATTGTTGGGACCCGATTTGGTACGTATGACTACGGAAAAGATCCAAATGATTCGACAACGTATACAAACGACTCAAGATCGACACAAGAGTTATGCGGATCTTCATCGAAAGGACGTGGAATTTAGTATTGGGGATCATGTATTGTTGCGTGTTGCCCCATGGAAGGGAGTTCCAAGATTCGGAAAGAGAGGAAAGCTCAATCCACGGTTTATTGGTCCATTTCAGATTCTTGACCGAGTAGGAAATGTAGCCTATAGACTCGCGTTACTTCCAAGTATGTCTCGTGTTCATAATGTTTTTCATATATCTGTGCTTCGTAAATATGTGAAAGACCCGAACCACGTTATTGAGTTAGAACCGGATGAGATAGCCGAAGACTTAACGTATGAGGAGGTATCTGTCAAGATCTTGGATAGGAAGGAGCATGTCTTACGTACAAAGGTCATACCATAAGTTAAAGTTTTGTGGAGAAACCATGCTATTGAGGAAATGACCTGGGAGTTAGAAACGGAAATGAAAGCGAGGTATCTTCACCTTATCAAAACACCAGGTACGTACGTCAATTTCGAGGACAAAATTTTATAAGGAGGGGAGGTTGTAAGACCCCAACTTATTATAAATAAAATCAAATTTCCTCTATTTATTATTTTGAAATAGTAAGGGTTGATTTGATTAATGTGGTTAGTTATGGGTAAAATACGCAAATATTTCAAATATGCAAGTGGTTATAAAATATTCATATTTATCAGAGAATATTCCTTTGGTCGTGGAATATTCTTACTGTCGGGGAATATTAAATGCGATGGCCTTGACTTTGTGTGGGCCCCATAATGTGAAAAGCGATTGAATGAAGAAAGCGACAAGTATAAGTTGGTTATAAATAACAACGTAGTTATTCACAATTAATATTGTTGAAATACTGCGGGTGGTTAAAAACACAAGAAGCACACACGGTATTGCACCAATTATTGATTCTTACGTGAAGAAGGCACTACTCAATAATTATTACGATAGTTCTTTATTCAATATTTTATTTTATTGATTTAATAATTGTTGCGTTGATATTTTATATTACTTTTGTTTGATAATTGTCACTACACGGTATTTTTCATTATCGGATCAATAATTCGTATTATTTGGAATAATATTATTAGATAACATTATTGGCAATATCTAGAAAGTTACATAAAAAAGAGATGTTTGGTCACTAATTGCGGCGCCATGATGAGGAGAAATCCTTCTTGGAAATCCCCCTCTCACAAGGAATGACACTGGTTGTCGATATTGTGATTACGTAATATTATTTATGAATAATTAATTATTGATTTATATGATAAGAAAAATATTCATTTTATGTGGATATAGAGGAGAAAATTTTAAAGTGACAATTGTTAAAAAATTGATATTTTATCTTTTACGATAAAATAATTTATTTAAATATATTATTATATTTTAATAATATAATAATGGTGATATTTTTACAATGAATGTGGAATATATGAGTATATGTGGAGGAGGAGTATTTTTGTTACTAAAAATAATTAAAACATGTTAAACATGTCGGTGGACCCCATTTCTTATTTGAAATTTGATTATAGCTTTGTAAAATCGTCTCAGTATGTGGATTTGATTGACTTAAACTTTCTATTGAATTTGGAAAAATTTTCTCGTGAAAAGTTGTAGAGAATGAATTTTCCTATGAAAAGGACATGAGGTTTGAATTTTTCTGATAAAAGAGCTATTTATTATGAATTATTGAAGTTCTGAAATAATTGATTTTTGGAAGTTTTAATTATTTTTTTTAATAAAAACGTTTTTTCCATTTGGTGGCACATGTTAATGGTTGAAATCAGATTCTTTGGTGTGCGTAGGAATAAATTTTTAAAATATTATTAATTTATTAAATTTTCTGCTTTGGTGTTCTAAGAATTTTCCTATAAATAGGGTGCTTAGGTTAGAATTAAAAATCACACCAGAAACTGAAGTTTTCTCTCTTTTTTTTCTTTATATTATCGAGCGTATTCTTGTGAGTATTTTGATACTTTGAGTGTTGTTATCTGGTGCAAGTTCCTTCAAAGACTATATCCAATATTCAAATCGGAAAGTACTAGTCTTTTCGAGATAGGGGATATTATTATTTTTAAAATGATATTATTTCTTCTTATATCATTATGCCGGAATATTGGTAAGATTTTTCTTGTGAAATTCTTGTCTTTTAGTGTCGGGGTTACTATTCACGTATACGACACTATTCACGAATACGGCACTATTCACAGAAAAATTAAATTTTTGTTTTCAGTCCAAAATATCTATTATGGATACTATTTTTGATTGTATCCATGTTTTGATCATTCTTGAATTTTACTTCACTATAAGTATTTATGAAGTATTTTTGAACTCAGATTGTTTAAAGTACGAATCCTTAATATTTGTTCTTTTGTGTCACTGGATTCGTTTTCTTTAAAATATTTTTCATCATCCTAAGTCTAAATGATGATATTTTTGAATATCTTTGGCACGTGTAGTGCAAAAGATGGTTGAATTTCTTATGAATATCTTTTGGCCGTAGTGCGAAGATGTACAGTGTTGAGATGAACATGACCAACTGATGAATATCTTTGGCCTGTAGTGCAAAGATGAATATTTGATTCAAGATGTATATTGATTGATGTTATAAGGATAAAATATTGATGATGGACTTTTAAATTCATAGATAATAGTAGATTTCATTCTCTACGATTCTGTCATTACATGAATTATTATTTTATTGCGAATATTGATCTGAAACTTGTTGTCTATTGTATTTTATCAGATTTTTTTCCCTGTTGAAGACTAACGATAATTTGTTCTATATTATCTTAGTCATAATATTCTTTACTGGGCTATTTGAGCTCGCCCTTTTCCTTTTTGTTCCATTTTTCTTCTCGAGAAGCGAGAATGTAGCGAAAGAAATCTTAGTAGGGTATGGAATGAAGGTTCTAGAAAGTTGTTTAGTAGTCCTCACCATTTTTGTAAAATAATGTACCGATAATTATAATGAGGACTTATTTGGGTGTGAATATTGTCTAGATGACAATATTTGTATTTAAACTCACAGTTTTTATGTTGTATTAATAAAGTTGTAGTTGTTTCTGTACCATGTTATTGAAGAATCAAAATGGGTGATGTATACCTATTTTGGGGGCGTCACATAATGTTCCTTCATAATTGAATGTATACTTGCCAAAGCTAAATTCCTTACCCTCATACACTTCACAAGTGTTACATCCAATCCCAAACCCTTGCATAATGTTCTGGCTTTTTATTTTTACAAGGGGACCCACAAAACAAAGGTTCTCATCTTCACTGCTTTCTGAGGGGGACCTTAATACATCACTGTCCTCATACTCACTGTGCCAATCACTATCATCATCAGAGTCACTAAGATTATCTCCCTCACTATTTCTATCACCCTCAGCCTCAACACCTTCTGCAGCTTTATCACCCTCAGCCTCACCAACTTCTGCCCCTTCATCATCTCCCTCATTCCCAGTTTCTTCAGCCTCCTAACCTTGTCCTGCCCCCCCAACATTACCCTCAGCTAGATCACCCTCAACACCCTTAGTATTACCACCCTCTACATCCACATCAACAAAGTTTGTTTCATCACCTGCCTCTGTTTCAACTCTAGCCATATCTGCTTTATACTCCTTGTAACTCCTCCTAGCCTTTAATAATTCTTCATCACTACTTAATATTTCACCATCACTTTCTGCATCACTACTATCCGAGTCCCCAATCACAATTGGTGTATCATTCTTTTTTTTTTATTTGATTTCTGATTCATTTTAATTCTATTACTCTTCCTCCTCTGATTATTCATAGCCTGTTTCTTCAAACCTGCCCTTTGCTTAGTCCTCTTTGCACTAGTACTCCCCTTGTTATTATCTTCTGTATTGGGGGGTTGAGTAATAGATGTTGCAACTTGTTCATTCACATCAGGTGGTTCAATCACAACTCCTCCCTCATTCACAAATACATGATCAACAAAAAATTTAATCACACCAAAAGGAAGACACACTTTTACCATGTCTCTAATACTGTCATCATCATGCACCAATCTATAACCACTTTCACTAGTTTGACCATTATTCTTAAAATAAACCTTAGCATTGCTATCATAATCTAAAGCTTCAGCAAATGACTTAATTGCAGTCATGCAGATGAAATCAACATCAACACGGGGATAAATTTCAACCTTACCTTTCTTGTACTCAGTTTTAGGTTGATTCACAAATTTGCCCCTATAGTGAACATGCAACTGACAAATCCCACTCATTTTGTGAAAACGAAAACAATACAAAAATAAACAAAAAATTATTATTTGCGAGACATGGGGGACCAAGAAGAAGGCAATGAATGGCAAAAAATAAAACCCATGGACCACACGTGTCGGGTATATAAAGTCCAAAAAGATGGAGAAAACATCAAGACAAAACAGATGGCTACAACAGATTTGAAACCCCTAATTTAATCGTACCCATTCCCAACCAACCCATGTGCACAAACACTAAATTAAAGAAATCTAGCATACCTCACAGAAGATTCGTATCCAAGACCAAGATTCGCATCAAAGACCAAGATTCGCATGGCAAGAGAAGCTCTTCGCACCTGAATCTTCTCTCTCTTTCACTCCTTCGCGCGCTTTACTCTTTTGTCTCTGTCTGGCCTTTAGTCGACCATTTTGGTTTTAACCCACTGAGTTTCCACCGTGGCCATGACTAAGACTAACCCACGTGAAGTAAATGATGTGTCATTAGAAGTGAGGTAGGTCATATCTGATGTCACATATTTCTGTTAAAAGTCAACTCATTTAACGGAAATTGTAACGATTTGATAAAATTTTGTAGTTCAATGAGTCGATTGTAAAAAATTTCAGTTCAGTAATATTTTTATAAATTGAGGTCGAGTAAAATGAAGAAAAGTGTATTTAACCCGTTTTGAATATATGGGGTTTGAAAGCTCTCGAAAAAGCTATATGCCATTATTTTTTGGACTAGTCAATAAGTGAATGTGCAGATTTTTTGATATTTTTTTAGTGAATAGAATTTTAATTTTGAGACTGATAAAAAAATTACTGGTGTTAATTACTTTAGCGATTTTCATGTTAATCAAGTGCATAGTATGCAAAAGGAAAGTCGTTAGTATGAAGTTTGAAAGGGATCGCAGATTTAGATGTGCAGAGTATTTTAGAATTAATTTAAAACTTATTAAAAAAAAAAAAAAAACTTTAGATAAAACCCCCGATAAACCCTAGTCGTGGTAACTGGTAATTGGGTCACAGATACCATAGTAGATATATAGAGCAGCTTGCCGGACTCCTAGTCGCATGAGCTCATTTTCAGCATTCATTTCTCATTATCGTAGAGTCCCCAAAATCACCCGATTGCTCTCCCCTCGCCACTCACATACAGCGCCAATGGACTCCGAAGAATCAATGCGCACTTCTCTGCCCGACAAACAATCACGCATCGAAGCCCAGAGAAACGCACTTTTTCAATTGAAGGCCTCCAACGCTTCCAAGTCAGATATTGAAACCGCCGTTCAAGCTCTCAACACACTGAAACTCGAGAAGACCTCGATCGAGACGCAGCTTCAATCAGCCATTGCCGGTAAGGACTCCTCCGTCAACAGGGATGCGTTCCGTCAGGCTGTTGTAAACACTCTCGAACGGCGTTTGTTCTACATTCCGTCTTTCAAGATATATAGGGGTGTCGCCGGTCTATATGATTACGGGCCACCTGGTTGCGCTATTAAGTCTAACGTCATTGCTTTCTGGCGCCAGGTTAGTACATTTTCTAAATTTCATACCCACAAAATTAGCAGGATAGTATAATGGAGTCGACCCTAAACTTGGTTGAATACTACTAAGTTCAATTCAGTCCATTTGTTAAGTGTCTGTTCTATTTTGATTAATTTATAAATTTGCATTGCAATTTTATTTTTGTATTTAATTTGTATATTAAAGACTTAAAGAGTCATAGGGCCTTTTCGGGAATGACTTATTTTAAAATGACTTATAAGTTGGTTTAAGATGTGACTTATAAGTAATAGCGTTCGGTTGCTTATAAGTTAGAAATTAAGTTAACAGAAGTTATGAATTTGTTCGGCTGATAATGACTTATAAGTTCAAATAGAATGTAAAAATTACTAAAAATGACATTATAAAAATATACATTAATTCAATACCGCTCAAAATTTTTCGGTTTTTTCAGTTTTTTACCAAATCGTTTGATTGGTACTGGTTTTTTTATGTACCGGTTTTTCGGTATTTTAACACTTTTCGTTACCGGTAGCGGTAATGACTTTTTTGGATTCGGTAAAAATCGAAATACCGAAAATAACGAAATTTAATAATATAATAATTAATAATTAATGTTTTGTAATTTTATATATTAAATAAATTTTTTTATATATTAATAATTTCTATATAATAGTAGTTTTGTTAATTTTTTAAATATATTAATAATGTTTTGTAGTTTTATTTTATATATTAATTATTATTAATAGTTAATGATTTCTTAGTTTTTAAAAAAATTATTAATATATATAAAAAAAATATTTAATTATTATTAATAATTATATATATTATGCGGTATAATAAACCGAAACCCGAAAAAATGAGTGTAAAACTTATTAATTCTAATGCAGATTTTGATTCTTGCTTTTCGAGTAATTTTTATCTTTGGTTCGCTTTTTTTACCGATGAGCACCCCTAACCATATCTAAGGTTATTATTGGTAAACAGTTTATTTAATAATTTATTGATAAACAACTTATTATTTAAACAGTTTATTGGTAAACAACTTATTATTTAAACAACTTATTGGTAAACAACTTATTATTTAAACAGCTTATTAATAAATAACTTGTTTAAACATCTTATTGGTAACTATCTTATTATTTAATCGACTTATTGACAAACAATTTATTATTTAAACAACTTATAATTGGTAAACAACTTATTAATAGTAAACAACTTATTGGTAAACTACTTATTATTTAAACATCTTAGCTTATTATTTAAACAATTTATTGGTAAACGGCTTATTTAAACAACTTATTGTCCATCATTGGGCATGAAATCCAATAATCTTTTTGACTTGTTCTTTCAAATCCAACTGTATAGATGATGAAAACATAAAAAAAAAAAAGACATCATTAAATGGAACATCTGGGAACAAATTGGATGATAAAAAGAAGTTCAAATTAGTAATTTCTATTTATATCTGCCCTTGAACACCCCCCAGTCTTATGGTAGTAGAAAATATAGGAAGTGGAATAGTGGGTGAGTGACTAAGTCATTATTTGTTAAGTGTCCTATTTACTTGCTAGTAATTTCTATTTATAGAGAAGTTTATTAAGATAATAAAGAGAGAAGAATTATTAAAAGAAAGCTTCAAGCTTTTTCAATGGAGGTTTCGATTTTCCTCAATTTAAACTACCACCAAACGATGAATTCATATGAATCCATCAAAGACACGAGTTTGTATCACCATTTCTAATATCGGTGATCAAGAGATGTATTTTAATTGGCAAGTCATATAAGTGTCACAATGCGTGGTTTATAAAAGTAATTAAGGTTGTCTTTCTTAATTTGGATATGGATTTGAGAAAGTATCTTCAATTATAAGATTTAAAATTACCTAAATTTGAAATCTATCCATTTTGGAATGCTGGTCCCTTTGGATGAGCAATTTGTGATCTAGTGTTAGGCCATGGCTAGACCATGTGCCAGTTGATTAATGGTCCTTTATTCCTTTTAATAGTATAAAAAGTGAGCATGGAATGTAATGTGGGATGGGATTATGAATGCAATTAAAATAAAAGTTTACTTTGGTCCATATCTTTAGCTCTCCAGCTCTCTTTTTCTCCGAGTCTATTTGTTTCTTCATAAAACACTTATTCTCTATAACTTGATATTAGAGCTCTATCATAGCAACAACATTCATCTTCTCAATGGTAAAGATGTGGGGGACCCCTTCTTCAAATATGTGCCCCACATCCAAATCCGTTTCGCCATGCATTAGAGAAATTATATATTCGCCCACCTCAAGATTTTGTAATCGACATCCGCTGAGTAGCGTTCTAAAAATCCCCGCCTAAGCGTTAGACGGTCCTCTAATGCCTCGATTTGGCTGGGTGCTTAGGCAGAATCAGACATTTACTTTGAAGCTCTACAAACTTAAAATAAATTTGTTAAGTCTTAAAATATTGTTTTTTGGTAATATTTCATGTACAATTCAAAAAAATTAAATATACTATATGCTTTGTATAGTATAACATGTATGTACAGTAGCAAAAATAAATAAATGTGACCGCTTAAGAAAACGCCTAGTCTGCCTAGGCGCTAGGCTACCTTTTCTCCGCCTAGGTCCGCCTAACGATTTTTAGAACACTACCGCCCAATGACTATACAAAAATATAAAAAATCATCCAAAGATCAATAATAAACCATTAAAATTCTAATCACTATTAAATGTCTTAAATGCATAATAATAATAAATTATATCAATTACTCTCACATTAAGCATAATAAAAATTTCAAATAATAAATATAAAAAGTCTTTGATTTGCTCTTAATTTGTGTCTCCATCGTTCTCCCCATGTTGGAAAAAACTTGATCTGGAGTTTTATAACATGCTAGAATATTATGAACGCATCAACACCAAGAAAAATTTTGAACGCCTTTGACAAAATCTTCACATGATAAGGCTCGAATTTTTTTGCAGAGCACTACTTTCACATTGAAAGATATGGTAAGTAGATTAACCGGAATGATCAACTCTACATTTTAAACGTGGACTGGATCAACTTCTCGAACCGTCTTCTCTCAAAAGAAACTTCAATTTTTTTCTCAATTTGTTCACAAAAAATATTTGTTTCAACTTGTAGAGCGTCGGGAACTTCCATCAAGGACACGTCACATATCGTTGATAGGATAAGTTTTGCAGCAATTCATTAAGGTCTTCTTTTATAACATAGATGTATTCTTTCATAGAAAAAACATAGAAGCAATTTCATATATAGTTTTTCGACGTTCTTTTGTTTTAGCATGTTGACATTTCTTTGTTTCAACTTTTCTTTGTCATCTTGATATTGATATTGCAATTTCCAAAGTCTGTCCTGTGCATCAATCACATTCTATCTAATTTTGGTCTCAAATAACTATAGCCACCTAAGAAGCAAGGATACGGGTGCGCGACACGGGAATACGAAAGTTCATCAAATTTTAAAAAATGGGGGTTTTGGGTGCGGTGGGATACATCACATATTTAACTATTTATATATATACCTAATGCTCAATTTACTTGGTCTAGATTTGAGGGGCAGCAGGTAGCTACACACATTGATATGTTTTTGTTTACCAATGATTGTGAGGATGAATTTATTAATCAGGTTGAAGAGGTGCTTCCTAGGATGGCTCAGATCATTTTCCCGTGGTTCTTGAATCTAATCCAATCAGATGGAGGTCTACTCCTTTTTGCTTTGAGAATATATGGCTTTCTCACACTAATTTTGAAGGGCTGATTAAGGAGTGGTGGGACGAGTGCCATTTTGATGGTTGACGGGGATTTGTATTTATGAAGAAGTTGAGAGCCATCAAAGTTAGGTTGAAGGAGTGGAATAAAGAGATTTTTGGTGACATATGGTTAAGGAAAGCTATGCTAGTGGGGGAGTTGAGAGACATTGGTAGGTTAGAAGATGGCCCTTTATCTGGAGATTTAGTTAGTAGGAGGGTAGTGCTTAAGGAGTTGGAGGAATTAGTTACGAATGAAGAAGTGTATTGGAGACAGAAGATAAAAGCTAAGTGGGTTAAACAGGGGGATTCATATCATTCATTGAAATTAAAAGATATCAATATGTTTGATTTAAGTATAAAGTAATAACCATATTTGTTGCTTTCAAAACTTAAAACGGATTCATATCAAGTTTAACTTTTAGGATTTACAGAGATTTGCAAAGTCAAATGTATCAAATTTGATTTTGTAGATTGATTTCAAACCGATTCAATGTCATATCCTTGTGTTTATTATTATTTTTCTCAGCATTTTGTTTTGGAGGAGAACATGCTAGAAGTTGATTGCCCATGCGTCACCCCTGAGGCTGTCTTAAAGGCATCTGGTCATGTGGAAAAGTTCACAGACCTTATGGTTAAGGATGAGAAGACTGGGACTTGTTACCGAGCTGATCACTTGCTTAAGGATTTTTGTAAGGAAAAACTCGAGAAGGACTTTGGTTTGGCTGCTGAGAAGGCTGCTGAATTTAGACATGTTCTTGCTGTATTGGATGATCTTTCTCCCCAAGAACTTGGTGCCAAGATTAAGGACTACGGGATTAACGCACCAGATACAAAAAATCCCCTTTCTGATCCTTATCCGTTTAATTTGATGTTTCAGACATCAATAGGCCCCTCTGGTTTGAGCCCTGGGTGAGTTTTATATTCTCAATGCAAAACTTAGTTAAATCTCTCAACTAATATACTTTAAGCTTATTTTATTTGCTGTAACCATGCAATGTATTGGTGGGAATTATCTGCCTACAGTTAGTATGTAACTTTTATTGATATATGGGTGCCAATCTCATATATTATGCAGTTATATGCGTCCTGAAACAGCGCAAGGCATATTTGTAAATTTTAAAGATCTGTACTATTACAATGGGAACAAACTCCCATTTGCTGCTGCTCAAATTGGACAGGCTTTCAGAAACGAGGTTATAAGCTTTGCCTAAAATTGAAAACTTCTAATTTCGTGCTTCTGTGTCTGGGAGTTTAATAGAGAGAAAAAGAAATGAAAAGAAAAGAAGGGAAGGGAAGCGAAAAGCCTAAATATCACTTGTTTTCTCTTCTTTTCTTTCCCAACTTAAACTCCAAGACACCTTCATTTTGTTTTCTCTTCTTTTCTCTTGTATTATAAAACCCCAAGACACTCCTTTTTGTTCTCTTTTTTTTTTTCTTCTCTTTCACTTTCTTTTCTTTCCAATCTAAAACTTTAAGATGGGGGTTATGAGTTTATATGGATTTAGTTTGTTTTTATATTATTTTTGATAAGTGTAAATGGGTTTTATTTATTGTTGGAAGTGAGAATGTTTGCCAACTTGTATTGCTTCTCACACCTTATCAATATCTGCAAGTGGGAAATATCATAGAATTTAAGTGTTTAGTTGATTAAAATGCTTCACATACCAACATGTCAAAATAGAATAATTGGCAAAGGGAAGGGTGGCAGGTTTGGGAAGTTTAAAACATGACAATTGATTACTTGTATGTTTAGATATCTCCTAGACAAGGCCTTTTGAGAGTCCGCGAGTTCACATTAGCAGAGATTGAGCACTTTGTTGATCCAGAGGACAAGTCTCATCCAAAGTATTCTGAAGTTGCAAATTTGGAGTTCCTCATGTTCCCTAGGGAAGAACAAATGTCTGGGCAATCAGCAAAAGTATTGTCTCTGGGTGAAGCAGTTTCAAGGGTTGGTTTCATCTGACCTTAATATGTACTGTGTCTGGTTTTCACTGTTTCTTCTCTCTTATATGTACATACACACATGACCTTATGTTTGCCAATTATAGGGGATTGTCAACAACGAAACAGTTGCATATTTCATTGGGAGAGTGTATATATTTCTAACGCGCCTCGGTATAGACAAAGAACGCTTGCGTTTCAGGCAGCACCTTGCAAATGAGATGGCTCACTATGCTGCAGACTGTTGGGATGCAGAAATCAAGTGTTCTTATGGTTGGATTGAGTGTGTTGGGATTGCAGATAGATCTGCATATGATTTACGTGCTCATACAGTAAGATTTAACTGAGACATGTTTTGCTGATTTTATAATATTTAACCCCCCCTAAAGTGAAATTGTGCTTAGTTGTTCCTTTAATGCAATTGTTTTAGGAGGCAAAATTCTATGGGTAGAAATGTCATTTAGGTCATACATTTTCTTTTTGAGAATGAATTCTATAAGGACTGTGTGTAAATTAGTGATTTTACATTATCCAATTGGAACCTGAAAACTTTGCATTTTGAGAGAAAATCAAGAAGTTTTCATTGTGTTAACAATAAATAAATTAATTTTACCATGGTAAATAATATTACATAATCTGTTATCACAATCAGAACTATTTAATTTTCTCTAAAATTACAAAGTTGCTAGGCTAATATTGGATGGTGTAAAAACACTATTTACAGGCAGTCTGCATAGAATTGATTCTCTTTCTTTTTATAGAGAAATAATACTCCCTGAACTCTTTCTAGACAGAGGTCGTATACTTTTAGGATTGAAATTTGAAATAAGAGAATGTAAATTAATATTTTTATGATATGGTGAAGTAGAATGTAAGTTGTTTTCTAATATATTATGGGAAAATTTCAAGGTCTCAGCAAATATTATTGCTGCAATACTTTCAACTAAAAAGAAAGCTCTTGCTACATGAATATGGAAAAAAGGCAAAAAAGCTCTTGCTACATTTGTGTCATTGTGTGCTAAAGAATAAATTTGATACTCTCAAAGATGACAAAATATTTGCCATTAATTTCTTGCTGATGGAGTTAGGGTGTTACTCTATTGACAGGAAAAAAGTGGTGTTCCTCTTGTAGCTCATGAGAAATTTTTGGAACCTAGAGAAGTGGAGGTAACAAGTCATAGCAGCAGTCGACTTAATGCTACTGATAATATGACTGCATGTTTAACTGTTTGTATAATGTCAGAAACTGGTTATAGCTCCAGTGAAGAAGGAGCTGGGCCTTGCATTTAAGGGAAACCAAAAGATGGTGATTCAAGCTCTGGAGGTAATAGCTACATCCTCTTTTCTGAATTTCACATACATCTGTGAAATTTTCATTATAAAACACAATAAATAGTAGCAAGTATAGGTCTTTTAGTTGGTCAATAAATCTTTTGAGTTTAAAGAACTATTGTATATTTGTATATGTACTTCCTTGACTACTAAATTTGTTCTTTGGCTTTTTGTAACCGAAGTGTTAAAAGAAATACAAGTGTATGGAGAAAAATGACATTGATCCCTTTCTCATGAGGTAAGAAAAGAAAGAAATTGTTTCGTTAAATTTTAAATAGAAATTTTAGAATTCTATGCAGTGTTGTCAAAGGATCTAAGGTGAGGAGAGGGGCTTCTCCAGTGCTTCAAGTGATAATGCGCGAGGAGATGCTTAGGAGACATCTAGATAAGTGGCGATGAGGGCTATATTTTCTTAATACCCTTCCACAAGTTGGTATCCTGTTATAAAAAGGGACATTTTTTTCTAGTTGATTTACTTTTTATCTAAGAAGCCAAATTCAGGTTCGTAGTGCGAGGATTTGCTATCTCCACAAACTCACAACTTCTAATGCTCTCTGTATCTCTTCTATTCTTTTTCTCATGTACAACACATGCTCTCTCACTCCTTTTCTTTTTTCTTATTTTTTGTAGCTGTGTTTGTTATGTTCAATGTGCTTTAGCTTTATTGTAATTGTTGCTTATTAGTGTGAAATGAGTTTTACTATGGTTATAATGTTATTGGTTAGCTTTAAATAATTAGGAATCTATATAACAGTTATTATGTTATTGCTTATTGCATCTCTCGGGTGATTACCTTTTTGTAGCTCGGTCTCCTCTGCCAAAATAGGAGCTTAGACCCTTGGGCGCCTTTCACGCTGATTCTTTAAGCTTGCATGAAATTTGCTTTAGCTTTGTATTAATTGTTGCTTATTAACGTGACATGAGATTTAATGTGATTCCCTTTTTGTCACCTGTCCCCTTTGCCTAAATAGGAGCTCAGTGCCTTAAGGCTGACTATTGCAATAACTACGCTTATTCTTTTATCTTCTAATACAACGATAAGACGAAGTAAAAAGCATAATTCCACACTTTGTCCATTCTAATCTAGAACCTGTATAGCTTAGGATATTACTGCTTATTATTGATGCTTAATTACTTTTTGTTCAGGCCATGGATGAAAAAGAAGCTATGAATATGAAGGTTGCTTTGGAGTCCAAAGGGGAGATAGAGTTCAATATCTGCACTCTCGGGAGAATGGTTTCCATTAAAAAAAGCATGGTATCAATTTCTAAAGAAAGGAAGAAAGAACACCAGAGAGTTTTCACACCTTCTGTGATTGAGCCATCTTTTGGTATTGGACGTATAATTTATTGTCTCTTTGAGCATTCTTTCTACACAAGGCCAAGTAAAGCTGGGTATGAACAATTAAATGTATTCCGTTTCCCCCCTCTTGTGGCGCCGATTAAATGCACCGTCTTTCCACTGGTTCAGAATCAACAATATGAGAAAGTTGCCAAATTCATTTCCAAATCACTGACTGCTGCTGGGATCTCGCATAAGATTGACATTACAGGTATGTAGCTTTAATTACTCCATCCTTTTGTACTTTGTCTTCATTTTCTCAAAATGAATGAGTGGGTCAAGAGGTGGATAATCATTCATTGCCACTTTCATGTACAGTTGGTGTTCGTCTTATCAGTAGTTTTAAATTTCTCTATTCTCTTATCAAAAAAGGGAGGAAAAAGAAGAAGTATCTATTTGTATTATGCGGGTGTTTGTTTTTATCATTTGGGGTTTGTCTTGTTCGTTATGATCTATATGTGCAAATATTTTAAGATATCCGCATGACTTGTTACTGTATAGGCTACAATGTGTAACCATGCTAGACTTATTTAAGAATAGAGGGAAAGAAGATTACTAATAGAAAGACAACAACCTAGATAAATATATAGCCTTGTCAAAATAGTACTTGGGATTTTCTAAATAGAAGGTGCATATAACTCAGAATATTTACATGAATTTTACTTCTAGGACTTGTCTTTTCAAAACAATAAATTTGACCCCTAGGACTTAAATTTGCTACACATGAAGTAAATAAATAGCTAAAGAACACCAATTTTCATCCATAATTCATTTTTCGAGTTATTTGACTGGCCATGTTCAAGTAAAGGCAAAATAAGCAATGCCCCTAATTTACAGAAAAAAATTACAAATCTAGCTTTATTTCTGAAACCAAAAGTTTTCCTAACAATTTAACATAAACTATGTTCAGTCTTTCCTGTTTCCAACACCAAACCTTTGAGATAAGGTAGCTCAGCAAACCCAGTAAGGAAGCAATCTCTCTCTCTCAAAAGAATAAGTGAATTTGTGTGTCTTGATTGTCTTTGCTTAGGGTACTTAATAAAAAAATACAAGTTACATATGTATTTTACAAGGTTTGTTTACTAGCCAAGTGTCTCTTGCCACGTACATTCGTGATACATTATCTCGAAAATCTTTTGAAATGAGTAGCATTGCTCTTAAAAAACACTATGATGGTGTCGGAAGAAGTTGTTGATATTTGGTGCTACATCCCAATTTAAGATTACATGACTTCTTTTACATACTATTCTAAATTCGGTATATAAATTTCACATTCTTAGCGGCTATTTGATTAGAACTTAATGGGTCTGAATGACTTCAAATATGAATCACCAAGTCATTCAGACTGTTTGATTTGGATAAAAAAAAAGGTCTGAATTGAATGAAAATGGTCTGAACGAATTGACTTCAAATTTCTGTCTGAATCGGTAAGTTGAAAAACTGAATGAACTTTTACTTAAATACCCTCACACAACATAGAAAATTACACTTAATATCCTCTCTCCGACTTCCTCCCTCACTCACGCCTTTTCTCTCAATTTCAAAAAAACCCAAATCTCATCTGAAAACTTGCTTGTTGCTTTAGATCGGCCTATATCTATGTATAATCTTAAATATCAAAGCAAATTTGGTACAAGATCATACCCAGAAAACCACCAAATTTCATCGAAAATCCAACTTTTAGCCAACAAGCTCCATCAATCTGAGTTTGAAACTAATTGGGTTTTGTAAATTGGTGTCGAAAGACATCCAAATCCCCGCATGAAAAACCAGAGGTGGTGGCCATGACGGCGAGAGAAACAGTAGCAAAAGCGAATTGAACAGAATGCAAGGCGTGGCTGGTGGGGTACCAGGCATCCCTAAATATCTTTCATGCGGACCTTCCTGGGCGCAAACACAATTTCTTCATTTGGGGTTGTTAGCGGCGACGCTGAAATATCCACTAGGGTGTGATGAGTGGCTTCTGCTCATATTGAAGAAATCTTTACTTTCTCTCTCCTTCCCTTTTCTGTGTTGTTGGAGATTTTTACTTTCTGGTACTAGTAATTGATATCAAATTGAGTTCCATCATCAGTTTTGAGGGATTAAAGTGAAGTGGCATATGAATCTGATCATGTGAATTTTGATGAATTGGGAAATTGTTGATACTGACTGCTGACTATATTCCGATTCCCGAAGACCATCAAGAGCTGAAATGCTGAGTACTCTGCTACAGGGGTAACTTAGAGGGGTAAAATAATAAAAGACTGTTATTCAGATGTATCAATTATCAAACAATTTTTTTCATTCAGTATTTAATATTCAGTTCCATTTAACTCATTCAGATTGCTTAAACATTTAGAATCATTTCATTCAGTTTTATTAAACAGTAACTTAGACACACGTACATGTAGACTGATGTACTGGTTTGTTGTACTTATAAGTTATTTTGAAAATGTTATTTTTTTCTTCTTAAAAGTAATAAAATTGAAAAAAGAAGGAAGCTTTAGATGAAATGAATAGGTCTTGTATCTAAGATGAGTATTTCATATGCATGTCTGCGGAACTATTATGCTTTTACTGTATGCTTTCTGGTGATGCCCATGATTTTCATATTAAATGAATTCTTTATGCTGCATATGTACTCTACTCTTATATCAATAATTTACATGCTTGAATTTTAGGTACTTCGATAGGGAAACGATATGCAAGAACAGATGAACTTGGTGTACCGTTTGCCATAACTGTTGATTCAACATCATCAGTGATGATCCGAGAGAGGGATAGCAAGGATCAAATTCGTGTTATTGTGGAAAAGGTAGCGTCAGTTGTAAAAGATGTGACTGATGGACAGATGACATGGGGAAATGTTCTACAGATATACCCGCCACATTCGTCACTGCCTACAGATGAATGATTTTGATGGATAACAAAGACTGTATGAGGGTTGATATTATTATTATTTTATTTTTGCATGTTGGGATATGTTTCCCACAAAGTCTTTTTTTTTTCTTCTTTTTATCATTGGATAAATTTTCCATGAAGGGATATTTGTTTTTTCCATCTATATTTTTGTGTTATACACCGCCAACAAAGTATAGAATTCATTGTGTTCTGTGGTGCATATAAGTGCAGTTTTACGGTTCATCAAGGTATCAACTGCTACTTGGCTGTCAGGCACTGCTTGCCAGCTTGAGTATGGGCGTAAGTGGATGGTTTTAGATTATTTATATTTAGAATTATGAATTCATCTGTTGTCTTTTAATTACGTCGACGGAAAAGGTGGGCAAGTATTTTTTTTTTGGTATTCGACGGCAGAGAAATAGGCAGGCTTGTGGGAATTTTAGTACGTTAAGGCTGTTGAGCAGGAGGGCAAAAAAGGAAGAAAAATGTTAATTGTCCGTCCTGTTCCAAAATTTTTTTAGAGAGAATCTTTCAAAATTGGTGTGAAAGAAGATAACAAAGAAAAATTGGAGATGATTCATTGCTTGTGGTTTTGTTTTGTTTGTTATTTTCCAGTGTCATGGCGCCTATTTTCGATGTAAAACAGAGCGGAGACATCCATCCTGAGAGGAGAGGAGAGGAGCACATATTCAATTTTGTCAATTAAATTATTAAACTATTAATTTTTTCGATTTCATTCGATTGGCTACTGCCATCGGCGAGAAATCACGACGGCGTGGTTTCTTCAGATAAACTAATGTCTTTATGTGTAATTAAAAAATATTATTTTAATTATCTCTTCTAAACATCAAGGATAAATATGTCAAATCATTTTAAATATAACCAAACCTAACTAATATCATTAAAACTCATTCTTGTTCCTCCTCCAAATATTCAGCGCAGTCGAGGGATGCGACGACAGATTTTTCGACAACCATGGGCGCCGATCTAGTCGCGATTAGCGACGACAAGCTCATTGACAACGTCGAGGAAGGAGAAGTAATCTGCAAAATTGGACCAAATAGGACGGTCGGATGATAAGTACTGAGAAATCTGAAGGTCTAGAGTTTTGAAGGTTGATCGAGTGCGGCGGAAGCTTTGGGCTCTACTATGGTTGTTCCTTTTACTCTCGGATTTGGATGATCTGTACTGGTTAATGGATTTATTTTGAATTTATTATATGTTTAATCTATTAATTCATCTTCTTTCTCTGTTTTATCTATTAGTTCATCTTCTATCTGTTAATGGATCTTCTCTACTATGATTGTTCCTTTTGGATTTGTTTCAAGTTATCTTTTACGTAGGCTAATTTTTATGAAATAAAAGTATTGATTTTTCTTATAATTATTATTCAAGTAAATGGTTAAATTGATAAGTGAAGTCGAAAGTTAAGGGTGATATATAATTTATTTTTTTTTTAAATAAGCAGTGGTATAAAATCTTTCGTTGTTGTAGGAATATTCGTTTGGTAGTGGAATATTCTTTGTCATTCGGAGAATATTAAATGCGACACAGAATTAATATTTATTAATAGTATATATGTAGAATAATTGTCGAATAAAAACGACAAGTATGAGTTTTTATAAATAACGGTGTAGTTATTCTTGTAAAATACAATTTATTATAAATAAAATTAAATTTTTTTATTCATTATCTTGAAATAATAAGGAGTTAATTTGATATAATCTCTTTTGGTTATGGGTGAAATATGTAAATTTTATAAAATAAACAAATGGTTATAAAATAATCATTGTTGTCGGGAAATATTCGTTTGGTCGTGGAATATTTTTTTTTATCGAAATATCCAAATGAATACGTAGCCTTGATCGTTTATAAGTGCATAACAAAATAACGGTTGGATGAAAAAATACAAATTTGAGTTTTTATAAATAACTGAGCGTAATTCACAGATTTAACATTTGTTGGAATCTAAATTGGTTAAAATACTGATGTCTGGCGTATCAGACAAAGAAGACAGCGGTATTGCTATGATTTTTTGAATTAGTGATTCAAAAGTGACTCTTCAATAATTTTCTGATAATTATTGTTTAATATTTTATTTTATTGATTTAATAATTGTTGCGTTGATATTTTATATTATTGTTGTTTTGATAATTGTCATTTCTGTGATATTTAAAATTATCGGATCGATAATTCATATTATTTGAATAATATTATTAGATAGCGTTATTAGCTGAACGTCCCAAGAAGTTACATCGAGGAGAGGTTTGGTCTGACTTAATTGCTTGTAAGTAAGCTTAGAAATCCTTATCGAAAAGTCACTATTTCCGCGAGAGCGGTGCGGTTGTCATTATTGTGATTTTGTAATATTATTTGTGAATAATTAATTATTGATTTATATGATAAGAAAATATTTAGTTTATGTGGATATAAATGACGGATTTATTTATTTTATATGGTTATAAATGAAGGAATTAAAGTTGAGGTATTTTATCAATATTTTATCGGAATGGAAGTATTAAAAATCATCCGTTTGTGGAATTTGAATATTTTCTGTTTGGAATTTAGAAAAACTTAAACCTACAAAGTTGTAGAGAATTTGATTTCGTATGGAATGGACATAAAATTCGTATTTTTCTGATAAAATGGCTATTTATTCTGAATTATTAAAGTTTCTGATTATTGTTAACTATTTTGGAAATTTCTAGAATTGGTGGGCCCCACTTTTGGTTGGTAAAAATGTCTTTCAAATTTTATTTCATATGTGGTGGGTGGAAATAGTATGAGGTAAATTGAATTTAGTTGAGATCGAAGTCATTTTAGTGATTCTAGATTTTTTTATAAATAGGTCTTGGGTTAGAATTGAAAATCGTAGGAAGCGTAAGTTTTTCTCTCTATATTATTATCAGATATTTTGTGAGTATTTGAATCTTTTGAAATTCTTTATTCGATCTGAAGTTTCATTCAAAGATCATATCAGATATTCCATTCCAGAAGATTTTTTAACGAGGTAAGGGATGTTATTTTCTTCTTAAATGATATTATTTTCTTGATATCGTTATCTTTGAATTATTGAGATGAGATTTATTGTGAAATTTCTACTTTTTTTTTTGTGTCAGTTCTTATTCGCGTATCTGACCTATTTATTTATAAATCTGACATTATTCAATAAAAAATAAATTTTTCTTCTTTCGTTATAGGATATACATTATAGTTCTTATCTTTGATTGATCCAGTATTTTGATCTTTATTTTTGAATTCTACTTGTGATTGGTTATTATGGAGTATTATTAAATTTGGATAACCAAAATCTGAATCGCAATATTTGTCATACATACCATTTGAATTAGATTCTACAAATGTTTTCATCAACCTCGGTCGTAATGGTGATCTTGATGAATATCTTTTTGGCTATAATCTGAGATGTATGATTCATTCGATGCGATGAATATCTTTTGGCAGTAGTCTGAGATGAGCAGTGTTGAGATGAAACAGCATGGCCGATTAATTGATCTGAATGAATATATTTGGTAAAATGTCTGAAGATGAATATTTAATTGAAATGTATATTGATTGATATTCTGAGGAATAAAATATTGATGATGAACTTTTTAAATTCGCAGATGATAGTAGATTTCATTTATCTACTTAACTTCTTATAATGAATTGTTGTTTCCATTGCAGTTGTTGATCTAAAACTCATTGTATATTATATTACTATCGATTTTACTTGTTGAAGGTAAGGATAATTTGTTGTGTATTATCTTAGTCGTAATATTCTTTCTTTGGGTAGTTGAAATTTCATGCTTTTTTTTTTGTTAATTTTTTACCGGGAGGCGAAACGTAGTGGAAAGTAGTGAAAAAGGTGTGGAATGATGGTTACAAGCGGTTGTTTAGCGATCGCCATTTATTTTGTAAAATAGTGTATCGATAATTATAATTAGAACTTTATTTGGGTATGGATATTATACAAAAACGATATTTGTATTTAAAGCTTCATAGTTATTATGTTGTCAATATTTTTGCGACAATTGTATTAATAAAGTTGTAGTTATTTACATCTACAATGTATTTGGCTATTTCGGGATGGGTGATGTATCTCTATTTTGGAGGCGTCGCGATTCTTAGTTAAAGCTAAATCATTGAATAATTTGGGTAAAGTAAAATGTCTGGCGTTGTTGCGACGAAATTTTGAATTATTGATTAACTACGTGAAAGGCATGACTCTTCGATAATTATTCTGATTAATTATTGTTCGATATTTTATTTTATTGGTTCGATAATTCTTTGCGTTGATATTTTATATTATTGTTATTTGATAATAATCGACGCATGATATTTTTCATTATCAAATCGATAAATCGTATTATTTGAATAATATTATTAGATAAGCGTTATTAGCGATGTCAGAAAGATCATCGAGAAGAGGTTTGGTCTATTACCAATCAATTGCTAATGTAGTAAGGAAATTTATCGAAAAGTTCTCTTTCTTGGAATGAATGCATTTGTCGTTATTGTGATTCTGTAATATTATTTGGGAATAATTAATTATTGATTTATATAATAAGAAAATATTTATTTTATGTGGACATAAATGATGGATAGAAAAATATTTATTTTATGTGGTTATAAATGAAAAATTAATGTTGAGGTGTTTTATCAATTATTTTATCGGATTAGAGGTATTAAAAATCAAATCGGTATTCTTAAAGGCTACATTGCGTGAGTTATAATTTTAATTCGATAGATTAAATCATTTGTGATTTTTGGATATGTTATCATATATAAGTTGAGTATATGTCATAAATTTTGAGCAGTTAAAAATTAACGTATGATTTGTTATGAATTTTATGAGGTATTGAAAATCGTCAGTTTGTGAATTTGGATATTTTATATTTGGAATTTGGGAAAACTTAAAATTTCTGAAGTTGTAGAAATTGATTTAAGTATAGAATGGACATAAAATTCATTATTTTTTTTGATAAAAAAATTTGTTTTATATGAATTATTGAAGTTTCAAAAATTAAATATTTTTATTAAAATTGTTGGCGGGACCCACTTTTGTTTTGAAGCATGTGGGCTGCAAAAATGTTCCAAGATGGCATACTTGGCTTTTTCAACAAAGTAGGTTACGTAGAAAGAAAAAAATATATATTATTTTATTATTTAGATCTTATGTTTTTTTACATAAATAAGTGACTTAAGTTAGAATTGAAAAATCACATGTAGAATCGTAGAATTAACCTTCTATAATCTTAAGCGTATTTTTTTCGAGTTTTTAGAAAGTTTTGCGTATAAAATAGTGAAAGTTTTCTTGAGAATATCCCATTATCTGGGTTAGAATACTTTTCTTTTTAAGGTAATGGATGTTATTTTTGTTAAATCTTTCGGCTTGAAATAATATTTTCTTTAATACTTTTGTAGTATGTAAGTAATATTATTTCGTTTTGATTCGAATTTATCTTCGTTTTGTTAAAGTTTTGAACTCTAAAAACGTGAAATTAGTAGAATATCCTCGATATTTCTTGACTTCATCAAGATATATTTTTATGAAAATATTATTACGGCATTCTTAATAAATTTTAACTTTTTAAATGTAGAATCTTATTCACGGAGTTCTTATTCTCGAAATCTTATTCAAGGTCTTATTCAACGAAAGTCTTATTCATCCAGAGTCTTATTAATGATAAAAATTGATTTATTTTTGATCCAAATTATTTTTGGTACAATATTATTCTTGAATTTTACTCCACAAAGCGATTGTCGTGTTGATGATTTGAGCGTTATTGATTTACGGATAAATTAAATTATAAATCTTTAAAATTTATCCTTGAACTTGTTTTATTGAATTTTTATATCGTTCAATAAATCGTCGCCATTGTTTATATCGTATTGAAAGTAATCGTCATTTTGTAGTAAGATAGATGGACTTGGTATGATTATGATCGTGGATTATTCGATTATAATCATTGTGGCGCCCCCAAAATAGGTATCATCACCCATCTCTTGAGTCGTGAATCGTAGATGCAGAATAAAATACAAACTTAATTATCAATAGTCGTGTAATATCTCACGAAAACATAGTGAGAGTTTAAGCGAAATATTGCGCTTTCTACAGGCGATATTCACTCTCAAATAGAGTCCTCATTACATTTATTGTCACATTTATTTTATAGAATAGTGAGGACTCTTAATACATCATCTCTCGGACCATCACTCCATTCTACATTAGTCCAAATTACGTTCTCATTTTACGAAGAGAACAATGAAAACAAAAGGGTGAAATTTCATTGGCCAAAGAAGAAATATTATGGTAAGATAATGCAGAATAAATTATCAATAGTCTTCAACAATGTTAAGCGATAAAATCTGATAAACATCAAGTTTAACTACGGTGGAATAAGAATCCATTAGAAGAGTCAAGTAGGCGTGATACCTACTATCTTTACATGATTTAAAAGCGTTTTCATCGATTTTTATCATTTGAGACTCGAACAATAAATAAATACATCATTGAATCATCCAAGTGCTTTATGGTAGAGGATATTCATTAAATCATCGATGGTCGCACTATAGAGAATAATTCTAGTCGTAATCATACCAAAAGCGTCCGCCCATCATCGCACTCTGGCGCCACTTAAGGACTTTTACCACATCATTTATAACATTACTGGTCATGATTATCTTAGAATGATCCACAGTCGTAATAATCATACCAGAGTCCATCTATCTGCGTAAGCCCAAAAAGATGACTTTCATCACAATATAAGTATGAGAATGATAATGATGACATAATAATTGATAAAACAAGTTCGAGAATAAATTTTAAAGATTTATAAGGTAATTTATTACGAAATCAATAACGTCCAAATTATCGACATGATACTTCTTTGTGGAGTAAAATTGAAGAATGCTCGAATAATATTTCCATGAAAAGATCTTTGGATGAAAGCGAGATATCAGGATATTCTACTAATTTCATGGAGTATAGAAGTCAAAACTTTAACCAATTGAGTATAATAGAATATATATAAAGCTAAATGAAATTTTAGCTTGCATTGTAATCCACGTAGACGGATCATTTCCACAATTTAATAAGGAATGAATACAAAGGATCATTCACCATGCATGCGAGAAATCCACATAGGCATGAGTTATTCCAATAGAATAATAAAGAATGAAATAATGAAGAATTCATCGGATATGCGATAATCCTTGCCAAGCGAGTTATTCTCAATGAATAATAAAGAATGGAACTGGTAAATGCGTAATACATGACAAAGGCGAGAATATTCTAACAGAATAATAAAAACGAAATAACAATGAATTCACGGGCATGCGATAATCGCGCGACGAGGTTATTCTAATGAATAATAAATAATGGAACCGGATCATGCGAATGTCTTAGCGGTAGGATATTCTAACAGAATAATAAAGAATGGAACCAGATTATGCGTAATCCGCACAGACAAGATATTCCAACAAAATAATAAATAATGTAATAACAGAATAATTTCACCAAGAATTTCACCACGTTGATGCTCTCTCCTTCTACTCTCAGGTGCATACTCTTTCGATCGACTCCTTTGTCTGCCACCATCTCGACCTTGAGAACTAATGACAATAAGTGCTTTCTTTGATATCTCAGGAGTTCTGCTCCTTGATCTCCTTCTCTCCTGAGGTTGACCCCGAGATATATGTACGGAATACTCCGGCTGCTTCCCCTTCCGATGTTGTACATCCTTATGCCTACTACGCCTTTCGGACTGAACATAAGTGGATGCCTCGTCCTTCAGATCAGCCATCCGAAGCATCTGCACAGCTATATCCTCCCTCTACTTTAGAAGAACCTCTAAAGCTTTATCTACTTCTTCAGCCATCCTCGCCAACTTGGCAGCTTTGTCACCTCGACCACTTTGGTGATGAGTTCTAGGTGGTGAACCCTCCACCTGCCTTCGGTCTTGGTCTCGGCCTTTATCATCAGCAAACACCAACCTCCGTCTGGCTCCACCATGAGCTCTCGAACGAAAACCCTTAGAAACATGTTTGGAAACAGTGCTCTTACTCTCATGAACACTCTTCGAAGGACCCAGACGATCCTTGACAGAAATATGTTGGACAAACGAGCTTACAGCCTTCGGTTGTCCTTCCGGTGTATCTGCTCTACTCCTCACCATCTTTTTCGATGTAGAACAAATGAAAGTTGTGATTGAAAATTACAAGACACTAGAACACAACCCTCCTTCTAGCACTTTTGATGTTAGCGCCAAGATCTTACGCCACGTCCCAATCACGTAAGGCGTCACGATCACGCACACTAAAACGATCAACATCAAAAGCAGACGGCTTCGACCGTCGGGGGATAGCTCAGGCGTGAGAGTCAGTACAGGCGATCACAAGGGTTAACAATGGAGGATAAAATATCTAGTGTATTGAGAGCGATAAAATTATCAGTTACCTTTCACTTGAAGACTTCCTTACTATGTTATACTCTCAGACCCGGTTTACCGTGCCACCCACTACCGTCAGACACAACCACCCACTCCTCAGTGATCTTTCTGCATTGCGTGCGGTTGTCACCTTTTTTTACCTTCGTTTATCCCGTGGTGAATTATAATCCCATCCACATTAATGCATGACAGATATACCAGTCAACCATCATGTTTTTTCATCATTGCAAGTCAAAGTAATAGATATTTAAATGTATGATGGGTCGACCCCTGATGACGCCCGACGTCTGATAAGGACTTAACAAAGATTATAGAAGACTAGGCTCAATAACTTTAGGACCCAATAATGATGGCCCTGTGGACTAACCGAATATATAGGCCCAATCCAGTTGGCCCAATCAGTGAAATATCATGACCCAGCATCCCCTAATAGTAAATAATGTGAATCAATAGTAAATCATGTGAATCAATAGTTCTAGACATGTAAAAATACGAATTACAATATAATACCTCCATCTATACCTCCATTTTTAACTTAGTCATGCAAGTATTATCAATCTTGCACCAACTATCCTAATAGTAAATGAATGTGAATTAATAGCAATTAATTGCTCATTTATCCGATTAATTACCCAATAACTTCTAGACATCAATTATTATCGAAATAAATGCCGATTTCCATTAACACTAATAATTTTCACACAATGGAACTATCAATTTCATCTTTAATCAGCACGAACTTATTCATCATTAATATTATAACTCTGATATTTAACAACCGGTCATTTCCGGAAAGAGGGGCTTTCAGATAAGGATTTCTCCTTATTAATTGGGCGCAAAATTAGGACGACCAAACCTCTCCTCGATGTAACTTCTAGACATTGTAAATATTGCAATTTAATAATATGAATAACTTTGTCGTCTCAATTATTGATTTAATAATATATCATATTATACGAGATGATGATCTTGTGACAATAATCGAATCAATAATATGAGAGATATGATGCAGCAATTATTGTAGCAATAATTGAGTATAACTGAGTGACTTCTCACGTAAGCATCAATAATCAATACCGTGTGCTACTATGCAACCACGCGTATTACTGTACTTTTACTAACGAGTAGTTCAACAGTTTTAACGGTAACATTTCCGCCGTTATTTTTATAAAAAGATAATTCTGTCATTTTCTTACTACGACAATACTTTCGTTGTGGGGTCCATCAATGATTGTTCCGTCGTACGAATATTCCCTGTTAAAACGAATATTCCCCGACCAATCGAATATTATATAACCACTTGTTTACTTTACAAAATTTGTAAATATTACCCATAACTATAACATTATATTAAATCCACACTATAATATTCAAAAATATATTTCGAGAAAAAATTAATCTTTATTCATAAAAGTTGGGGTCTTACAATCATGACCGTAATGTTACAAATGATGTGGTAAAAGTTCTCATTGGCCCGTAGTGCATTGATGGACAGTTGTTGGCATGATCATGACCATTGATGAATACACGAATATCCTTGGCTCGTAGTGCATGGATAATTTGTGACGCCCCCAAAATAGGTCCATTCCATCCAACCCATTCTGAGTCGTCAAATACATGGTACAGAAATAACTACAACTTTATTAATACATTTGTCGTGCAAAATACGACAACATATATACTGTGAGTTTAAATACAGATATTGCTATCTAGACAATATCTACACGCAAATAAATCCCCATCATAATTATTGAAACATTATTTTACAAAAATGGTGAGGACTACTAAACAACTCTCTCTAGAACCTTCATTCCATACCCCACTAGTACTGCATTACATTCTCGCCTCACGAGAAGAAAAATGGAACAACAAGGAAAAGGGTGAGCTCAACTAGCCAAATAAAGAATATTATGACTAAGATAATATACAACAAATTATCGTTAGTCTTTAACAGGAAAAATCTAATAGAATACAATAGACAACCAGGTTTTAAATCAATCTTCGCAATGAAATAATAATTCATTAGAAGAGTTAAGTAGAGAATGCAAACTACTATCTTCTATATATGAATTTAAAAGTTCATCGTCGATATTTTATCCATGTAACATCAATCAATATATATCTAGAATCAAATATTCATCTTTGCACTACTAAAGCCAAAGATATTCATCGATTAAGTCATGTTCATCTAAACACTGTCCATCTTTGCACTACGGGCCAAAGATATTAATCGATCGGTCGTGTTAAATCTCAACACTGTTCATCTTTGCACTACGGGCCAAAGATATTCATCAAGAAATCATTCATCTTTGCACTTCTGGGCCAAAGATATTGAGAATATCATCATTGAGGTGAGGATGATGAAAAATATTTTAAAGAAAAGCGAATCCGGTGAAACAAAAGAACAAATATTAAGGATTTAGTATTTTAAACAATCAAGTTCAAAAATACTTCTATAAGTAATCGAGAGTGGAGTAAAATTCAAGAATGATCAAAACATGGATACAATCAAAGCTAGTATCCATAGTAGATATTTTGGACAAAAAGAAGAAATTTCATTTTTAAATTGAATAGTGTAGTATTCGTGAATAGTCTTAGTATTCGTGAATAGTCAGAGTATCGTGAATAGTAACCCGACATCAAAAGATAGAAATTTCACAAAAAAAACATCTTCACGCTTAAGTGAATAGTACTAAATGAATAGTAACTTCGTGAATAGTAACTCATGAATAGTAACCCGAGCATGAAAAAGTTCTAAATTTGATAAAATTTCTAACCAATATTTTCGGCATAATGATATTGAAGAAATAATATCATTTTCGGATAAAATAACATCCCTTACCTCGAAAAGAGCAGACTTTAGTTGAAACACTTGGGATATAGGCTATGACTTGAACTTGCAAGTATAGCAATACTCAAAGTATACTCAAAATACTCACAAGAATAATTTCGATAATATAGAGAGAAAACTTGATTTAGTGTGATTTTCAATTCTAACCCCAAAGCACCTATTTATAGGAAAACTTTAGAACACCAAAGTAGAAAATTTAATATAATAATAATATATATATTAATTTGTCTACGCCCACTTAGAATCATCTGAATTCAAAGAACTTAGAATGTGTTAAAGATGCCCACCAAACACAAAAACGTTTTTCTTATTTAAATTATTTTAAACTTCCAAAAATCAATTATTTGAACTTGAACTTCAATAATTCATAATAAATAGCCCTTTTATCGAAAAATTGAATCTTGCGAATTTTTATAGGAAATTCAATTCTCTACAACTTTGCGGAAGAAAGTTTTTCAAATTCAAATGAAATTGATCGAAATTCATAAGCAGACGATTTTTGGTTTATAATCAAATTTCGATCAAGAAATGGGATCCACCAAACACACAAAACATGTGTTAATCATTTAATGCAACAAGAATACTCTTCCTCCTCATATACTCATATATCCCACATTCATTATAAAAATATCACCATTATTATATTATTAAAATATAATAATATATTTAAATAAATTATTTTATCAGAAAAAGATAAAATTTCAATTTTCAACAATTGTCACTTTATAAATTTTCTCCATCTATATCCACATAAAATCAATATTTTCCTCATCATATAAATCAATAATTAATTATTCACAAATAATATTACGTGAAAAACAAGATCGATCTTTGTGCCGGTAGTTAAAGAAAAGAGGGCTTTCGATAAGGATCTCTCTTCTACCGTGGAAATTAATTAGGTGACCAAACCTCTCCTTAGAGCGAACTTTCTAGACATTGCCAATAATGTTATCCAATAATATTATTAGGATAATATGAATTATTGCTAGATAATGAAAAATCTTGTGTAATGACAATTTATTGAAACAACAAGTAATATAAAATATCAACGCAATGACAATTATTGAATCAATAAAATAAAATCTTGAGCGATAATTCTTGTAACAATTATTGAGTAGTGCCTTCTTACGTAAGAATCAATAATTGGTGCAATCTGGTGCTTCTTTGTTCAACAACGCAGCGTATTAGTGTGTTTTAACCACGGGTATTCCAACAAGATATCTTAGTAACAACTACATCGTTATTTATAAACAACTTATATTTGTCGTTTTCTTCATCCAATCGCTTTTCAGTTATGGGGCCCACAAAAAGATGGCTGGTCGTCGCGAATATTCCCAAGCGATGCGAATATTCCACGACCAAACGAATATTCTAGAAAATAATGAATATTTTATCACCACTTGCTTATTTAAAATATTTGCGCATTTTACCCATAACTAACCACATTAATCAAATCCACCCTTACTATTTCAAAATAATAAATAAAGGAAATTCATTTTTATTTAAAAATTTGGGGTCTTACAAACCGCCCTCCTTATGAAATTTCGTCCTCAAAATTGGACGACGCACACGGTGTTTGAAAAGATGAGAATACCTCGCTTTCATTTTCGTTTCCAACTCGAGGTCATTTTTTCAATAGCATGGTTTCTCCACAAAACTTTAACTTGTGGTATAACCTCGGTACATAGGACATGTTCTTTCCTATCCAAGATCTTGACAGGTACCTCCTCGCATGTTAAGTCTTCTGCTATCTCGTTCGGTTCTAACTCAATGACGTGGTTCGGGTTGTCCACATATTTACGTAACATCGATCACGTGAAAAGCGTTATGAACAAGCGTCATACTTGGCGGTAAAAGCGAGTCTATAGGCCGCGATTCCTATTCGATCGAGAATTTCAAATGGATTAATAAATCGAAGGTTTGAGCTTTCTCACCTCACCGATTCTCGCTTTTGAAATAACAACTTCTTGCACCTCCTTCTTCAAATTCATCGACTCGATGTGTATCTTGAACAACTTTAACTTTATCGATTAAAGTCGATTATACTCGTATATATCATCACGTGGGTACCTGAGAGTTTTCATCTCCATCTCTATTATTTGTAAATTATCTGAAATGAGTCTTTGACAATATCGTATTTTCGTGCTTGTATACGATCTTCTACTCAACACGCCGCCTACCACGTTCGCTTTTCGAGGATAGTATGGTCGAACATGTCTTTGAAATGAGTCTCCTCTTGAGTTCTTGAAGCTCTTCCCACATTCCTTGCTCCATTCGAATTTTGTATCTCTACGAGTCAAATTTGCGTTAATGGAATAGCGATTTGAGAATATCCTTCAACGAATCTCGATAATAACCAACTAAGCCTGAAAAGCTACGTATTTCGATTCGAGCTTAGGTTGTTCTCAATCTGTGACTCATATCCCAACCTTGGATAAGACGTTACAATGACACCTATTAGTTTACTTCTGGATAAATATGGCGTCCCCCTACGGAGAATGCGGCGGTGCATTCCACAAAGGAAGTCACCGGATAAAGGCTCGAATACCAAATTCTATAGTTGAATTTTAACTCACGAAGTTCAATAGGAGCCATTCGATATGAGATTTTAGAAATGAGTTTTTAACGGGTTCAAAGTCGATACAAAATTTAATATCGAGCTTTGGGAGTAAACCAAGAAATTCTTCAGAAATACGTCGGGAAAAATTAATAACAACGGGAATATTATTCAAATCGGCGTGTCTTTATTCAAATCCATAACATGGACTAAGAAAACTTGACATCCGTAATAAGCGAATGACTTCATGGCTTGATATGAAAATTTTTGACTACAATGGTTTGATTGCTTGAATTGAATAACGAGTTGCTTAAGAATATGAAAACTAACAACCTTACGAAAGTAATCAATTTCGGCGTGATGAGTAGTTAACCTTAAAATCACATCAAAAGCAAATATCTCTATAGAAATAAGGTTAATAGGTAATGTGATAGTGCCAACTGAATCAAGCAAGATTTCTAAACAACGGATGTAATGAAAGTTTCTCTAACGGAGTCTCCATAAATAGGTCAAAGTCTAATTTCTCCGTAGTCAAGTTCAAGCGTTGAGCGTAAGCAAAGAGAGATAAAAGAATGGGTAGAAGCAGGGGTATCTAGTAAGGTATAAACTTCTTGCAAGAATTTATAATTAACTAACCGTGCTAACCGTTCGGGGTTCGCATTTTTATTTGGTCACAACAAACGCGCTCTTTCGTAGAAACATTGACTTTGACTTTTACGGGACATCCTTTTGAGTCACCATTCATTTGAATTTGGGTTTCGATCTGCGTCTGATCTCGGCGATATGTCCTTCTTTTCCACAATTATAGCATACCTTAAAGCTGTTGTTGCAGGCGTTTGGGGTGATATATCCCTCTTTCCGCATTTGTAACATACGACCGGTGGTCTTTCTCCTCCCTTGGAACCCGATTCTTCTTGGCGCCGACATCTTCACATGGTCGTTGTTGAATCTCCTCTTTTAAAATCTCCTCCCGACTCGCTTCTTCTATTTTCATGGCCACGATTACCACCGGAGTGGTTAGCCTTTGTCCGTATTCTTCTTTCTCCATTTGGTTATCGTTATTACGATGATTGTTATCTTGGTATGATCCTGGTTATTGTCCCTCGGTTGAGCGTATTTCGTTATCTCGCTTCTAACAACCGAGCCACTGTTGACAACATCGAATAGAGAGAAAATTTATGAGAAATGAGATCTTGGCGTATCTTGGGTTTCAAACCTCTCGAAACATCCGGCGTCATCGTTCCTCATTCTCCACCAAATGAGGTGCGAACACGGATAACTCCATGAACTTCGCTTCCGTCTCGGGACACCGTCGTGTTATTACTGCTCGAGTCTAATAAACTCCACTTCCTTCATATAGACGAATACTTTGGAAGTACTTGTCATTGAACATTTCAAACGTCTCCCATGACATCTTTGAGTGCGAAAATTTGGATGGGTACGTTCCGTGATTCCTGATGTCTGCCGCCACGGAACATAAAGGTGGCGAATGGAACCTTCGTTCCTCCGTGCATCCCAAGACATCGAATATCTTGGTAATTTGCTTGACGTGTGTGTGACGCCCCCAAAATAGGTATACACAACACCCATTACGAAGTCGCCGAATACATGGTACAAGAAGCAAACTACAACTTCAATAATACAAATGTCGTGTGAAATACGACAATATATCTTGTGAGTTTAAATATAATATTGTCTTCTAGACAATATCCACACATAAATAAATCCCCATCATAATTATTGATACATTATTTTACAAAATGGTGAGGACTACTAAACAATTCTCTCTAGAACCTTCATTCCATACCCCGACTAGTACTCGCTACATTCTCGCCTCACGAGAAGAAAAATGGAACAACAAGGAAAAGGGTGAGCTCAACTAGCCCGATAAAGAATACTATGACTAAGATAATATACAACAAATTATCGTTAGTCTCCAGCGAGGAAAAATCGATAGAATACTGATAAACAACAAGTTTGAGATCAATATTAGCGGTGAAATAATAATTCATAGAAGAGTTACGTAGAGAATGAAATCTACTATAATCTATGAATTTAACGGTCCATCATCAATATTTTATCCTGTAACATCAATCGATATTCATCTCAAATCAAATATTCATCTTTTTACTACTGGGCCAAAGATATTCATCAATCGGTCGTGTTCATCTCAACACTGTTCATCTTTGCACTAAAGGCCAAAGATATTCATCGATCGGTCATATTCATTTAAACACTGTTCATCTTTGCACTACAAAGCCAAAGATATTCATCAATTCGTATGTTCATCTCAACACTGTTCATCTTTGCACTCTGGCCAAAGATATTCTTGAGAAATCATTCATCTTTGACTACGGGCCAAAGATATTCAATAATATCATCATTTAAGGCGAGGATGATGAAAAATATTTTTAAAGAAGCGAATCCGGTGAAACAAAATGACAAGGATTAAGGATTAAGGATTAGTACTTTGTTTTATCCATGTCAACAATACCTCAAAAATAATCGTAGTGGTGTAAAATTCAAGAATGATCAAAACATGGATCAATCAAAGCTAGTATCGAATAGATATTTTGGACGGAAAAAAGAAATTTTATTTTTCGATGAATAGTCAGTATCGTATCGTGAATAGTATCGTGAATAGTATCTTAGTATCGTGAATAGTAACTCAACACCAAAAGATAGAAATTCCACAAAAAACATCTTCACGCTTCATGAATAGTACTCGTGAATAGTAACTTCGTGAATAGTAACTCATGAATAGTAACTTCGTGAATAGTAACTCATGAATAGTAACCTGGGCATGAAAAAGTTTCAAATTTGATAAAAACTTGGATCAACATTTGAGATAATGATATTGAAGAAATAATATCATTCTGAAAAAAATAATATCCCTTACCTCAAAGAATCGATTGCTTGAATGAAAGGTCGGAAGTGATCTTTGAATGAAACTTATCTTGACAGCAACTCTCAAAGTATCTAAATACTCACAAAATCGCTCGATAATATAGAGAGAGAAAGAAAACTTTGTTTACGGTGTGATTTTCAATTTAACTTAGCCCTCTATATTTATAGGAAAATGTTAGCGCGCCAAAGCGGAGACTTAACGCTGACACGATGGCTTTACCGCTACTATTCCCACCCACCACATTTGAAATAAAATTCAGCACATTTCTTCACCAACCACAAGTGGGGCCCACTCAATTCTAGAATTTTCCACCAAAATCAATTATAAACCTAATTTAGAATCGGTCACCTCTTAAAATTCATAATAAATTATCGCTCATTTTTAACGGTTCAAAATTTGTGGACATATACTCAACTTATATATGTATAACATATCCAAAAATTACAACGATCCAGCGGTCGGATTAAATATTATAACTCACACAATATAGTATTTGTAATAACACTGATTTGATCTTTTAATACCTCAATCAGACAAAATACAAATAAAACATCTCAAAGCATTAATTCCTTCATTAATAACCACATAAATAAATCCATCATTTATATTCATATAAAATAAATATTTCCTTATCATATGAATCAATAATTAATTATTCACAAATAATATTACGAGAATCACATTTATGACAACCAGTTTGTTCCGAGGAAGAGGGGCTTTCAATAAGGATCTCTCACTTCTTGGTAGCATGATTAGGTGACCAAACCTCTCCTTGAGCAGAACTTTCTAGACATTGCCAATAATGTTATCTAATAATATTATTCAAATAATATGAATTATTGATCGATAATGGGAAATCTTGTGCGATGACAATTATTGAAACAATAATATATATAAAATATCAATATGACAATTATTGAATCAATAAAATAAAATATTGAGCGATAACTCTTGTGAAAATTATTGAGTAGTGCCTTCTTACGTAAGGATCAATAATTCAACAATCTTTGTGCTGCGTCTGGTGTCTTCTTGTGCGACCACGCGTATTCTTGTATTTTAACCGCCGGGTATTCAACGATCTTACTTGGTAACAACTACGCCGTTATTTATAACCACCCAAACTTTGTCGTTTTCCTCATCCAATCGCTTTCAGTTATGGGGCCCACACATGGGTTTGCTTGGTAAATGCGAATATTCCCAGAAGCGATGCGAATATTCCACGACCAAACGAATATTCCCAAACAACAATGAATATTTTATAACCACTTGCTTATTTTGAAATATTTGCGTATTTAACCCTTAACTATCCACATTAATCAAATCAACCCTTACTATTTCAAAATAATAAATAAAGGAAATTCCTTTTATTTAAAAAATTTGAGGGGTCTTCTGACCTCCCTCCTTATGAAATTTCGTCCTCGAAATTGGACGTCACGTACACAGTGTTTGAAAAGGTGAGGATACCTCGCTTTCATTTCCATTTCAATTCGGGTCATTTTCTCTATAGCATGATTCCTCCACAAAACTTTAACTTGTGGGTATGACCTTTCTTAGCGTAGGACACATGCTCCTTCTATCCAAGATCTTGGCGGTACTCTCCTCATACGTTAAGTCTTGGTATCTAAATGGGTTTCTAACTTCGATAACGTGGTTCGGTCTTTCACATATTTCTGAAATACGGATATGTGAAACACATTATGAACACGAGACATACTTGGAGGTAATGCAAGTCTATAGGCTACATTTCCTACTCGGTCGAGAATTTGAAATGGACCGATAAATCGTGGATTTGAGCTTTTCTCTCTTCCCAAATCTTGTAACTCCCTTCCATGGAAGCAACTCGTAATAATACATGATCCCCTACACTAAATTCCCGTCCTTTCGATGAAGATCGCATAACTCTTTTGTCGATCTTGTCTTGGTTTGTATCGTTGTCGAATCATTTGGATCTTTTCGGTAGTCATATACACGTCTTAACTTCGGGTCCCAACAATGTTGCTTCACCACCTCATCCCAACATATTGGAGAACGACATTTTCGTCCATATAATGCTTGAATGGAGCTACACCTATACTTGCACGATAAGCTGTTGTTGTAGGAAGAATTCCACCGATGGTAAATACTTATCCCAACTACCCTTGAAGTCTAGGACCACAGAGTCTTAATATATCTTCAAGAGTTTGAATAGTCCTCTACGATTGTCCGTCTAGTTTTGGGATGGTATGCGAACTAAATCGCAAATCCGTGCCCATAGCTTTTTTGCAAGCTAACCCAAAATCTTGAAGTGAATCTTGGGTCACGATCCAAAACTATGGATCTGAGGCATGCCATGCGACCTCACAATCTCATTTACGTACATACTAGCAAGGCGTTCAAGTGAATAAGTCTCCGTGTCGGCAAGAAATGAAAGAGACTTGGTTAATCTATCAACAATAACCCAAATAGCATTGATGCCTTGAGAAAGCCGTAGGAAGACCCGTAACGAAATCCATAGTAATGTGTTCCCACTTCCATTCAGGAATCTCAAGTGGTTGCAAGCGGACCCTTAGGTACTAGATGCTCGCCTTTACACGTTGGCAAGTTAAACACATTGAGATAAACTTTGCAATCTCTCTCTTCATATTGTTCCACCAAAATGTATGTCGAAGATCACGATACATTTTAGTACTTCGAGGATGGATTGCAAAAGGTGTATTGTGTGCCTCCATCATAATCTTGTACTTCAAATCGAGTCGTTAGGAACACAAAGTCTAGAGTGGACTCAAGTATTCCTTCTTCATCAATTCTCGCTTAGGAATAGCTCCTTCTTGTACTTTCTTCTTCATACGCATCATTTCAAGATTCGGTGGCTTGAGCGACTTTAACTTTATTGATTAAAAGTCGATTATACTCGTATATCATCACGTGGGTACCTAGAGTTTTCATCTCCATCTCTATTATTTGTAAATTATCTGAAATTAGTCTTTGACAATATCGTACTCGTACTTTATATCGATCTTCTACTCAACACGTCGGCTACCACGTTCGCTTTTCGAGGATGGCATGGTGAGAACATGTCTTTGAAATGAGTCTCTCTTGAGTTCTTGAAGCTCTTCCCACATTCCTTGCTCCATTCGAATTTTGTATCTCTCTGAGTTAGCTACGTTAATGGAATAGCGATTCGAGAATATCCTTCAACGAATCTCTCGATAATAACCAACTAAGCCTGAAAACTACGCATTTCGATTCTGACTTAGGTTGTTCTCAATGTGACTCATATCAACCTTGGATATGCGTCATAATGACACCTATCGATTTCTTATCGCGCGAATATGGCGTCCCTTACGAGAGAGAGTCGGCTTTGGTGCATTCCACAAAGGAAGTCACAAGATAAAGGCTCGGTACCAAATTCTATAGTTGAATTTTTAACTCACGAAGTTCAATAGAGCCATTCGATATGAGATTTTAGAAATGAGTTTTGTCTGGGGTTCAAATTCGATACAAAATTTAATATCGGGCTTTGGGAGTAAGCAAGAAATTCTTGAAAATCGTCGGGAAAATCAATAACAACAAGAATATTATTCAAATCGGCGTGTCTTTATTCAAATCCATAACATGGACTAAGAAAACTTGACATCAGTAATAAGCGAATGACTTCATGGCTTGATAAGAAAATGTTTGATCTGATGGATTGCTTGAATTGAATAACGGAGTTGCTTAGGAATATGAAAACTAACAACCTTACAAAAGCAATCAATTTGGCATAATGAGTAGTTAACCTTAAAATCACATCAAAAGCAAATATCTCTATAGAAATAAGGTTAACGGGTAATGTGATAGTGCTGACTGAATCAAGCAAGATTTCTAAACAACGGATGTAATGAAAGTTTCTCTAATGGAGTCTCCATAAATAAGTCAAAGTCTAATTTCTCCGTAGTCAAGTTCAAACGTTGGCCTTAAACATGAGAGATAAAGAATGGGTAGAAGCAAGGTATCTAGTAAGGTATAAACTTGCAAGAATTTATAATTAACTAACTGCGTCTTAACCGTTCGAGTTCTCGCATTTTTTGGAAGTCACGACAAAGCGCTCTTCCAAGAACCGTTGACTTTGACTTTTACGGGACATCCTTTTGAGTCACCATTCTGCTTTGAATTTGGGTTTCGACATCGTCTGATCTCGGCGATATGTCCTTCTTTTCCACAATTATAGCATACCTTAAAGCTGTTGTGGGCGGTTTTTGGGTGATATGTCCCCTCTTTCCGCATTTGTAACATCGACCGGTGGTCGTTCTCTCTCCTTAAAACTAGTTCTTCTTTGGTTGGCGTCTTTGAATGGTCGTTGTTGAATCTCTCTCTTTTAAAATCTCCTCCAGGCTTCGCTTCTTCTATTTTCATGGCCACGATTACCACAGAGTGGTTACCGCCTTTGTCCGTATTCTTCTTTCTCCATTTGGTTATCGTTATTACGATGATCGCTATCTTGAGTAAGATCACGGTTATGGTCCCTCGGTTGAGCGTACTCGTTATCTCGCTTCTAACAATTTGAGCCACATTGACAACATCTGAATAGAGAAAATTTATGAGAAATGAGATCTTGGCGTATATTGGGGTTTCAAACCTCTAAGAAACATCCGCGTCATCGTTCCTCATTCTCCACCAAATGAGGTCTGAACTGGATAACTCATGAACTTCGCCTCGTCTTTGGGATACCGTCGTCGTTATTCGCTTCTGATCAATAAACTCCACTTCCTTCATATGATGAATACTTTCGAGGAAGTACTTGTCATTGAGCTGCATTCTGAAATGTCTCCCGTGACATCTTTGAGTCTTGGATGGATGGGTACGCTTGCTGAGACTCCACCGATGATGCGCCTCGCCACGGAACATAAAAGTAGCGAATGGAACCTTACATTTCTCCGTGCATCCCAAGACATCGAATATCTTGGTAATTTGCTTGACCCGTGTTTCCGCCGTGATCGGATCTGGCTTTCCCTTAAATTCGGTGGTCCCAACTCTTTGAAGCTGCTTGGTTTGTGACAACCCGTGAATTGCTATCATTTCTCTGTATTTTGAACACGAGTCTCCTCGTGCGATTTTGCATGAGCTGCGAAAAACTTCTAAACATCCCTTCGTTCCTCATACGCTTTCGGTGGTGTTGTTCACGGGAGGAACATTGCCAGCCTGTTGCACGTTCTCCTCGTTGGTGAGTACAGGCATCTCCACGGTCTCATTTACTCCACTGTTAATATTCTCAGTCGACATTCTCAAATACTATCATAAAATAAGGGTTAATTAAGGAAATCAATATATCACATAATATCCTATATCTTGACCAACTAACAAATAAGCTTAGGTAGGGACACTTTTATGAAGGATTTACTCGTCTCTCCCTCCTAGTTCTATTCCGATCTCATGCGGAGATCATATCCCTAAGCTCGATACCAAATTGTGGCGCCCCCAAAATAGGTATACACAACACCCATTACGAGTCGCCAAATACATGGTACAAGAAGCAAACTACAACTTGATAATACAAATGTCGTGTGAAATACGACAATATATCTTGTGAGTTTAAATATAATATTGTCTTCAGACAATATCCACACGCGCAAATAAATCCCCATCATAATTATTGATACATTATTTTACAAAATGGTGAGGACTACTAAACAATTCTCTCTAGAACCTTCATTCCATACCCCCACTAGTACTCATTTACATTCTCGCCTCACGAGAAGAAAAATGGAACAACAAGGAAAAGGGTGAGCTCAACTAGCCCGATAAAGAATACTATGACTAAGATAATATACAACAAATTATCGTTAGTCTCCAACGAGAGGAAAAATCGATAGAATCTGATAAACAACAAGTTTCGGATCAATATTCGCGTGAAATAATAATTCATAGAAGAGTTACGTAGAGAATGAAATCTACTATAATCTATGAATTTAACGGTCCATCATCAATATTTTATCCTGTAACATCAATCAATATTCATCTCAAATCAAATATTCATCTTTGCACTTTCTGGCCAAAGATATTCATCAATCGGTCGTATTCATCTCAACACTGTGTTCATCTTTGCACTAAAGGCCAAAGATATTCATCGATCGGTCGTATTCATTTAAACACTGTTCATCTTTGCACTCTGGGCCAAAGATATTCATCAATCAGTCGTATTCATCTCAACACTGCTCATTCATCTTTACTACTACGGGCCAAAGATATTCTTGAGAAATCATTCATCTTTTACTTTCTGGCCAAAGATATTCAATAATATCATCATTTAAGGCGAGGATGATGAAAATATTTTTAAAGAGCGAATCCGGTGAAACAAAATGACAAGGATTAAGGATTAAGGATTAGTACTTTGTTTTATCCATGTCAACAATACCTCAAAAATAATCATAGTGGTGTAAAATTCGAGAATGATCGAAACATGGATCAATCAAAGCTAGTATCCGAATAGATATTTTGGACGAAAAGAAGAAATTTTATTTTTCGATGAATAGTCTCAGATATCGTGAATAGTCTTAGGTATCGTGAATAGTAATCTGAATACACCAAAAGATAGAAATTCCATTCAAAAAACATCTTCACGCTTACATGAATAGTACTCGTGAATAGTAACTTCGTGAATAGTAACTCATAAATAGTAACTCGTGAATAGTAACTCATGAATAGTAACCCAGACATGAAAAAGTTCCAAATTTGATAAAACTTCAGATCGACATTTTGGCGATAATGATATTGAAGAAATAATATCATTCTGAAAAAATAATATCCCTTACCTCAAAGAATCGATTGCTTGAATGAAAGGTCGGAAGTGATCTTTGAATGAAACTTATCTTGAGCAACAACTCTCAAAGTATCTAAATACTCACAAAATCGCTCGATAATATAGAGAGAAAGAGAAAACTTGTTTACGGTGTGATTTTCAATTTAACTTAGCCCTCTATTTATAGGAAAATGTTAGCACGCCAAAGCGGACTTAACACCTTGCAACTTTGATGGCTTTTTACGCTACTATTCCCACCCCACCACATTTGAAATAAAATTCAGCACATTTCTTCACCAACCACAAGTGGGGCCCACTCAATTCTAGAATTTTCCACCAAAATCAATTATAAACCTAATTTAGAATCGGTCACCTCTTAAAATTCATAATAAATTATCGCTCATTTTAACGGTTCAAAATTTGTGGACATATACTCAACTTATATATGTATAACATATCCAAAAATTACAACGATCCAGCGGTCGGATTAAATATTATAACTCACACAATAAATTATGTAATAATAACCAATTTGATCTTTTAATACCTCAATCCAGACAAAATACAAATAAAACATCTCGGCATTAATTCCTTCATTAATAACCACATAAATAAATCCATCATTTATATTCATATAAAATAAATATTTCCTTATCATATGAATCAATAATTAATTATTCACAAATAATATTACTGAGAATCACATTTATAATGACAGTACATTCCAGGAAAGAGGGGCTTTCGATAAGGATCTCTCTCACTGGGCGTATGATTAGGTGACCAAACCTCTCCTTAGGATGAGAACTTTCTAGACATTGCCAATAATGTTATCTAATAATATTATTCAAATAATATGAATTATTGATCGATAATGGGAAATATCATGCGATGACAATTATTGAAACAATAATAATATAAAATATCAACGATGACAATTATTGAATCGATAAAATAAAATATTGAGCGATAACTCTTGTGAAAATTATTGAGTAGTGCCTTCTTACGTAAGGATCAATAATTCAACAATGCATGCAATCTGGTGTGCTTCTTCTTGTGCGACCACGCAGCGTATTCTTGTATTTTAACCACCGGTATTCAACGATCTTACTTGGTAACAACTACGCCATTATTTATAACCACCCAAATTTTGTCGTTTTCCTCATCCAATCGCTTTTTTCAGTTATGGGGCCCACACATATGGTCGCACCTGCAGTAAATACGAATATTCCCCAAGCGCAGCATCTGAATATTCCACGACCAAACGAATATTCCCAAACAACAATGAATATTTTATAACCACTTGCTTATTTTGAAATATTTGCGTATTTAACCCTTAACTATCCACATTAATCAAATCAACCCTTCTTATTTCAAAATAATAAATAAAGGAAATTCCTTTTTATTTAAAAATTTTGAGGTCTTACACCATGTTTCCGCCGTGATCGGATCTAGCTTTCCTTTAAATTCGGTGGTCCCAACTCTTTGAAGCGCTTTGTTTTGTGACAACCCGTGAATTCTTATCATTTCCTCCTCTGTATTTTGAACACGAGTCTCCTCAAATGCGATTTTGCATGAAGCTGCAAAAAGCTTCTAAACATCCCTCGTTCATCATCGCTTTCAAATTGGTGTTGTTCACGAGGAGGTACATTACCAAGACGTGTTTGACGTTCTCCTCGTTGGTAAGTACATGCATCTCCACGGTCTCATTTACTCCATCATTAATATTCTCGATCGACATTCTCAAAATCTTGTCATAAAACAAGGGTTAATTAAGGAAATCAATATATCACATAATATCCCTATATCTTAACCAACTAACAAATAAGCTTAGGGTAGGACACACTAGCGAAGGATTTACTCGTTTCTCCCTTCCTAGTTCTATTTCCGATCTCCGCCGGAGATCATATCCTAAGCTCGATACCAACCGTGACGCCCAAAATAGGTCCATTCCATCCAATCCATTACGAGTCGTCAAATACATGGTACGAAATAACTACAACTTTATTAATACATTTGTCGTGCAAAATACGACAACATATATATCTTTGTGAGTTTAAAACGAGATATATTGCTATCTAGACAATATCTACACGCAAATAAATCCCCATCATAATTATTGAAACATTATTTTACAAAAATGGTGAGGACTACTAAACAACTCTCTCAGAACCTTCATTCCATACCCGACTAAGTACTCGCTACATTCTCGCCTCACGAGAAGAAAAATGGAACAACAAGGAAAAGGGTGAGCTCAACTAGCCCGATAAAGAATATTATGACTAAGATAATATACAACAAATTATCGTTAGTCTTCAACAGGAAAAATCTAATAGAATACTGATAGACAACCGGTTTTAAATCAATCTTCAAGCAGTTGAAATAATAATTCATTAGAAGAGTTAAGTAGAGAATGCAAACTACTATCTTCTATATATGAATTTAAAAGTTCATCGTCGATATTTTATCCATGTAACATCAATCAATATATATTTAGAGTCAAATATTCATCTTTGCACTACAGGCCAAAGATATTCATCATTAGTGGTATGTTCATTTAAACACTGTCCATCTTTGCACTACGCCAAAGATATTAATCGATCGGTCATGTTCATCTCAACACTGCTCATCTTTGACTACTGGCCAAAGATATTCATCAAGAAATCATTCATCTTTGCACTACGTGCCAAAGATATTGATAATATCATCATTTAGAATTTGAGGATGATGAAAAATATTTTAAAGAAAAGCGAATCCGGTGAAACAAAAGAACAAATATTAAGGATTCAGTATTTTAAACAATCCAAGTTCAAAAATACTTCATAAGTAATCGAGTGGAGTAAAATTCAAGAATGATCAAAACATGGATACAATCAAAGCTAGTATCCATAGTAGATATTTTGGACAAAAAGAAGAAAATTTTAGGTGAATAGTGCCATATTGAATGAATAGTCTTCAGATATCGTGAATAAGTGTCGTATCGTGAATAGTAACTCAGACATCAAAAGATAGAAATTTCACAAAAACATCTTCACACTTCGTGAATAGTACTCGTGAATAGTAACTTCGTGAATAGTAACTAATGAATAGTAACTTCGTGAATAGTAACTCATGAATAGTAACCCAGAACATGAAAAAGTTCTAAATTTGATAAAATTTTCAACCAATATTTAAGATAATGATATTGAAGAAATAATATCATTTTCGGATAAAAAACATCCCTTACCTCGAAAGACGGTGACTTTAGTTGAAAACAGGATATAAAGCAATGACTTGAACTTGCACCGAGTATAGCAATACTCAAAGTATACTCAAAATACTCACAAGAATACGCTCGATAATATAGAGAGAAAACTTGGTTTACGGTGTGATTTTTAATTCTAACCTAAGCACCTATGTGGCGCCCGAAAAATAGGTATACCTGACACCCATTCGAGTCGCCAAATACATGGTACAAAGAAGCAAACTACAACTTCAATAATACAAATGTCGTGTGAAATACGACAATATATCTTGTGAGTTTAAATATAATATTGTCTTTAGACAATATCCACACGCAAATAAATCCCCATCATAATTATTGATACATTATTTTACAAAAATGGTGAGGACTACTAAACAATTCTCTCTAGAACCTTCATTCCATTTTAACTAGTACTCATTACATTCTCGCCTCACGAGAAGAAAAATGGAACAACAAGGAAAGGGTGAGCTCAACTAGCCCGGTAAAGAATACTATGACTAAGATAATATACAACAAATTATCGTTAGTCTCCAGCGAGGAAAAATCGATAGAATCTGATAGGCAACAAGTTTTGGATCAATATTACATGATGAAATAATAATTCATAGAAGAGTTACGTAGAGAATGAAATCTACTATAATCTATGAATTTAACGGTCCATCATCAATATTTTATCCTGTAACATCAATCGATATTCATCTCAAATCAAATATTCATCTTTGCACTTCTGGGCCGAAGATATTCATCAATCGGTCGTATTCATCTCAACACTGTTCATCTTTGCACTAAAGGCCAAAGATATTCATCGATCGGTCGTATTCATTTAAACACTGTTCATCTTTGCACTACAGGCCAAAGATATTCATCAATCGGTCGTATTCATCTCAACACATTCATCTTTGCACTACTGGGCCAAAGATATTCTTGAAATCATTCATCTTTGCACTCTGGGCCGAAGATATTCAATAATATCATCATTTAAGGCGAGGATGATGAAAAATATTTTTAAAGAAGCGAATCCGGTGAAACAAAATGACAAGGATTAAGGATTAAGGATTAGTACTTTGTTTTTCCATGTCAACAATACCTCAAAAATAATCGTAGTGGTGTAAAATTGAGAATGATCAAAACATGGATCTGATCAAAGCTAGTATCCGAATAGATATTTTTAGATGAAAAGAAGAAATTTTATTTTTCGATTGAATAGTCTTAGTATCGTGAATAGTCAGTATCGTGAATGAATAGTAGTATCGTGAATAGTAACTCGACACCAAAAGATAGAAATTCCACAAAAAACATCTTCACGCTTCATGAATAGTACTCGTGAATAGTAACTTCGTGAATAGTAACTCATGAATAGTAACTTCGTGAATAGTAACTCATGAATAAGTAACCCAGAGCATGAAAAAGTTCCAAATTTGATAAAAACTTGGATCGACATTTTGACGATAATGATATTGAAGAAATAATATCATTCTGAAAAAAATAATATCACTTACCTCGAAAGAATCGATTGCTTGGAATGAAAGGTCGGAAGTGATCTTTGAATGAAACTTATCTTGAGCAACAACTCTCAAAGTATCTAAATACTCACAAAATCGCTAATAATAATATAGAGAGAAAAGAGAAAACTTGTTTACGGTGTGATTTTCAATTCTAACTTAGCCCTCTATTTATAGGAAAATGTTATACGCCAAAAGCGGACTTAACTCAACTATGACTTTGATGGCTTTACACGCTATTATTCCCACCACCACATTTGAAATAAAATTCAGCACATTTTTTCACCAACCACAAGTGGGGCCCACTCAATTCTAGAATTTTCCACCAAAATCAATTATAAACCTAATTTCCGAATCAGTCACCTCTTAAAATTCATAATAAATTATACGCTCATTTTAACGGTTCAAAATTTGTGGACATATACTCAACTTATATATGTATAACATATCCAAAAATTACAACGATCCAACGGTCGGATTAAATATTATAACTCACATAATAAATTTGTAATAACACGATTTGATCTTTTAATACCTCAATCAGACAAAATACAAATAAAACATCTCAGCATTAATTCCTTCATTAATAACCACATAAATAAATCCATCATTTATATTCATATAAAATAAATATTTCCTTATCATATGAATCAATAATTAATTATTCACAAATAATATTACGAGAATCACATTTATAATGACGAAACATTCCCGGGAAGGGGCTTTCGATAAGGATCTCTCTCCTTTGGTGGCCTTGATTAGGTGACCAAACCTCTCCTTGAGCAGAACTTTCTAGACATTGCCAATAATGTTATCTAATAATATTATTCAAATAATATGAATTATTGATCGATAATGGGAAATCTTGTGCGGTGACAATTATTGAAACAATAATAATATAAAATATCAGCAATATGACAATTATTGAATCGATAAAATAAAATATTGAGCGATAACTCTCTTGTGAAAATTATTGAGTAGTGCCTTCTTACGTAAGGATCAATAATTCAACAATCTTCATGCAATACAGGTGGTGTCTTTCTTGTGTGCGACCCAGCGTATTCACGTATTTTAACCATAAGGGTATTCAACGGTCTTACGGTATAACAACTACGTAGTTATTATTTATAACCACCCAAACTTTGTCGTTTTCCTCATCCAATCGCTTTCAGTTATGGGGCCCCACATGCATTTTTGTGCGTCAAAAATACGAATATTCCCAAAGCGATCTGAATATTCCACGACCAAACGAATATTCCCAAACAACAATGAATATTTTATAACCACTTGCTTATTTTGAAATATTTGCGTATTTAACCCTTAACTATCCACATTAATCAAATCAACCCTTACTATTTCAAAATAATAAATAAAGGAAATTCCTTTTTATTTAAAAAATTTTGAGGTCTTCTGACCTCCCTCCTTATGAAATTTCGTCCTCGAAATTGGCGTACGTACACAGTGTTTGAAAAGGTGAGGATACCTCGCTTTCATTTCCATTTCAATTCCGGTCATTTCTCTATAGCATGATTCCTCCACAAAACTTTAACTTGTGGTATGACCTTTCTTGGCGTGGGACATGCTCTCTTTCTATCCAAGATCTTGTGCGGTACCTCCTCATACGTTAAGTCTTGGCTATCTCGTCCGGTTCTAACTTCGATAGCGTGGTTGGGTCTTTCACATATTTCTGAAATCTGGATATATGAAACACATTATGAACACGAGACATACTTGGAGGTAATGCATGAGTCTATAGGCTACATTTCCTACTCGGTCGAGAATTTGAAATGGACCGATAAATCGTGGATTTGAGCTTTCTCTCTTCCCAAATCTTGTAACTCCCTTCCATGGAGCAACTTCGTAATAATCATGATCCCCTACACTAAATTCCACGTCCTTTCGATGAAGATCCGCATAACTCTTTTGTCGATCTTGTCTTGGTTTGTATCGTTGTCGAATCATTTGGATCTTTTCGGTGAGTCATACGTCTTAACTTTCGGGTCCCAACAATGTTGCTTCACTCACCTCATCCCAACATATTGGAGAAGCGACATTTTCGTCCATATAATGCTTGAATGGAGCTACACCTATACTTGCACGATAGCTTTATTGTTGTAAAAGAATTCCACCGATGGTAAATACTTATCCCAACTACCCTTGAAATCTAGGACACGAGTCTTAATATATCTTGAGAGTTTGAATAGTCCTCTACGATTGTCCGTCTGGTTTTGGGATGGTATGCGAACTAAATCATAAATCCGTGCCCGTAGCTTTTTGCAAGCTAACCCAAAATCTTGAAGTGAATCTTGGGTCACGATCCGAAACTATGGATACTGGGCATGCCATGCAACCTCTGATCTCATTTACGTCATCTAGCAAGGCGTTCAAGTGAATAAGTCTCCGTATCGGCAAAGAAATGAAGCGAGACTTGGTTAATCTATCAACAATAACCCAAATAGCATTGATGCCTTGAGAAAGCCGTAGGAAGACCCGTAATGAAATCCATAGTAATGTGTTCCCACTTCCATTCGGAATCTCAAGTGGTTTGCAGCGGACCCTTAGGTACTAGATGCTCGCCTTTACTACGTTAGCAAGTTAAACACATTGAGATAAACTTTGCAATCTCTCTCTTCGTATTGTTCCACCAAAATGTATGTCGAAGATCACGATACATTTAGTACTTCGAGGATGGATTGCAAATGGTGTATTGTGTGCCTCCATCATAATCTTGTACTTCAAATCAGTCGTTAGGAACACAAAGTCTAGAGTGGACTCAAGTATTCCTTCTTCATCGATTCTCGCTTCCGGAATAGCTCCTTCTTGTACTTTCTTCTTCATACGCATCGACTCAAGATTCGGTGGCAAGCGACTTTAACTTTATTGATTAAAGTCGATTATACTCGTATATCATCACGTGGGTACCTAGAGTTTTCATCTCCATCTCTATTATTTGTAAATTATCTGAAATTAGTCTTTGACAATATCGTACTTCGTCTTTATATCGATCTTCTACTCAACACGTCAAATACTACCGTTAAACTTTTCGAGGATGGCATGGTCGTGAACATGTCTTTGAAATGAGTCTCCTCTTGAGTTCTTGAAGCTCTTCCCACATTCCTTGCTCCATTCGAATTTTGTATCTCTGAGTTAGCTACGTTAATGGAATAGCGATTCGAGAATATCCTTGTGAATCTCGATAATAACCAACTAAGCTGAAAACTACGTATTTCGATTCTTGACTTAGGTTGTTCTCAATTGTGACTCATATCCGACCTTGGATAGCACGTCACAATGACACCTATCGATTTTTTATCGCGCGAATATGGCGTCCCCTACGGAGAGTTAAAGCGGTGCATTCCACAAAGGAAGTCACAAGATAAAGGCTCGGTACCAAATTCTATAGTTGAATTTTAACTCACGAAGTTCAATAGGAGCCATTCGATATGAGATTTTAGAAATGAGTTTTGTCTGGGGTTCAAATTCGATACAAAATTTAATATCGGGCTTTGGGAGTAAGCGAGAAATTCTTGAGAAAATCGTCGGGAAAAATCAATAACAACAAGAATATTATTCAAATCGGCGTGTCTTTATTCAAATCCATAACATGGACTAAGAAAACTTGACATCCGTAATAAGCGAATGACTTCATGGCTTGATAAGAAAATGTTTGATTCTGATGGATTGATTGCTTGAATTGAATAACGAGAGTTGCTTAGGAATATGAAAACTAACAACCTTACGAAAGCAATCAATTTGGCATGATGTAGTTAACCTTAAAATCACATCAAAAGCAAATATCTCTATAGAAATAAGGTTAACGAGGTAATGTGATAGTGCTGACTGAATCAAGCAAGATTTTAAACAACGGATGTAATGAAAGTTTCTCTAGCGGAGTCTCCATAAATAAGTCGAAGTCTAATTTCTCCGTAGTCGAGTTCAAGCGGTGGGTATAAACAAACAAGAGATAAAAGAATGGGTAGAGCAGGTATCTAGTAAGGTATAAACTTCGCAAGAATTTATAATTAACTAACCGTGCTAACCGTTCGAGTTCCTCGCATTTTGACCCGGTCACGACAAGCGCTCTTCGAAGCCGTTGACTTTGACTTTTACGGGACATCTTTTGAGTCACCATTTCCTTTCTTGTTTGGGTTTCGACATCGTCTGATCTCGGCGATATGTCCTTCTTTTCCACAATTATAGCATACCTTAAAGCTGTTGTGGGCGGTTTGGTGATGATATATCCCTCTTTCGCATTTGTAACATCAATAGGTGGTCGTTCTCCTCCTTAAAAACTAGTTCTTCTTGGCGGCGTCTTGAATGGTGGTTGTTGAATCTCCTCTTTTTAAAATCTCCTCCCAGGCTCGCTTCTTCTATTTTCATGGCCACGATTACCACGGAGTGGTTCGCCTTTGTCCGTATTCTTCTTTCTCATTTGGTTATCGTTATTACGATGGCGCTATCTTGGTAAGATCTGGTTATGGTCCCTCGGTTGAGCGTACTCGTTATCTCATTTCTCAATTTGAGCCCCATTGACAACATCGAATAGAGAGAAAATTTATGAGAAATGAGATCTTGGCGTATCTTGGGTTTCAAACCTCTAAGAAACATCGCGTCATCGTTCCTCATTCTCCACCAAATGAGGTCTGAACACGGATAACTCATGAACTTCGCCTCGTCTTTGGGACAACCGTCGTGTTATTCTGCTTCTAGTCTAATAAACTCCACTTCCTTCGTATAGCCGAATACTTTCGGGAAGTACTTGTCATTGAAGCTATTTTGAAATGTCTCCATGACATCTTTGAGTGCTTTTGGATAGGTACGCTTCACGAGACTCCCACCGATGATCTGCCTCGCCACGGAACATAAAAGTAGCGAATGGAACATACATTCCTCCGTGCATCCCAAGACATCGAATATCTTGGTAATTTGCTTGACCCGTGTTTCCGCCGTGATCGGATCGGCTTTCCCTTAAATTACGGTGGTCCTGACTCTTTGAAGCTGCTTGGTGTGACAACGTGAATTGCTATCATTTCTCTCTCGTATTTTGAACACGAGTCTCCCTAAATGCGATTTTGCATGAGCGCTGCAAAAACTTCTAAACATCCCTCGTTCATCATCGCTTTCGATTGGTGTTGTTCCATGAGAGGAACATTGCCCGACTGTTGCACGTTCTCCTCGTTGGTGAAGTACAGGCATCTCCACGGTCTCATTTACTCCACTTATTAATATTCTCATTCGACATTCTCAAATCATCGTCATAAAATAAGGGTTAATTAAGAAATCAATATATCACATAATATCCCTATATCTTGACCAACTAACAAATAAGCTTAGGTGGGACACTTTAGCGAAGGATTTACTCGTCTCTCCCCTCTAGTTCTATTTCTAGATCTCTTGGAGATCATATCCTAGCTCGATACCAATTGTGGCGCCCCCAAAATAGGTATACACTGACACCCATTCTGAGTCGCCAAATACATGGTACAAGAAAGCGAACTACTGACTTGATAATCAAATGTGGTGTGAAATACGACAATATATCTTGTGAGTTTAAATATAATATTGTCTTACAGACAATATCCATACATAAATAAATCCTCATCATAATTATTGATACATTATTTTACAAAAATGGTGAGGACTACTAAACAATTCTCTCTAGAACCTTCATTCCATACCCCACTAGTACTTCATTACATTCTCGCCTCACGAGAAGAAAAATGGAACAACAAGGAAAAGGGTGAGCTCAACTAGCCCGATAAAGAATACTATGACTAAGATAATATACAACAAATTATCGTTAGTCTCCAGCGAGGAAAAATCGATAGAATCTGATAAATGACAAGTTTCGGATCAATATTCGCGTGAAATAATAATTTATAGAAGAGTTACGTAGAGAATGAAATCTACTATAATCTATGAATTTAACGGTCCATCATCAATATTTTATCCTGTAACATCAATCGATATTCATCTCAAATCAAATATTCATCTTTTTGCTACAGGCCGAAGATATTCATCAATCGGTCGTATTCATCTCAACACACTGTTCATCTTTGCACTAAAGGCCAAAGATATTCATCGATCGGTCGTATTCATTTAAACACTGTTCATCTTTGCACTTCTGAGCCAAATATATTCATCGATCGGTCGTGTTCATCTCTAAACACTGCTCATCTTTTCACTTCTGAGGCCAAAGATATTCTTGAAATCATTCATCTTTTCACTACTGGCCGAAGATATTCAATAATATCATCATTTAAGGCGAGGATGATGAAAAATATTTTAAAGAAGCGAATCCGGTGAAACAAAATGACAAGGATTAAGGATTAAGGATTAGTACTTTGTTTTATCCATGTCAACAATACCTCAAAAATAATCGTAGTGGTGTAAAATTGAGAATGATCAAAACATGGATCTGATCAAAGCTAGTATCCGAATAGATATTTTAGACGAAAAGAAGAAATTTTATTTTTGATTGAATAGTGCAGTATCACGTGAATAGTCTCAGTATCGTGAATAATAGTAGTATATCGTGAATAGTAACTCAAGACACCTGAAAAGATAGAAATTCCACAAAAACATCTTCACGCCATGAATAGTACTCGTGAATAGTAACTTCGTGAATAGTAACTCATGAATAGTAACTCGTGAATAGTAACTCATGAATAGTAACCCAGAGCATGAAAAAGTTCCAAATTTGATAAAAACTTCGAGATCGACATTTGACGATAATGATATTGAAGAAATAATATCATTCTGAAAAAAAAATAATATCCCTTACCTCAAAGAATCGATTGCCGGAATGAAAGGTCGGAAGTGATGATGAATGAAACTTATCTTGAATAGCAACTCTCAAAGTATCTAAATACTCACAAAATCGCTCGATAATATAGAGAGAAAGAGAAAACTTATTTACGGTGTGATTTTCAATTCTAACTTAGCCTCTATTTATAGGAAAATGTTAGACGCAAAAGCGGACTTAACACTGCAACTTTGATGGCTTTACTGCTACTATTCCCACCCACCACATTTGAAATAAAATTCAGCACATTTTTCACCAACCACAAGTGGGGCCCACTCAATTCTAGAATTTTCCACCAAAATCAATTATAAACCTAATTTAGAATCAGTCACCTCTTAAAATTCATAATAAATTATCGCTCATTTTTAACGGTTCAAAATTTGTGGACATATACTCAACTTATATATGTATAACATATCCAAAAATTACAACGATCCAAGCGGTCGGATTAAATATTATAACTCACACAATAATTTGTAATAACACCGATTTGATCTTTTAATACATCCAATCAAACAAAATACAAATAAAACATCTCAAACATTAATTCCTTCATTAATAACCACATAAATAAATCCATCATTTATATTCATATAAAATAAATATTTCCTTATCATATGAATCAATAATTAATTATTCACAAATAATATTATGAGAATCACATTTATAATGACGAGTACATTTCGAGGGAAGAGGGGCTTTCGATAAAGATCTCTCTTCTTGGCGCCATGATTAGGTGACCAAACCTCTCCTTAGGCAGAACTTTCTAGACATTGCCAATAATGTTATCTAATAATATTATTCAAATAATATGAATTATTGATCGATAATGGGAAATCTTGTGCGATGACAATTATTGAAACAATAATAATATAAAATATCAATATGACAATTATTGAATCGATAAAATAAAATATTGAGCGATAACTCTTGTGAAAATTATTGAGTAGTGCCTTCTTTACGTAAGGATCAATAATTCAACAATCATGCAATCTGGTATCTTCTTTATGCGACCAGCGTATTACGTATTTTAACCATTAGGGTATTCAACGATCTTAATGGTAACAACTACTGGCAGTTATTTATAACCACCCAAACTTTGTCGTTTTCCTCATCCAATCGCTTTCAGTTATGGGGCCCACACATGGGCTGCTTGTGAGTAAATGCGAATATTCAAAGCGATCTGAATATTCCACGACCGAAACGAATATTCCCGACAACAATGAATATTTTATAACCACTTGCTTATTTTGAAATATTTGCGTATTTAACCCTTAACTATCCACATTAATCAAATCAACCCTTACTATTTCAAAATAATAAATAAAGGAAATTCCTTTTTATTTAAAAAATTTCGGGGTCTTACACCCTATTTATAGGAAAATGCTTAGAACACCAAAGTAGAAAATTTAATATAATAATAATATATATATTAATTTGTCTACACCCACTTAGAATCATCTGAATTTAGCAACTTAGCATGTGTTAAAGATGCCCACCAAACACAAAAAATGTTTTTCTTATTTAAATTATTTTAAACTTCCAAAAATCAATTATTTGAACTTGAACTTGATAATTCATAATAAATAGCCCTTTTATCGAAAAATTGAATCTCGCAACTTTTTATAGAAATTCAATTTTCTACAACTTTACGGAAGAATTTTTTTCAAATTCCAAGCGAAATTAAATCGAGAAATTCATAAGCAGACGATTTTTTTAAATTTTATAATCAAATTTCGATCAAGAAATGGGATCCACACACACAAAACATGTGTTAATCATTTAATGCAACAAGAATACTCTTCCTCCTCATATACTCATATATCCCACATTCATTATAAAAATATCACCATTATTATATTATTAAAATATAATAATATATTTAAATGAATTATTTTATCGAAAAAAGATAAAATTTTAATTTTCAACAATTGTCACTTTATAAATTTTCTCCATCTATATCCACATAAAATCAATATTTTCCTCATCATATAAATCAATAATTAATTATTCACAAATAATATTCTGAGAATCACGATCTTGTGAACTGTGAATTCTCAAGAAAGAGGGCTTTCAATAAGGATCTCTCCTTACAAGTATGATTAGGTGACCAAACCTCTCCTTGATGCAGAACTTTCTAGACATTGCCAATAATGTTATCCAATAATATTATTCGGATAATATGAATTATTGCTCAGATAATGAAAAATCTTTGTGTAATGACAATTTATTGAAACAACGATAATATAAAATATCAATGCAAAGAATTATTGAATCAATAAAATAAAATCTTTGAGCAAGAATTCTTTGTAACAATTATTTAGTAGTGCCATCTTACGTAAGAATCAATAATTGGTGCAATCTGGTGTCTTCTTGTTCAACAACGCGCAGATTAGTGTGTTTTACCACCGGGTATTTCCAACAAGATAATCTGTGAATAACTTCTGCGTTATTTATAAACAACTTATATTTGTTGTTTTCTTCATCCAATCGCTTTCAAGTTATGGGGCCCACAAAAAGATGGCAATGCCGTCATCACGAATATTCCCCGACAAGCGATACGAATATTCCACGACCAAACGAATATTCCCAAATGATAATGAATATTTTATCACCACTTGCTTATTTAAAATATTTGCGCATTTTACCCATAACTAACCACATTAATCAAATCCACCCTTACTATTTCAAAATAATAAATAAAGGAATTTTTTTTTTATTTAAAAATTTTGGTCATACATAATTTATGGTCGTGATAATAAAGAATATCATGGTAGTAGTGCGTGGGGTGATTCGATGATGTGGATTATTTATTAAAGCCGAGTCTCGTGATAAAAGTGATGAAAACCCTTTTAAATCATAGAAGATAGTAGATTTTATCTTTCTACTGACTCTTCTAATGGATTGCTTGTTAAAGCTTGATTAAACTTGATGTTTGTTATATTTTATCGTTTAACACATTGAAGGCTAACGATAAATTATTACGTATTATCTTAGTCATAATATTTCTTCTTTGGACTAGTTGAGCTCACCTTGTGCTTTCATTGTCCTCTTCAAGAAATGAGTAAGCGTAGCGGGACTAGTCGGGGAGCGGAGTGCCGGTCAGAGATGATAACATTAGTAGTCCTCACTATTCATGAAATAGTGTGATAATAAATGTATTGAGGACTCCATTTGAGTTGAATATCACTGAAGACAATATTCGTATTAAAACTCTCGATTTATGTTTTGTTATATTTTACTGACGCAGTTGTATTATTAAGTTGTATTTAAATTTTGTACCATGTATTTGGCGACTCAAGATGGGTGATGTATACCTATTTTGGGGGCGTCACATTTTCTGGTTTTGGGTTATACGTTTATGGTGATTTGGTTTTTGGTTCTGGATTTGATTTTGGGTTTCATGTTTTCTCTGTTTATGTTTCGATTGGGTTGCTGCTTCTCATGTTTTTAGCTTTATTTGTTCTGATCTTATTTTGGATCTGAGAATTGAATTGTGTTCTTTAAATGAATTTTGATTTTGTTTTGATATCATCTGCTATTCATCTTCGTCGACAACCATGGCGTGCACTGAAAAATTGGGACTGGGGTGTTGTTTTGTTTGGTTTAAATGTATTAAAGAAAAGGGTGTGACCATTTTACCCTTTAATATATCAAAAATGTTTAATCACAAAATAAAAAATTATTTTTTTTACAGATATCAGATGAGTTATGCCTCATCCAGATAGTCACATTAGTAATTTCTGACGTGACAGACTCAATTGAATGGAGTTGAAAAAAATTAATAATTCAATCATTTAATTGACAAAATTAAAAGGTGAATAGCTGGAGTGGAATATGACCTATAGTTTAAGGTAGTAAATTATATTCAAGTCTTATTTTTTTTATTATATGATAAGAAAGTGGAATAAAATTCATTCAAATTGAATGAATATATGTGATAATTTTGACAACACACACTCACCATCACCAACAACTTAACATACATTTAAAATACCTTAAAATCATTATATTCCATCTTCCATTCCATTCCTTCCACCCAAACGCAACATTAAAATTAATAGTCACTATTTAATTGTTCAATAAATGCAAAACTATGGTCATGGTCATGGTCATGGTCATGTTTGTTTGCAAGTATTATAATCCATCTCAATACTATTAATCCTATGATTAAATAGTTCTAGTCATATGTTTATTTTTTATGGAATTATTCATGTCATAACTTTAAATAATTTCATGTTATGTTTGTTTTTTCCATAATTAACTAAAGGATTGGATAAAAAAATATTGTTTTAGACTTTCATACCCTTACCAATAATAACATATTTTAAATTATAATTTAAACTTGTTTATGCATCAAAAATAATGAACAATTAATTATAAAACTTTTAAATCTCTTTGAAATAAGTCCTTTGAGAGTCACAATGCTTCCCTTACTAATAATATTTTAAATTATAGTTTAAATTGGTTTGGACAGAAAAAATAAAAAGAAGACAAACAATCAATTAAAATGTATTTATTAGACAATCAAAAAAAAGACTATGACAATGTATAATATATCACACACCAGGATCAAAACTAATATGTCAAGCAAAAAGTGAGAAATAAACTTTTTATTTTAAACTAAAAGCTAGCAAATAAATTACTGTACTATATAAAATCATACATTTTAAAAATTACACTTGCATAAATTTAAAACCTACACTATTACGATTTATTTAGCAAAATAACAATGACAATTAACAAGTTTGTAAAATGAGAAAACTGCTATTAACAATAATAATAAAATTCTTATCATTAATAAAATCTAAATATTACGTATCAGACAATACATCAGTTGTGACAAATATAATTATTTTCACTAACAAAGTTTAGTTCAACTGTGTGAAAAAAAAAGTCTAAACTAATTTTGGAAAAAAGATATTATGGTTATTTTAGAAAAACAAATATAATCCCTTATTTTGTTAGAATAGTATATTATGGTTATTTAAAAAAAAGTTAAGGTTAGTTTTGTCCATAAATTTTTAATCCCACATGATGAAATTATAATTAGACATGGTATTAAAAAGTCTCCTATATTATAATTCTTGAACTAATAATTCAAGTCTAAATTTAAAAATAAATAACACTTGAAATTAATAGTTGCAAACAAACGTAGCCTATAGGAATAATATCAAAAGTAGTCTACTCCCTCCTTTATTCTTCACCAAATCTTTTAACCAGTAATTGCCCGCTTAATGATATCACTCCTCTCTCTTCATTTCATCAAGAATAAGTCTTGGCAAACATTTTTATTGGACATGAATATTGGACATTTTCATTTTTTAATTTTTTTTATGTTTGTGACTCTCAAAAAATGTATAATATTTATTCTAACAGATTTTTTTACAAAATAGTGTTTTAGGTGTAATTTAGATATATATACAAAAACAGGATTATACAAACACTATATTTTGTAAAAATTACTGTTAAAATAAATACTATACATTTTTTGGGAGTCACAAAAAAAAAAAAAAAAAAAAACTGAACCTGTCCAATAAACCGGTCCAATATTCCTGTCTGTTAGCATTACTCTTTCAACAATCTCACCCAAATTCAAAATGAATTTTATCTTATTAATTTAGATTACTTTTATTTTTATTTTTTGAATGTCTTTTGAACAAGAAAAATTAAGAAAATAGAGAGGACCAAGAGTGATTATGCAGATAAAATTATATTGTAAATAATATTTTTATATGAACAATTTATATGTTATTTATTTTGTTTAGTCATATATTATTTCTAATATAAACAAAGCAAGCACTGGCTATTACACCAGTATTTTTAAAAAAGTGAAGCGCATTAGCCGCCTCTCGAAACTTTGTATTAGAGTTCGTTCTCAAACCAAGAGAACCCTAACGAATCACAGTACAGATTAAGAGAGAAGATGCTGAGAGTTGCAGGGAGGAGGCTCTCTTCTTCTCTGCCATTGAGTTCCAGTCGAGCGTCATCGGTCTTTATCTCAAGCTATCCAATCAACGATGTCCATTCATTGGACGATGGATCCAGATCCATTCTCTGTTCATCACCCCCGTCATTTTCTCTCGGTTCCGTTTTCCTTGATCGAATCAGAGGTCTGCACTTTTCAAATTTTCTTATTTATAAATCACTTCCCCGCTTTATCTCTTTTTATGTTCTCGATGATGACCTCTGTTTAAATTTTTATTGTTTCCGCTGCTTTATTTTTTGTTTTTCTTACACAATCTGACCTGTTTTCAGCTCTTTAAATGGTAAGAGTATCATGTATTTTTTATTTTTATGGGGGTTGCAAGTCATAATATGGCATATAGGAAATTTCTATTATTTATTCGCATCTTAGTTTTACCCCCTAAGTTCATATTTTTATAGTCAATTTGGGAAATCCTAAAATTCAAAATTTGTTTGATTTTGATTAATGCAATATTCGTAAAGTACTTAGTTTTGTCTCCAAATTTTGGAATTTTTTATCTGAGCAGACTTAATTTGAGCTTGCATTATTTTTTTCAAATGAAATTTAATAAATAACTTGCTTTATTTCAACTCCCCCTGAGTTGCAAGTAGTGTTATTAATATGGGTACAAATGCACTGCACCATGGAAATGAAACTTTAGTAGTACTAATCTATTGAAACTGTTGTTATTGTATGTTGAGGTGATTAAAATGAACATGATACTAAATTGAGAGTAAGAATCTTCATGTTTGTCCCTGAGGAGAGGTTTAGTCAGATGTTAGGCCTTCAAAACTTAGCTTTATTCTTTTAAACTTAAAAAGTTAATTCTCTCTAAGATCTGGCTCCTGGTTTCTATTGTTGCTGTTGCTTTCTTTCTTTGCTTTCCTTCCTCAAGTTGATGTTTCTACATTCAAATAAATAGGCAGGTTTTGAGAAGAAAATCATACTCTTCCATCTCCAAAATAAATGCAAGTGTTGAGAATAACAAATTTTGTGATTAGTAATACTTTCTGTAGTTTACAAGAATCAATCAAATTGAATCACAGATTGATCAACATCAAATCAATTTAAAATATCACAGATTGACTTAAAACTTCAAATTAAGACTCTTATTTTGAAATGGATGTAGTAATAGAATCCCCACTTTTGACTTATTTGTTATGCGAGGCAGGAAGCTTCAAATTGGACTCACACTGGGGGCAATGGGGATGGCATCCATGGGTCTCTCTAAAAATTTCATTATATATATGATATTTATTTGCATGTTTAAAAGATATAAATTGTAATTTTAAAATTTAAAAATTTATGCCAACTAAATTGAATTTATAAACTTCATGAATTTTAAGAAAAAATATATTTAGAGTTTGCTATTAAATTTATTGAGTTTTTAGTTTAATAGTGATAATATGATAATGCAATTGTGATGAGAAACTTAAGAACATTGTATCATTTTATACATTTTATACTATTAATAAAATTGTGCAACCTAAATTCTAACATAGTATGTTAATAATATTTTTGTATTTCAATTTTAGTGTCTCAAATAAATTCATTAGATATTAACAGTTCAATGCATATTATTATTATTTTTTCAAAAGAAAAATATTAAAGTTTAACATTTGTGATTTAAAAACATTACAGGCAAAATTTCATTACACAATTTATTTCTAACTTTTCTATGGATAAAAATGTTCTTCTGACTTTTTTGTTTAAAATATGTATTATTTATTTTGAAAAAAGTGTGCCTTGAGCTGAAATTTTCTGGGCCCGCCAGTGGTGAGAGATGGCTAGGTTGGGTACCAACTCATAAGATGATCTGTTTTTATTCTAGGATGTGGAACTCAAAAAATTTTATTTGCTCTTTTAGATGAAATTGTTTAGTTCTGAAATATCTTTTCATTTGATTTGATGGATTCACTTGCTATTGTTTTGCAAATTTATGTTTTGTATAATATATGAACCTTTTTTGGATTTTGCATATTCTGAATTTGAATGCACATTTGTATGATTAGTGTGGTTGCTTGATTGAAGTTGTGATAAAAGAAAAATGATCTACTGAAGCGGATGTTCTTGAATTTATTTTGATACTTTTGTGAATGTGTTTTCATGACAGTCTAGCTTGTCTTTATATATATATATATATATATATATATATATATATATTGTTTTTCATTTTACAAATCTAGTATGGTGGGAAACTACCTGAACTCGATATAATAGTTACAGTCAACAACATAATGTGATTACTGAAAACAGTCTTGGCAAACTTTTTTGCCGTAAAACTTTTTATTGTGGCGTATCACTCCTAAATCCCTCATCAACATGTTTTTCTTCTTAAGTAAGGTCCTTACCTTTGGTAGACATAGATTCCTAACAATAATTCATATGCAATGAGTAGTAGATTGAATTACTTATTAGAGAAGAAAAAGGAATGCAAGAGGTCTTATCGGAAATATTTAGTTAAAACAAAAATTGAGATTAATTCTAGACATAATGATGTTGACTTCAACTTGCGTAGTGGTGTAGTCTCTCATATTTAACTCTTCACCTCCTAATGGTTTTCTACTTGATTAGAGGATCTTTTTAACCATGTGCCTGCAAACCTTATTTAAGTTGTGGAAAGTGACAGTGGGGGTACCATACATCTGTCACCCATAAACCCTTGGTACCTTTCTGATTTATCATAGTCATAGATTCATGTTGATGGCATGTGCTTAGTGCATTGAATTGGTAATTATCGTAAGAAGGGGAAATTTTGTAGCTTGCTGTGAAATCTTTTCTGGGCAATCCGTTATTGGTTCTACTTGTTTCATGTATTCTCTCCTGGTTACTCTCTCTTGTTTGTTTTTCATTTGCTTTTGTTTTTTTTTTTTGGTTTTTTTTTTCCTGAAGATGCATTCTTGTGCAATGCCTTTGAACCAAAGACCTCCTTTCTCTTGCCTTTTCTTTTGTCATTTTTTTGCATCCCAATCTTTATTGTTGAATTCTGAGTGTGTTAAGTACTTTATGTAAAGAAGCTTTAATGCAATGGAAATTAAAACAAATAAAGAAAGAAAGAAAGTAGAGGATAAAGACATATAAGTATGGTTATCAAGTCGTCGCCTAGACGACACTTAGGCGTCCGGTTGTTGCTATGGTACCAAGTCATCTGAGCGACTAGGGGGAGGTGTCGCAAGTCGAGCTCTCAGTGAAAGAAGTCGTCACCTTGGATGACTTAGGGATGACATGGACGCTTACAGTGCTAAGCAGGCGACTTGACAAGGCGTGTGTTCCCTGACCCGAAGACCAATTGGTAAAAAATAAATAAAAAAGAAAGAAACCTTCGCAATCCGACAGTTCCTAAAACTTAACCCCAAATCGCAGAAAGGAAAAAGGTTCAGATAGCACGAGACTAAGAGAGAGAGCGTACCTGTAACACCCCCTTCTCAAAAGGAAAGGGAGGTTACACAAAGCACAACAAACCTCAAAATAAGTAAACATAGCACTAATAACTTCAAAATATTAATCGTGGTGATCCATTAATAAAGTATTAAATACAATTCTCCAAATAGAGTCAAAATAATCAAAACTTAAAATCAAATCAACTAGATAGTCAAAGACAACTCTCTCATCATACTAGCCCTGCCGGAAGAAAAACACAGCATGAGCTAATTGCCCAGTACGGATATAGATAATACAAAGATGTATAACGGAAATACGAAATCAACAGAAGCAACATACTTAACAAAGCCTTAAGCTTAAAGACTGACGAAAATATGATATCTAAAGTCTGAATAGAATATATTTGAATCAACAGATTTAACGAAACAAACAGAAGAGTAAAGAATGAATTGAAGTAACTAACTCAATTAATTAAACTGAACAGAAACAAAAAAAACTAATAAAATGAATTAATAGGCTGAATCAAATGGTTGAGTGTTATTTCATATCGAGTGAGCTCAGAAATATACATTGCCACACAGGCAAGTCAAAACAATACCACACAGGCAAGTCAAAATAATACCACACATGCAACCAAAATAATGTCATACAGACAAATCACACATTGGACCGCGAATCCAAATGTATGCATCGGATTTGTGATGTGCCAAACACACCATCAACAAAACACCAAATGACCCACTTCCTCCGGAGTCCGTTTGCCGTGGACTAATCACACCGCCACGGAAAGTATCATGCCTCTCGTGCCAAGACGACATGACATGCCTGTGGCACCCCACAAGTAATTATAGTTTCGGTATACCCTACGGTACATTCTAACAAAAATATCATATCACAACATATGCGACATAATACCATCAAAATAGGTATCGTGTCACAACACATGCGACATAATAATAATAAAAGATACATCAGTGTCACAAACATTGTACTAACAATATTATAAAATGGGTTCTAATGTATATGTTGAACCATATCAAATCATAATGTCTCCAAAAGAAGGTAACAACATATATCGCTCTACAAATATCAAAATAAATACTAGACATGATAACCTAATTCAAAGAGTACAAGTACGAGTCCGATGTGTCAACTCCAAAATGAAACAAATATATGAATTTCACAAGAAACAATTATGTGAAATAATAACAGAATTTGAAACGAGGAATATAACGAACAAATCAAATTTAACAAAAGTATCGTTGAAAGAATACGAAATTCGTACCTTAATATAGTACAAAAATAATTCACCGAAGCAAAATCTCACCCGTTAGACTCCCTCAATCCGATCTAATTATCAAAATAAATTACAATACATATAATTAAATTCTAAACTTATATAGTTTATATTTTCATAAATTCAATAATTTTAATATATTATATTCAGTTTGTAATCAAAAGATACATTTTAATTGTAATAACAATATTATAATATTATTTATCACTTTCCTTTTTTTTAAATTTCTATAAGCGTGTGTATGTGTGTGTGTGTGTGTGTATATATATATATATATATATATATATATATATATAAACGTAATCCTCAATTAGTTCATATATATCATATATTTTAATTGTAAATCAAAATTTCATTAACAAATTCAATTAATCAAGCGAAATAATAAAATTTTTAAATAGATTATAAACACAACAAGAAAATATATTGTAATTACAGTAGCAAAATAATTATTTTGTATTAAAAAATAGTCCAATAATTATTTTTGAGAAAAAAAATATGGTGAATAAAGTTTTAATGATCTTTCTCTCAAATCCTTTTTAATTCCAGCCACGTTCCCTTGTTCTCCTTCCGCTTCTTTCTTCGTTTCTCGCTACGTTAGAAACCCTCTTTAGTCGATTATGTCGGTATATGTATTAGGAAGGAATTTAACCTAATATATTACTCCTATTCTAATTTGGTTTTTAAACCCATCACTTTAATTTGGGCTCAAATACTTATTAGTTTGACCCAATTAGTTTAAATACCCAAATAAATGTAACCACATACTTATTATAGTCAACATAAATTAAATACAATTTGACCAAAACTGCCAAACATAAGAAAAGTCTAATTTTACTAAGTTAATATATCCATCACTTTTTAATACTTATTAGCCCCAAATTAATTAAATAACAAGTTTGACTCAAATAAAAGACAAAGTTCAAACAATATGTTTTAAGAATGTAATATTTTTTTTCCCGGGTATTACATTACCTCCCCCTTAAAAAGGATTCCGTCCCCAGAATAAAAAAAGTAACAAAGATTTACTTGACATTAATGAGGTGAGGATACACTTGCCGAATAGTCTTTTACGCCTCCCAAGTAGCTTCGTGCTCCGGATAATTTTAGGAAAAATAAAATTAATATTTAATTATTAATAAAAATTTGGATTATTACAGTACCACTCCGACCGGCGACTGCAGCCTTTTACTTCGACCGGTGATTCTTCTTTTTTACCAAGTATTTTTCTTCTTTCTTCTTCTACACTTCTTCTATATTCTTCATCTTATTTCTTCTATTATTCTTCTCAACTTCTACCTTCTCTTCTTCCACCGACGATTCTTCCTTTTCTTTTTTTCCCTCTGCTCTGCTGTTCACTGTGTTGTTGGCTGCTGCTGTTCATTTTTTTCTGTTTTTTTATGGGTCCGATTATTAGGGGTGGTTATCGGTAAAAAACCGAATCGGTACCGAAAAAACCAAACCGGTACCGAACCGAAAAACCCAAAAAATCAAGAACCGGTACCGGTACCGAATAACCGGTTTGATGCACGGTTTGATACAAAGTCGGTACCGGTTTTTTCGGTTCAGTTTTCGGTTATATCGCAATAATTAAATAATTTTTTTTTATATTAACAAATTTTTTAAAACTAAGAAATGAGACTAATAAACTGATTGATTCTGTGCTTGATGTTGTTAGGAAGGAGGCTGAGAATTGTGACTGCTTGATGGGTAATGGGTTACATATTTTTAATTTTATAAATTTATGTTATATATGTGCATATCAATATGAATTTGTTTTGCTTGTGTGTTTTGTTGTTTATATTGTTATGTTTATGGTTGTTCTTGTTATTGTGTTTTACGCATGTTTCTTCAATTTGATATAAAGATCATTAGATTTTACAGATTCCTGCTTTCATGTTGTATACACATATATATGTAGATTTATGGATCTGTTTGGATAATGTTGTGTCATTGTTGCAGTATTATCATGATATGAAGTGATATTTGGTTATTGCATATTTGCATCATTCGTTATTCATTTTTGTCCTGTAGCTGTCTATGGTGTTTGAAGCAAAGCATCACCTTTTGTATTGCTGTATCTTTAACCTTTTTCATGATTGGGATAATTTAAGGAGTAATCCTGTAAGATATCAGACTTCTCTTCACTTACTTTTCTTAATTATGGGTTACTATACAAAATTCACTATATTTAGCATTGTGATGGTAATAGTGTTTGGATCTACAATGCATGTACACAACATCTTACGATGGTTGTCATCTCAGCGAAAACCTGTGGGGTACCTGTAAAATTTGTGGCATGTGAATGAATTCAAATATTTAAAAACATGATTTGGATCTGCATAGAAGGATGGAACTAATTTAATACCCTATTGAGAGCAAGTTTCTGCTCCTAATGCTAACTATTAGAAAGCTGAAGAAAAAACTGCTTGCTTGATCAATTTAATCAGGACATGTGTCTCAATTCTACTGTCATTTGGCTACTTTATCTTTTTTTCTGCCTTTTGCGTAACATGAGCTATTGTTCTGTAGTCTGATGTGTTCTTGTAATATGTTGCTTTTGTTCACAAGTCACAAGCTTTCGTGTATAGCGCAATAATTCAAAAAAAAAAAAATCGGTTTTTTTCGGTATTTCGGTTTTTACCGAATTCAAAAAAGTTATTACTGCTACCGGTACCGAAAAGTGTTAAAATACCGAAAAACCGGTACCGAAAAAACCGGTACCGCCGGTACCGGTAAAAAACCGAAAAACCGAAAATTTTGAGCACCTCTACCAATTATATTTATGAGGGGGCACACATTCAAATAAGAGTTTTGATTTTTAACTTCTTTTGCAAATATGTCAATTTATGAGCTGAGTGGGTCTGTTTTCTTTGTTGGTATTAATTTATTAGTTGTTAGGTAAGATAATATAATTATCTTAATAATATTAGTACCATGCTATAATATTATAATTATTATATTAAAACAACCCATATTATTGTTGTAATGGAGTTTGTCTTGTTAAGGATGGTTGTCTAATGTTAAGAATTATGATATGACTATGCTTGTTTATGTCTTTATCTTAAGAATGATTGTTTATTTGTTTTTATCATAAATTATTGAATTCTTAATATTGAAATTTATGATATTCTATAAATACAATGTTGAGAAATTAAACATAAATTTAAGAATTATATTGAATAAAATTAAATATTAAGTTATCAATATCTATACAATTTGAAGTTGGTAAGTTTAAAAATTACAACTATAATAAAATTTTCATTTTGACTTGATCTTGTTCACTTCTTGTTGTGATTTGATATGTTACAACTTGTATTATGGAAATAGTAAATCATTAAAAATATAAATATATCAATATTCAAATAAATATTAAATATATATAATTTAATATGTATAAAATTTACATTGTTAACAACTTGTTGACTTGTGGACGACTAGTCGGGTGCCTTGTCGCATAAGCGGTTAAGCTCCCGACTACCGCCTCGCCTCGCCTCGACTCAACTTGCCGCTTTGATAACTATGATATAAAGGCTAGTAGACACTTTACTGCTCTGTACTTTAATTGAGTCTCAATGTTTTAATTTTGCAATCATGGAATACACAAAAAAAAATTGAGCAACTTTGATCAGCTTACATGGACAAAATACATGCATGAACCTCGCATGCAATTTCATTTTACTTAGTTGGCTTCTGCAAAGCTGAAGTGGAATATTTACCAAAATATTGTCATAATTTTTGAAAATTTTAATGTAAGCTCAGTTTTGTGGTAGATTTCAAAAGTGTAGAGAATGGTTGTGAAACCCTGGATCGCAACTAAGAAATCCTCTAGATTGCTAACTTCACGGTCTACTTATGTTTGGCTTTAGATGTCACCGGCATGATGTTTTCTGGTCATGGGAAAGGTGAGGCTATGGTTGACTGGTGAGGGGGTCAAGGTCAATGATAAGTTGTTTATTGAAAGCGGTGTTGGAAATTGCCATCCAGGTTCCTCATTTTCTCTTTTTCGTGCCAAATTTGAGATGTTAACCATTTTCTTTGAGGACCCACTTACATCTCTCTTCCTCCAAAAGCACTAGTCAACCAGCAGAGTTCAGTCAGCGAGTTCCTTTCAGATCACAATTAAGCTCTTGTTCAATGCCTTGCCATCAATGTTACCCGCACCCAAATCCATGTCTACTGCAGCTCCCTATATTTCCCAAAAACCAAACCACCTTATCTCACAAAATCACAGTTCGCCATCCAAATATTTTTTTTAAGAAACCAGTATTCTTATTTTTTTTTCTCTCCTGATCTTTACATTTCTTACATGATTTGTTTTAACAACTCATGTTTGTTGTTCTTCCCCTCTTCTTCTAGCGGTTTTGATTTATTCGACCCATATCTGAAGGTGCGTGGTTTTGGATATTGTGAATTCATGCCAATTGATATGTGTGGGTGTATATTGATTTAAATATATACATTATATGCGTAGAATGAGTGAAAATTTGAGCATAAAAAATTGGTATATAAAAATACGGGTCTTTCCATATGGCCATATTTGTTATGATGATTGTCCACATAAGATTAAAATTCAACTAAGCACCATGAAGTCGTGTGTATTTTGTCCACAGCTACTGAGCTACCTAGCGTATGTGATTGAAATTTCAAGGAAATAGTTCCCTGGTTTCAAAAACTAAGAGGTTAGGCGCTCAATTAAAAAATTAGGCGCAGACGTGCAGTATAGGATACCAGCCTTGATATATCAAATACTCACTCTCTTCCAAAATATAGGATCAAGTTTGACTTTTTGAAGTTAAATTAAAACATTTTCAAATTCAAAATTGGTGCGATTTATTTAGATTTTGAAAAATAATAATAATCTTGTTTAGTAGTAGTACTTTATAGATAATTTACAATATTCTAAGTTTAAAAAAAAACATTAATTTTGAATTAAACTTTGTCAAGTTGACTCTGAAACAAGTGTGATATTATATTTTGGAACGAAGGGAGTATAAATGACGCGATTATAATATCAATCCTTGTAATGGTTGGCATGCTTTTCAAAGGATTTCCGTGCATTTCATGCTTTAAATAGTTATTTGTTGATTTTTCAGGGCTTTCTACTGATTCCCTTGCTTCAGCGCATGAACTGGGTACAATCTCAGACATGCCAGCTACAGTCTCAGCTGTCAAGAATCCCACCTCAAAAATTGTATATGATGAATACAACCATGCGCGTCATCCACCTGGGGACCCCAGCAAGCGTGCGTTTGCATACTTTGTTTTGACTGGTGGGAGGTTTGTCTACGCTTCCTTGATCCGACTCCTGGTACTAAAGTTTGTTCTGAGCATGTCTGCCAGTAAAGATGTTCTTGCCCTTGCCTCCCTTGAGGTAGACCTCTCTAGCATTGAACCTGGAACCACTGTTACTGTCAAGTGGCGAGGGAAGCCAGTTTTCATCAGGCGTCGGACGGAGGATGACATCAACATGGCTAATAGCATTGATGTCAACTCACTTCGTGACCCCCAGGAGGATTCTGTCAGGGTTAAAAATCCAGAATGGCTAATAGTTATTGGAGTATGCACCCATTTGGGATGCATTCCTTTACCTAATGCCGGTGACTACGGTGGCTGGTTTTGCCCGTGCCATGGCTCCCACTATGACATCTCTGGAAGGATACGGAAAGGACCAGCTCCTTATAATCTAGAGGTACCCACTTACAGCTTCTTGGAAGAGAACAAGTTACTGATTGGGTGAGGTTATATGGGGCAGCTTTGTTCAGAGAGCTAGTGGTGCAGCTGCTGGATATATAATACAATACTTGAAAAAGTAAAGTCACTTGTTAGAAGTTCAATTTCTTTTTCCCTAGTTACGTTTTTGTATGGCTTGGATTTTGTTACTGTATCTGGCCTAGGAGAGGCCATGGCCAAAGGGTCCTCAATAATGCAGCTGGATTATTGTCAACAATTTTGCCTAAATTTGTACTTGGAATATACTTGCTCAAATAATCAAGTTCAGATGCCTTTTGTATTTGCTTAACTATGTTCTTTAAAATAATAATATTTATAATTAGTAGTGTTTTTTAGATAGTTTATAAAATTATTACGGTAAATTTAAAAATATCGTGTCATTTTATATTAATATTAAAACAAATGAGATTTTTTTTTCTTCATAATACTTGACAAATAAAACTCTTTGTAAAGAAAACAAACGAGTAGTTCAAATCAAGACGATCAGAATTGAAGTACATACAGACACAATGCCTATTTATCCTTGAAAACAAAAGAAACATTTTCAACAAAACATATCTTGGAACTTGCACACAAATCACAAATCAACTAATCAATCATTAGCATGCACAAAAATACATTGCGTCTTATCTACCAATATTTATCTGTAAGAAAATTTCAATAGATAGAGCACCCAGAAATCAATTATAAGATCTGAATTTATTTAGTACCAATAAAATTTGTTACTCCATTAAATACAAAAACGTTTACTTGGTCAGTTTAGCTTAGAAAAACATGCCTACTACTGTCACTCGGTGTCAGCTTAGTATGGTTTAATTCAACGAACCATATCAGCCACATCCTCTATTGATATGCTTGCTCTTTCTATCACATTGATTCTAGACCTAGTATTAGAAAGGAGAAAATACATTAGCCAACTCCTCTCTCTTCCAAAGAATCTAAGAGATTTAAGAACTTATTAATATCGTTTATACTCTATAGAAGATGTGAGATCAAATAATAATGCAAGTTATTTTAGTCCTTTTCAACTCTGGAAGGAACAAGTCCCAATATGAGGGGAAGGAAAATAGGAGACTCCCTTCTCCTCAAACTCTAGCAGTATATTCTCTCTTTTCCTCAAAAACTCTGTTACGTGAAATAATTTAATATGTATAAGATACCAACCTACTTCCAATAATATCCACTCTCATAACCTTTTGAATAAGTTTGAGAAGATCATTTGATTCGGGCCTTGGTACAATATGCTTAGATTCGGGCTCCCGAATTTAACCTGGGTTGTTACTTTCCCACTAGTTTTCATTATCCTTTCAACCTTTTTTTCATTCTTAAAAAGGCACAACTTTTATGAGGAGAATGTTTTCATAGCTAAATCAGCTCCGACACACAAATAATGGATCAGCGATCTTAAGTCACTCTAGATGCACATCGAAAAAACATATCTATTTTATCTGATAAGTTGGGGGAAATTAGTCATGGTCAGCTCATTCTGAACACAGAATAAAGGTTCTACAGCGTCTTAACAACTTATACTTCATGACCATCAATTAACTTCTAGTAACAATGTGCAAGCAAGCGCATGAAAGAACTCAGAGATGTGCGAGAGTAAAGTCCCTATTATCAAGAATCGGTAGAACATTCCTGAGTGGAGACAAATGGTTGAATTAATCCAGCTTTGATGTATGGGTGTGTTATGTGTCAGGCTAGGGCAACAGCATTGGAAGCAAAACTGGAAGTTTACAACCATGACTTTGTTAATCAGCAATCTTGAATGGGAACTAATTGTAGTTTCCCTCCATATATAAATGGAAGTTGACTCTCGTCAATGTCACTGAGCAGAGTTGACCTCAGCCTTTTGCTATCAACAAATATTATCTGCAAAGATGTGGTAAATACAATTTCAGAATCAGCTAGTGATGACAAAATATACTCTTTAACTTCAACATTGGGCATGCCCACAATGTGCTTTTTCTCTGAGAATGGTAGTATCGACATGTTTTGTCACAACAGCCTTAAGATAAACATATCTGCTATCAACATGTTTTGTCACAACAGCCTTCAGATAAAATAAGATGAACATATCTGATAACTTCATTTCAATTTTGTCGCGTATAAAGGAAATGTATTATTCTTGTTCTTCTCAATATTAAAAAAAATCCATATCTAACCTTTTCGTTTCTTTTCTAGTTTTCATTAACAGTAACTAGGAAATGGTCTTGATCCCTGACACTGGTTTCCATAAAGGCCCCAAGTTAGCTACTGGTGAGGAAGTTCCCATAATCCCATTGTTCCCAATACATGTTGGTGATAATGAATGACAAATCTTTCAGTGAAGGAGTTTCAAGATTACCTTCATTTTGGTTTTGCTGTCAATAAATGGGTAAACAGCCTTCCATGCGGTCATAAATATGTAAGGCACATGCACTATAATTAACTTGCCTAACCTCTCTGGATAACAATCCTGTCAATGAAACAACCATATTAAGCTTTAAAAGTGATAAGTTTTGTTCCCATACTGCTCTGCTATTACTCAGCGTTTTATCACAAGTTTTCTATGAGTGATTACATTATTTGACGTGTCTTTATCAAAGTGCTACAAAACAAGAATGCTGACCTGCAAAATTGATAAAGCCGCTAGGTATCCGCGAACATCACTACTAGAGTATCCCCATCCTTCAAGGTCTCCAATGCAGACAAACTTCTCCTGTCCACTTGGCATTCTGAGTGATTTTAAAAGTTGCAGATGAAGTCAGAGGCCAAAAATTTTCAAATTACAAAGAAATAGACTTGATTTTAACAGTACCAAGTGACACTAAGAAGAGACTTGAACAAGTTTTATTTGCTATTATTCCATACAAAGCTTATTCTTGATATCATTACAATTAACAAAATTTGGGAAGTTAAATAACAAAAAACCATCATGACTAGGAAAAAAACAGCCACTTTATTTTTCTTCTTTTGTTTTTTTAAATATTTAACCAATACACAATCCAAGAAAAATTTAAGTGGCTTGGTTTTTAGCTTAGGAGGCATCTTTTTGAAAGGAGATTTCATGCATGGATTCCCTTACGGAATATTTAAAATTTTAAATCGAAAGCCCTCCTCTGAGTAATTTTTCACCAGAAACAAGATGAACAAGCAAATGTACTCGCAGAAATAATTACCTTGCACATATTTTATCAAGACTGTAAGTCACGAATCCTGTAATAAAAACAATGAAGTACTAATTTAGCTTGTCACTGTTTCTACAAAACACAAACACATTACAAAATGTGATGTTGTGTGAGTCAAGACACAGCAGAAGGTGGATTAACATTATTTGTTGCTGAGATCTAAAGCGGCTCTTTCAAGTATTATGAGTTATCCATCAGTAAAAATGTGGTTTGAATAAAAAGCATAGAAACAAATATTAGAAGAGCTCAGAACAATTTATATAATAATGATCCAATAAGTTGGAACAAGAAAAAGTAGCATAAAGGGTTCAAGACATCACATGTGCACCCACCCACACATAGTTTGATATGAATACATACGCTTGAACTCCTCCAGACTGGTGTGCTTATGCCTTCCGCCAAAGCAAACGACGATTGGTCGCCCCATCTTATCCAGTCCTTGCATAAACAGCTTGTTTTGGGGAAGTTGATTTGAAATATCTGATGGAGATACGGAGCCATTGGGAACAAATTCTTTCCTCCAGTTAAGGTACTTAAGAAATAGGTTAGTGGCCTTTTCAATATCTAGATTACGAGCTCGCAAAAATCTGCGGATCATCAGATCATCTACTTCCTGGAATCACGTAGAGAAAGGGAGTGGGGGTTCAAAAGTACAATGAGCTTTATTTAGGAACATAAACTAATTCGGACTTCATACAAATTCATTTACTATGTAATCATGATTCTGACTACCAACTGCTAATGTAGCAGAATTATGTTTCGAGGGTTGTGATGAGCAACCTGATAATATCAAATTTACCCAAGTTAATGATCATGTGAGTGGGAGAACTTAGGTAATTTCTATGTTTGGGTGTAAGTTGAAATTAGGACCCTGGGCTTAACCCAAAATAAGTTCTAGTTGAGGGTGAGGAGAACCTGCCGCCAATTCGTCATGACATGAATCTAATTCCTAATCCTGCACATAGCTCGACCAAAATGGAGTATATACTATGCTATTTCACTTGCATATATGAAAGATGGAGTAATTATATAAAGAATTCCTCCTTCCCTACCCGGGAGTAAATTAGTTAGAATCAACAAGTGTTAGCAGGCAGGCAGGCAGGCAGGCTAATGTGTAAAGTGTAGAGATGGAAAGAGAGGGAGAGAGAGTAAGATGAATGGATCGAGAGGGGAACACCTTGGAAGAGGAAGAAGAGTGTTCTAGTTGTCGGAGGAGAAGGGCTCTCATGATTCCGACTTTGCTTCGCTCTATCTCCTCGTAATTCCCACCTCCTATTCCCTCGTTTACATCACCCGCGCCTGCAGCTGCTTCTGTGGATACTGAGCCCATTATTCAAAGAAAGAAAACAAGTCCTATCTTCTTGAAGAATAAATTAAGTTGTAGTAGTACTGATTATTGATTGTATCAAAAGAAGAAGGTCTCTATTTTTACCGGACAGTGGCCACTGGCCAATATAACTTGGGTGGTGCAGAGGGAGGGAGGGAGGGAGGGAGGGAGAGAGTGGTAGTTGGGGATTATTATTACTATCAATAAGGTTTGGTTAGGTGTTGGTATCATGGTATGTTCCGTGGTCTGGTCTGGTCTGGTCTGGTCATCATTATTACAAGAACAAAAAATAGACGGAAAACCTTCTTTTTCTTTTTCTTTGCTTCTATCTTTATTCAATCTTTTAATCAAAAAAATAAGTTAATTTAAACGACATAAACAAATCTGTCTCTATTAAACCCTTTATATTAGTATAAACATAACCAAAATTAATAGAAGAACAAAATAATATATTAAACGTAAAATTTAAGTTTTTTTTCTTTACTTTATAAATTTAGTAACAATAGAAAATAAAATTTATAAGTTCTTTTTACCTAAATTAAATTTGTTACTATTTTAAAAATATAAATATAATTATAATTTGAGTATTAAGTATGATTCTATTATCAATAAGTCTAGATATTTTTCTAGTGAAATTCTAGTGACCCTTTTTTTTTTTTTTTTTTGTATTTATTCCAACTAGAATTTTTATAAAAAGCGATGTTTTAGGTGTAATTTGGATACATATAAGAAGCGAGTATATATACAGTGTGTACAACCCACATTTTTATATGTATATCAAATTACACCTAAATTATTTTTATATATATAGGAAAAGATATATATGTACACACCGAATAGATACAATTAATCAGTTATGACGACGATTTTTAATTTATAACGACGTGGGTGAGCAGTTTCACCCGTCTCATATACCAAAAAATTGTCATATATATCTCAATTATATATCTGGCGATTGTGTGTGTGTGTGTGTGTGTATATATATATATATATATATATATATATATATATATATATATATATATCTAAAGGTTCAAAAATACCACTAACTTTTACATCGATGTTTACCGAGCACCCTATACCTTTTTTCCCCAAAAATTCCCTTAATGTTACATTTTTTGAGTCGTCTGTGCCACCGCCCTCGTGAGGTGGGACCCAGTAAGAAGAGCCCGACATGAAAGGGAGCCAATCAGGTGCGGATCGCTTCACAATGATGTAGTGGATCACGTCCTCGAGCTTGCGAACTCCCAAGAGCTCGACGTCGTCGTTTGATGAAGAAGAAGAATCGAGGTCAACCTCGATCAGTTGGGCCTTGTCGGACTGGTTAGAGCCGTGTTTGTGGGTCAAGATTTGAGGTGAGATAGATAGATATTCTGATGATGATGATGACGAATACGAAGATTATGATGATGATATTCGGGTTAGGGTTTGAGAGAGGAATCGAGCCATGAGATGATGAGATTATAATGTTCGGGAGAGATAAAAATAGGGGGGGATAAAAAAGAGGTTAATCCTTAACGTTTTCCCTCCATCAACGTCATCTGACATCATCATTGGTGTCAGCGATGAGCTCAACGAAGACGATTTCTTCTGGACCGGTGATTTCATCGAACCAAACCAGCGATCGACCTCAAGTTCTCCTATGGCCGGAGACCTAAACCATAACCGCAACTCTTTATGGCTATCGAAAAGTTCTGGTATCCTTAATTTGTGATTTCTTTTCAAATTTACTCTTCCAAATTAAGAGTATTTATGATTTATTTTTTGTTGGTTGTTGAAATGGATTATTTAGTGCCCTTATTATAGATTTTTGTAGTATTAATAGATTGGGTGGATCTTTATGTATAGGTGGTGGTAGATCGGCTGGATCTCGTCGTGGTGGTAGTGGATCTTTATGCACCGCCGCCTCTACCACCACGACGAGATCCAGCCGATCTCGCCACTATTTAGTGCATAGTGGTGGATTTATTTGTAATGGATGGTGATGAATTTAGTTTTGTTGGTGGATTATGTAAAACCTCAACTTTTATGAATAAAGATGATTTTTCGATGAATATTATTTTTGAGTATTATGGAATGAATTTGATATAATGTTATAGTTATGGGTAGTATTTATAAATTTTGCAAAGTACGTAAGTTGTCTTATAAATTTTCGATTGGTGGGGAATATTCTTTTTTGCAAGGAATATTAAATGCAACGACCACAATCATTGGTGGACCCTACAATGTAATTATTATGCGATCGAGAAAAGCGACAAAAATATTTTATAAATAATCTACGGAGGTGTTATTGTTAAAGCTGATTGAACTACCCGATAGTAAAAGTACGAGAATCTGGCGTGGTTGCGTAGTAGCATTACGATATTGATTATTGATGCTTACGTGATAAGTCACTCGGTTATCTTGCATTATTACTCTGATAATTCTTTGCATCATATCTCTCATATTATTGATTCAATTATTGTCACGAAGATCATTATGCATAATATGTTATTTTATTAAATCAATAATTGAGATGACAAAGTTATTCATATTATTAAATTGCAATATTTCTGATATGTCAGAAGTTACATCGAGGAGAGGATTGGTCACCTAATTGCGCGCCAATAGGGAGAAATCCTTATTATGAGTTATGATATTAATGATGGATAAGTTCGTATTGATTAAAGATGAATTTGATAGTTCCATTGTGTTGAAATTATTTGTGTTAATGAAAATTGACATTTATTTCGATAATAATTGATGTCTGGAGGTTATATTGTTCAATCGGGTATTTGGGGAACTTTTCGTGTCGAAAGTTACTATTCATGAGTTACTATTCACGAGTTTTAATAGTAACTTGTCCTTTTGGTTTTCCAAGAGTTATTTGCATCTTCGGTGTTCCAAGAGTTAATTACCCCTTCGCAAATAGTAGTTGCCTCTTCAATATTACCAATAGTCATTTTGACCATTCGTTAAGACCAAGAGCCACTCTCAGTTTTTCTATAAATAGAAGCTCATTCCTTCATTATTTCTTACGAATTCTTTGAAACTACAGAGAAATTATAGAGAGAAAGAAGAAGAGATATTCGCTACTACTTTACTACTTCTATATCCAATTTCTTTTTACGGTAAGGGGTGTTATTCTTTCTTATTCATGAAGAGGACTTACATTATTCCATTCTTTATTATTACATTGGAATAACTTTGTAAAAGTGGCATACCCTATACATAACTATTATACTGTGGCATACCTATACTTGGTGAAATCCTTATGTTATTCCATTCTTATTTATTACATTGGAATAAACTTTATCTCTGTGAATCCTCTATACTTGGTGATCTTTTTACATTATTCCATTCTTTATTATTACATTGGAATATCACATGTCGTGTGTTTTACACCGGACACAGTTCCATTGTTTATTATTCGCATTTATCATTACATTTGGAATATCACGTGATGTGTGTTTTACAGGACTGGTTCCATTGTTTATTATTCCGCATTTATTATTACATTTGGAACATCCCGCCGGTGTGAATTTCACTTGACTTTTGGTTAGTTATTATTATTACATTGGAATAACTTTTGTCATCACGAAGCATCGCGTGCGTGGTGATTTCTGTTGTTATTCCATTCCTTATTATTACATTGGAACTTCACGTCGGATTGTGAATTTCACGACACCGGTTCCGTTATTATTATTCATTGGAATAACTTTTATACATCTGAAATACCGCATGCGTGGTGATATCTTTTGTTATTCCATTCGGTATTATACTCGATTGATTAAAACTTTGACTTCTATACTCCATGAAATTAGTGGAATATCCTCGATATTTGCGCTTCATCCGGTATCTTTTCATGGAAATATTCTTACGAGCATTCTTGAATTTTACTCTACTAAAGAAGTATCATGTTGACAATTTGGGCGTTATTGGTTCTTGGATAAATTAATTCTTGAACTTGTTTTATTGAATTATTATGTCATTGTCATCATCATCCTATATTATGTTATATTATGTTGAAAGTCATCTTTGGCTTACGTGCGTAGATGGACTTAATATGATTATGACCGAGGATCATTCGGTATAATCATGACTGTTATAAATAATGTGATAAAAGTCCTCGATGGCTGTGTAATGCATTGATGAATAGTTTTGGTATGATTATGACCGGGGTTATGGATTGCATATTCATTTAGTTAAACTTGATGTACATTGTATATTATCGGTTTAACATTGTTGAAGACTAATGATAATTTATTACGTATTATCTTAGCCGTAATATTTCTTCTTGGGCTAGTTGAGCTCACCCTTTCCTTCATTGTTCTCTTCAGGAAATGAGAATATATTTGTGATAGTCGGGGAATGGGTAGCGGTCGAGACGATAGCATTAGTAGTCCTCATTTATTACGTAAAAAGTGTGATAATTTATGAGGACTCTATTTGAATGGATATCTTCAGATAATATTTATAAACTCTCGATTATAAATACCTAATCCCCATTATGTTTATTGATTTTTTACCATTTATTTTACAAAAATGATGAGGACATACGTATAAACAAAATAGGTATACTACATTACCTTTCTAGAACCTTCATACAACCATTTACAACTTTAGGCTAACAAGAAAGCGTGAGTTTAAATACAAATATTATCTTCTGACAATATCTATACTCAAATAAATCCCCATCATAAAAATGGAACATTATTTTACAAAAAGGGTGAGCTCAACTCTCTCTAGAACCTTCGATAAAGTAAAATCGCCTCACGAGAAGAAAAATGGAACAACAAAGATGATATACTAGTCTAAATAAATTATGACTAAGATAGTCTTATCGTTAGGGATAAGGAAAAATCGATAGAATCTGATAAACTGACAAGTTTCGGATCAATATTCATGGCGTGAAATAATAATTCATAGAAGAGTTACGTAGAGAATGCAAACTACTATCTTCATGTATGAATTTAAAAGTTCATCGTCTATCTTTTATCCTGTAACATCAATCGATATACATACGGAATCAAATATTCATCTTTTTTCTGGCGAAAAGATATTCATCGATTAGTCGTATTCATTTAAACACTGTTTATCTTTGCACTACTGGGCGAAGAAGATATTCTTGAAAATCATTCATCTTTTCATTTGCTACTTTCTGAGGCCGAAGATATTCTTAAGAAATCATTCATCTTTGCCTACTGGGCCAAAGATATTCCATAATATCATCATTTAAGGCGAGGATGATGAAAATATTTTTTTTAAAAAAGCGAATCCGGTGAAACAAAATGACGAGGATTAAGGATTAAGGATTAAGTACTTGGTTTTATCACGTCCAAAAATACCTCAAAAATAATCATAGTGGTGTAAAATTGAGAATGATCAAAACATGGATCTGATCGGAGTTAGTATCAGGAATAGATGTTTTAGACGAAAAAGAAGAAATTTTATTTTTAGATTGAATAGTCAAGTATCGTGAATAGTCTTAGTATCGTGAATAGTAACAAGTATCGTGAATAGTAACTCAGACACCAAAAGATAGAAATTCACAAAAAAACATCTTCACGCTTCGTGAATAGTACTTCGTGAATAGTAACTCGTGAATAGTAACTTCATGAATAGTAACTTCGTGAATAGTAACTCATGAATAGTAACCCGTGAATAGTAACCCCGAGCATGAAAAAGTTCCAAATTTGATAAAAACTTGAGATCAACATTTCGATTATAATGATATTGAAGAAATAATATCATTCTACAAAAAAAAAATAATATCCTTACCTCGAAAGATCGAGTCTTACTAAATTTGAAACAGGATATAGGCTATGACTTGGACTTACCACCGTATAGCAATACTCAAAGTATACTCAAAATACTCACAAGAATAAACTCGATAATATAGAGAGAAAACTTGAGTTTACGGTGTGATTTTCAATTCTAACCTAAGCACCTATTTATAGGAAATTGCTTAGAACACAAAGCGAGAAAATTTAATAAATTAATAATATAATTATATTATTTTCTACACATATCTAGAATCTGATTTCAGCCATCAAACACATACCACCTTCTTCTAAAAAATAAGAAAAAACGTTTTTCTAATTTTAAATATTTTAAACTTCAAAAATCGATTATTTGAACTTGAACTTCAATAATTCATAATAAATAGCCCTTTCATCAGAAAATTCGAATCTCTTGAGTTTTTATAGGAAATTCAATTCTCTACAACTTTGCAGAAGAAAGTTTTCCAAATTCAAATAGAAATTGACCAAGAAATCCACAAGCGGGCGATTTTACATTTATAATCAAATTTCGATCGATAAATGGGGTCCGCAGACATGTTTAACATGTTTTAAACATTTATTGCAACAAAAAATACTCTTCCTCCTCGTATACTCATATATCCCACATTAGATTTGTAAAAATATCATAGTTAATATATTATTAAAATAATATATTTAAATGAATTATTTTATCGAGAAAAAGATAAAATATTAATTTTCAACAATTGTCATTTTAAAAATTTTCTCCATCTATATCCACATAAAATCAATATTTTCCTCATCATATAAATCAATAATTAATTATTCACAAATAATATTACTGAGAATCACAATATTGTGATGAGGCGGGTTCAGGAAGAGAGGGGCTTTCGATAAAATTTCTTCTTCTTGGGGTATGATTAGGTGACCAAACCTCTCCTTGAGCGAGAACTTTCTAGACATTGCCAATAATGTTATCTAATAATATTATTAGGATAATATGAATTATTAGCCGATAATGAAAGATGCGTGTAATGTGATTATTGAAACAACAATGATATAAAATATCAATATGACAATTATTAACTCGATAAAATCTTTGAGCGATAATTTCGTAACCATTATTGAGTAGTGCCTTCTTACGTAAGAATCAATAATTGGTGCAATACTGGTGTGTCTTCTTGTTGACAGCAGCGTATTAGTGTGTTTTAACCACAAGGGTATTCAATGATGATACTTGTAACAACTACTGGTAGATTATTTAAAAACAACTTATATTTGTCGTTTTCTTCATCGATCGCTTTTTAGTTATGGGCCCACACACATTTGCTTGTCAGTAAATACGAATATTCAAGCCGATACGAATATTCCACGACCAAACGAATATTCCCAAACAACAATGAATATTTTATAACCACTTGCTTATTTTGAAATATTTGCATATTTAACCCTTAACTATCCACATTAATCAAATCAACCCTTACTATTTCAAAATAATAAATAAAGGAAATTCCTTTTTATTTAAAAAAAATTTGAGGTCTTACAACCTCCCTCCTTATGAAATTTCGTCCTCGAAATTGGCGTACGTACACAGTGTTTGAAAAGGTGAGGATACCTCGCTTTCATTTAGTTTCAATTTCCAGGTCATTTCCTCTATAGCATGATTCCTCCACAAAACTTTAACTTGTGGTATGACCTTTCTTGGCGTGGGACATGCTCCTTCTATCCAAAATCTTGGTGGTACCTCCTCATACGTTAAGTCTTGGCTATCTAAATGGGGTTCTAACTTCAATAGCGTGGTTCGGGTCTTTCACATATTCTGAAATGCGGATATGTGAAACACATTATGAACACGAGACATACTACGGAGAGTGCTTGCAAGATCTATAGGCTACATTTCCTACTCGGTCGAGAATTTGAAATGGACCGATAAATCATGGATTGAGCTTTCCTCTCTTCCCAAATCTTGTAACACCCTTCCATGGAGCAACTCATGACAATCATGATCCCCTACATTAAATTCCCGTCCTTTCGATGAAGATCGCGCATAACTCTTTTTGTCGATCTTGTCTTGGTTTGTATCGTTGTCGAATCATTAGTCATACGTACTAACTTCGGGTCCCAACAATGTTGCTTCACCCACCTCATCCCAACATATTGGAGAGCGACATTTTGTCCATATAATGCTTGAATGGAACCATACTATATTTGTTTAATAACTATTGTTGTATGAGGAATTCCACCTGATGGCAAGTACTTATCCCAACTTCCTTTGAAATCTAGGACACGAGTTTTAATATATCTTGAGAGTTTGAGTAGTCCTTCGATTGCCCATGGTTTGAGGATGGTATGCCAAGCCGAATCGTAAATCCGTGCCCATAGCTTTTTGCAAGCTAACCCAAAATCTTGAAGTGAATCTTGGGTCACGATCCAAAACTATGGATCTGGGCATGCCATGCAACTTCACAATCTCATTCACGTCATACTAGCAAAGGCGTTCGAGTGAATAAGTCTCCGTATCGGCAAGAAATAAGCGAGACTTGGTTAATCTATCAACAATAACCCAAATAGCATTGATGCCTTGAGAAACCGTAGGAAGACCGTAATGAAATCCATAGTAATGTGTTCCCACTTCCATTCAGGAATCTCAAGTGGTTGCAGCGGACCCTTAGGTACAAGATGCTCGCCTTTACGTTGACAAGTTAAACACATCGAGATAAACTTTGCAATCTCTCTCTTCATATTGTTCCACCAAAATGTATGTGAAGATCACGATACATTTTAGTACTTCGAGGATGGATTGCAAATGGCGTGTTTGTGTGCCTCCATCATAATCTTGTACTTCAAATCGAGTCGTTAGGAACACAAAGTCTAGAGTGGACTCGAAGTATTCCTTCTTCATCAATTCTCGCTTAGGAATAGCTCCTTCTTGTACTTTCTTCTTCATACGCATCATTCAAGATTCGGTGGCAAGCAACCTTAACTTTTTCTATTAAAGTTGGCTCTGTCGTATACTTGACATCATCGCTTTTCGTTCCGCATATGATCTTCTACTCAGCGCGTCGGCTACTACGTTCGCTTTTCAAGATGGTATGGTTAGAATATATGCGAAATGAGTAGCCTCTTGAGCTCTTGGAAAATCTTCTCGCATTCCTCGCTCCATGCAATTTTGTATCTTTTAAAAGTCATTAAGTTAGCGGATAGCGATTCAAGAAAATCCTTCCACGAATCTCGATAATAACCAACTAAGCCTGAAAGCTACGTATTTCGATTCTTGACTTAGGTTGCTCTCAATTGTGACTCATATCCCAATCTTGGATAGCACGTCACAATGACACCTATCGATTTACTATCATACGAATATGGCGTCCCTACGAGAGAATTAAAGCGGTGAATTCCTGAAAGGAAGTCACAAGATAAAGGCTCGGTACCAAATTCTATAGTTGAATTTTAACTCACGAAGTTCAATAGGAGCCATTCGATATGAGATTTTAGAAATGAGTTTTGTCTAGGGTTCAAAGTCGATACAAAATTTAATATCGAGCTTTGGGAGTAAGCGAGAAATTCTTGGAAAATCGTCGGGAAAAATCAATAACAACAAGAATATTATTCAAATCGGCGTGTCTTTATTCAAATCCATAACATGGACTAAGAAAACTTGACATCAAGTAATAAGCGAATGACTTCATGGCTTGATATGAAAATGTTTGATTACAATGGTTTGATTGCTTAGAATTGAATAACGAGGTTGCTTAGGAATGTGAAAACTAATGACCTTACGAAAGTAATTAATTTTGGCATGATGAGTAGTTAACCTTAAAATCACATCAAAAGCAAATATCTCTATAGAAATAAGGTTAACGGTAATGTGATAGTGCTGACTTGAATCAAGCAAGATTTTTAAATAATGGATGTAATGAAATTTTCTCTAATGGAGTCTCCATGAGATAGGTCAAAGTTTAATTTCTCCGTAGTCGAGTTCAAGCGTTGAGCACATGCGGAGAGATAAAAGAATGGGTAGAAGCCGGTATCTAGTAAGGTATAAACTTCGCAAGAATTTATAATTAACTAACTTGCGTCTTAACCGTTCGGGTTCCTCGCATTTTTTGGAAGTCGCGACAAGCGCTCTTTCGAAGCCGTTGACTTTGACTTTTACGGGACATCCTTTTGAGTCACCATTCATTTGCAATTGGTGGGTTTCGATATCGTACAATCTCGGCGATATGTCCTTCTTTTCCACAATTATAGCATACCTTGGAAGGCTTTGAGCAGTTTGACCTTATATGTCCTCTCTCTCCACATCTGTAGCATCTAGCGGCGATCGTTCTCTTCCCTAGAATTTGTTGATGGTCTTGATGTTCTTAAACGATCTTCCGTCATCGTTAAATCTTCTCTTTTTAGATTGGACATCTCTTTCCATAATATCAGCGCGTCGATGCGACTTTTACCCATGCATCACTCATTCTCACTCGTTCGGTTATTTCTTCTTTCATTTCGATTCGACTTTATCATCTTATACTCGCTGCCGAAAAGTGCTTACATTCAAGCATCACGTGTCGGGTAACCACAAGCTTGAATCGTTGCATCCTTTTTGCTCCACATTTGCCTGCAATTCTTTGCTTTGCGCTTCTTTAACTCATGAATACGATTTTGCAATTCTATATTTCGATCATAAAATACCTCTAATAAACTCTCTTGGTACCTCTTCTTCCTCTTCTTCCTCACTCTCATTTGTTACTCTCTGCGATTATCTAAGGTGCTGTTATCGATTCTTCACTCACCACATGGATATCTCTAATTCCTTCTTACTTTGACATCACATTATCACGGTTGGCGATTAGAGGTGTCTCCACGATCTCATTCACTCCATTGTTAACGTTCTCGTGACCATTCTAAAAAACTATCATAAAACAAGGGTTAATTAAATAAATTAACAAATCACATAATATCCTATATCTTGACCAACTAACAAATAAGCTTAGGTAGGACACCTTAGCGAAGGATTTACTCGTCTCTCCCCTCTAGTTCTATTCCCAGATCTCGCTTGGAGATCATATCCTAAGCTACGATACCCATTTGTGGCGCCCCAAAATAGGTATACCTGACACCCATTACGAGTCGCCAAATACATGAGTGCGAAACAACTACAACTTTATTATTACAACGTGTGAAAGCGTGAGTTTAAATACAAATATTATCTTCTAGACAATATCTATACTCAAATAAATCCCCATCATAATTATTGATTCATTATTTTACAAAAATGGTGAGGACTACTAAACAACTCTCTCTAGAACCTTCATTCCATTACCCAGAGCTAGTACTCATTTACATTCTCGCCTCGAGAAGAAAAATGGAACAACAAGGAAAAGGGTGAGCTCAACTAGCCCGATAAAGAATATTATGACTAAGATAATATACAACAAATTATCGTTAGTCTTGACGAGGAAAAATCGATAGAATCTGATAGGCAACAAGTTTTGGATCAATATTAGCGGCGTGAAATAATAATTCATAGAAGAGTTCGTAGAGAATGCAAACTACTATCTTCTATGTATGAATTTAAAAGTTCATCAAATCTATCTTTTATCCTGTAACATCAATCGATATACATCTACGGAATCAAATATTCATCTTTTGCACTCTGGGCGAAGATATTCATCGATTAGTCGTATTCATTTAAACACTGTTTATCTTTGCACTCTGGGCCGAAAGATATTATTCTTGAAATCATTACACTTTCATCTTTGCACTCTGGGCCAAAGATATTCTTAAGAAATCATTCATCTTTGCACTCTGGGCCAAAGATATTCCATAATATCATCATTTAAGGCGAGGATGATGAAAATATTTTTTTAAAAAAGCGAATCGATTGAAACAAAATGACGAGGATTAAGGATTAAGGATTAAGTACTTGGTTTTATCCACGTCAAAAATACCTCAAAAATAATCATAGTGGTGTAAAATTGAGAATGATCAAAACATGGATCTGATCGAGTTAGTATCCGAATAGATATTTTAGACGAAAAGAAGAAATTTTATTTTTTATTGAATTCCAGTATCGTGAATAGTCTTAGTATCGTGAATAGTCTTTAGTATCGTGAATAGTAACTCAGACACCAAAAGATAGAAATTCCACAAAAACATCTTCACGCTTCGTGAATAGTACTACTCGTGAATAGTAACTTCGTGAATAGTAACTCATGAATAGTAACTTCGTGAATAGTAACTCATGAATAGTAACCCATGAATAGTAACCCAGAGCATGAAAAAGTTCCAAATTTGATAAAACTTCAGATCAACATTTGATTATAATGATATTGAAGAAATAATATCATTACAAAAAAAAAATAATATCCCTTACCTCGAAAGATCGGTCTTACAAAGAAACAGGATATAGGCTATGACTTGGACTTACTTAGTATAGCAATACTCAAAGTATACTCAAAATACTCACAAGAATAAACTCGATAATATAGAGAGAAAACTTGGAGATTTACGGTGTGATTTTCAATTCTAACCTAAGCACCTATTTATAGGAAATTGCTTAGAAACACCAAAAGCGAAAATTTAATAAATTAATAATATAATTATATTATTTTCTACACATATCTAGAATCTGATTTCAGCCATCAAACACATGCCACCTTCTAGAAAAAAAAATAAAAAAACGTTTTCTAATTTTAAATATTTTAAACTTCAAAAATCGATTATTTTGAACTTGAACTTCAATAATTCATAATAAATAGCCCTTTCATCAGAAAATTCGAATCTCTTGAGTTTTTATAGGAAATTCAATTCTCTACAACTTTGCAGAAGAAGTTTTTCCAAATTCCAAATAGAAATTGACCGAAATCCACAAGCGGGCGATTTTACAGTATAATCAAATTTCGGTCGATAAATGGGGTCCATGAGCATGTTTAACATGTTTTAAACATTTATTGCAACAAAAATACTCTTCCTCCTCGTATACTCATATATCCCACATTCGTTGTAAAAATATCATAGTTAATATATTATTAAAATAATATATTTAAATGAATTATTTTATCGAGAAAAAGATAAAATATTAATTTTCAACAATTGTCATTTAAAAATTTTCTCCATCTATATCCACATAAAATCAATATTTTCCTCATCATATAAATCAATAATTAATTATTCACAAATAATATTACGAGAATCACAATATTGATGACGAGGCGGTTCAGGAAGAAGGGGCTTTCGATAAAATTTCTTCTTCTTTGGCGCTTGATTAGGTGACCAAACCTCTCCTTGAGCGAGAACTTTCTAGACATTGCCAATAATGTTATCTAATAATATTATTAGGATAATATGAATTATTAGCCGATAATGAAAGATCTTGTGTAATGTGATTATTGAAAAACAACAATGATATAAAATATCAATATGACAATTATTAACTCGATAAAATCTTGAGCGATAATTACTTTGTAACCATTATTGAGTAGTGCCTTCTTACGTAAGAATCAATAATTGGTGCAATACTGGTATCTTCTTGTTTGACAACAGCGTATTAGTGTGTTTTAACCCGCGGGTATTCAACGATATACTTGGTAACAACTTCTGCAGATTATTTAAAAACAACTTATATTTGTCGTTTTCTTCATCAATCGCTTTAGTTATGGGGTTATGGGTGTGAGTCATACGAATATTCCCTAATGCATACGAATATTCCACGACCAAACGAATATTGAAACAACAATGAATATTTTATAACGAATATGCTTTATTTTGAAATATTTGCATATTTAAATATATCACATTAATCAAATCAACCCTTACTATTTCAAAATAATAAATAAAGGAAATTCCTTTTATTTATTTGGGGTCTTACATCATGATTATCTTGATCTCAATTTGAATTTTTTATAACCACTTGGTGATATTAGATTGGTAAATATTTGCGTATTTAACCAACATTGAAACCTAAAAAGTATAGACATTAACTTATTTCACTAAATATTAATTTGATAATTATTTTAAAAATCAAAAGAAATAATTATAAATAAAGGAAATTCTTATAAAAATAAATTTGTCATTTTACATAATAAAATTATTAATAAATAAAACTTATTAATAAAATACACATAATAAATTATCAAATATATATAAAATATTATTTTTATACACATCAGATGGTACAATAGCAATTTTTGTTTTAATTATTTGACACATCAACAAAATATGTCCAAATGTCAATTACGTTTGTCTAATTGGCATTTTTCGTTAGGGATAGGGGCATAGACGACTCAAAAAATGTAACGTTAAGAGTATTTTTGGGAAAAAAATATATAGGGTGCTCGGTAAACATCGGGGTAAAAGTCAGAGCTAATTTTGAACCTTTGCTCTATATATGGAAAATGATTCATATCATATATTTTCTATAGATGAAAAGTGGGCAAATAACATCTCTACTATATATTACATAAATTAAGGGCTGAGATTTAAAAATCAATTTCGTCATCCGCTACTTGAAGTAGCGGACACAAAAAAAAACTTTTCAGACCAAATTGGCCCCATATATCATTTACGCCTTTGTTTTGGGAGGAAATTTATATATCTGCTAGTTGAACTAGCGAAATCCTGACTGTACTGCTCCATACTTTTCTACTCGATTCCATTATTAGGTTGAAGAGATCCAAGTGGGAAGTGAACAAACAAAAATCTTCATATATTTCTAGAGAACAAATATAACATACAAGTTCACACAAATATAACATACAAGTTCACATGGATATGAACACTTCATATCCATATTCTGAAATTGGCTTTTGGTAATAATAGCCATAAACTAAGGTAACTAACCGACCATCGATCAATAACACGTGGTACCACCACCTCCTTGCAGTTGGAGGCTTGAAAGGGAAAGCTTAAAATTAAGTGCTTCTACCAAATCTATGAAATAATTATTGTGACGCCCCCAAAATAGGTATACATCACCCATCTTGAGTCGCCAAATACATGGTACAGAATACAAATACAAACTTAATTATACAACCGTCGTGTAATATACGACAAAATATAGATGAGAGTTTAAACAGGAATATTACCTTCTAGACAATATCCACTCTCAAATAGAGTCCTCATTACATTTATTGTCACACTATTTTATAGAATAGTGAGGACTACTAATACATCATCTTGGACCATCACTTCATTTCCCGACTAGTCCCAACTACGTTCTCATTTCCTGAAGAGAACAATGAAAGCAAAAGGGTGAGCTCAACTAGCCCAGTAAGAAATATTATGACTAAGATAATGCAGAATAAATTATCAATAGTCTTCAACAATGTTAAAGCGATAAAATACTGATAGACATCAAGTTTAACTACTGATGAAATAAGCAATCCATTAGAAGAGTCAGTAGAGCGTGATACCTACTATCTTTTATGATTTAAAAGCGTTTTCATAAATTTTTATTCTTTGAGACTCGACAATAAATAAACCACATCATCGAATCATCTCGCATTTATGGGCCGAGGATATTCATTAAATCATCGATGGTCATGACTATAAAGAATAATCCACAGTCATAATCATATAAAACTATCCATCAACGCACTACTGCCAATATGATGACTTTTACCACTTCATTTATAACATTACGAGTCGTGATTATTATACCGAATTATCCACAGTCATAATCATCTTAAAGTCCATCATACGCACGTAAGCCAAAAGATGACTTTTATCACAATATAAGCATGATGATGATGACAATGACATAATAATTCAATAAAACAAGTTGAAGAATAAATTTTAAAGATTTATAAGTTAATTTATCCACGAAATCAATAACGTCCAAATTGTCAACATGATACTTCTTTTGTGGAAAAAATTCAAGAATGCTCGAGAAGAATATTTTCATGAAAGAATCTTGGATGAAGCGCTTGAAATATCGAGGATATTCTAGTAATTTCATGGAGTATAGAAGTCAAAACTTTAACCATTTGAGTATAATAGAATATATGAAACTACAAATGGATTTTTCGCGTGCTATGCGGTAATCACGTGAGCGAATCATTTCCACAATTTAATAAGAAATGAATACAAAGGATCATTCACCATGCATGCGGAAATCCACATAGACAGTTTATTCCAATAGAATAATAAAGAATGGAATAATAGAAGAATTCACCACGCATGCGATAGACCGCACCGACAGGTTATTCTCAACAGAATAATAAAGAATGGAACCAGGTCATGCATAATATGCACATACATGATATTCCAATAGAATAATAAAAAATGGAATAACAACAAAATTCACCAGGCATGCAATAGACCGCACAGACATGTTATTCCAACATAATAATAAATAATAGAACCAGGTCATGCGTAAGACGCACAAACATGATATTCCAACAGAATAATAAAGAATGGAACGGTCATGTCGTGAATCCATGCAGTGATTTTCAAAGAATAATAAAGAATGGAATAACAAAAGAATTTCACCATGTATGCGGTACTTCGCATAGACATGTTATTCCAACATAATAATAAAGAATGGAATAACAGAAGAATTTCACCATGTATGCGGTACTTCGCATAGATAGGTTATTCCAACGTAATAATAAAGAATGGAATAAAAGAAGCTCTCTTCATGAATACGAAAAAAATAATACCCCTTACCTCAAAAGAAGACTGGATACTGGAATAGTGAGGTAGCAGACTACTCTTCTTCTTTCTCTCTATAGCTTCTCTCTCTATAGCTTCTATCTCTATAATTGTGTAAGACCCCAACTTATTATAAATAAAATTGAATTTTTTCTATTCATTATTCTAAATTAATAAGGTGTTAATTTGATATAATGCTTTGGTTATGGGTGAAATGTGCAAATTTTGTAAAATATGCAAGTGGTTATAGAATATTCATTTCTGTCGGGGAATATTCGTTTGGTCGTGGAATATTCGTATGACGGCGCAACCATTTGTGGGTCCCATAACGGAAAACGGTTGGATGAAGGAAAACGACAAAGTATGAGTTTTTATAAATAACGGTGTAGTTGTTACCGTTAACACTTTGTTGGAATCCGGTGGTTAAAAATACGATAATATGCGTGGTTTACGTAGTAGCACACGGTATTACCAAGATATTTTGAATTATTGATCCTTACGTAAGAAAGTACTACTCAATAATTATTCTGATAATTACTTTTCAATATTTTATTTTATTGATTCAATAATAATTCTTTGCGTTGATATTTTATATTATTGTTGTTTTGATAATTATCTTTGCATGCGATATTTCTCATTATTATATCAATAATTCATATTATTTGAATAATATTATTAGATTGCATTATTGGCAATGTCTAGAAAGTTTACATCTAAGGAGAGGTTTGGTCACCTAATTTAGCGGCGCAGATGGAGAAATCCTTATTGGAAAGCCCCTCTTTCTGAAGCTGCACGGTTGTCATTATTGTGATTACGTAATATTATTTGTGAATAATTAATTATTTATAAGGAAATATTTATTTGATGCGGATATAAATGATGGATTTATTTATTTTATGTGGTTATAATTGAAGGAATTAATGTTGAGGTGTTTTATCAGTATTTTTGTCGGAATGGAGGTATTAAAAATTAAATCACTATTTTTACGATATATTGTGTGAGTTATAATTTTTAATCCGATCGTTGGATCGTTGTGATTTTTGGATATGTTATACATATATAAGTTGAGTATATGTCCACAAATTTTGAACCGCTAAAAATGAACGTATGATTTGTTATGAATTTTAAGAGGTGACTGATTCAAAAATTAGGTTTATAAATGATTTTGTGGAAAATTCTAGAATTGAGTGGGCCCCACTTGTGGTTGGTGAAGAAATGTGCTGAATTTTATTTCAAATGTGGTGGGTGGAAATAGTAGCAGGTAAAGCCATCATGTAGCAGATCAAGTCTGCTTCGGCGTATTAACATTTTCCTATAAATAGAGGGCTAAGTTAGAATTGAAAATCACACCAGAAACATAAGTTTTCTCTCTTTCTCTCTCTATATTATCGATCATATTTTGTGAGTATTTAGATACTTTGAGAGTTGCTTTTCAGTACAAGTTTCATTTAGCATTACTTCCGACCTTTCATTCAAGAAATCTTGTTTCTTTTGAGGTAAGGATGTTATTTTCTTCTTAAATGATATTATTTTCTTGATATCATTATCTCGAAATATTAGTTTGAACTTTTTAATCAAATTTGAAACTTTTTTGTGTGGGGTTTCTTATTCACGTATCTCATTATTTATTCAATATATCTTACATTATTCACGAATCTCAAGATCTGTTCAATAGAAAAATAAAAATTTTTCTTTTGTCCAAGATGTACATTATGGTTACTATCTTTGATTGTATCCATGTTTTGATCTTTATTTTTGAATTACGCTTCAAAATTGGTTATTATGAAGTATTAGTGATCTTGGATAAAGCGTAACACCTAATCCCTAATATTTGTCTTACATCTTCTTTGGATTCATTCTCTAAAATATTTTCATCATTCTCAATCCTTAATAATGATATTATTGAATATTTATGGCCTGTAGTGCAAAGATGAATGATTAACTGATGAATATCTTTGGCCCGTAGTGCAAAGATGAACATGTGTTGAGATGAACATGACCAACTGGTGATACAAATGAATATCTTTGGCCTGTAGTGCAAAGATGAATATTCGATTAAAGATGTATATTGATTGTTGTTACATGGATAAAATATTGATGATGGACTTTTAAATCTTAGAAGATAGTAGAACTCATTCTCTACTTGATTCTTCTAATGGATTGTTGTTTCCACTGAAGTTTTGATCTAAAACTTGTTGTCTATTATGTTTTATCAGATTTTTCCCTGTTGAAGACTAATGATAATTTGTTGTATATTATCTTAGTCATAATATTTTTTACTGGGCTAGTTGAGCTCACCCTTTTCCTTTTTGTTCCATTTTTCTTATCAGGAGGTGAGAACATAGCAGGATCTAGTCGGTGTATGGAGTGATGGTTCTAGAAAGATGTTTTAGCAGTCCTCACTATTACTATAAAATAGTATTTGAATAATTGTAATGAGGACTTATTTGAGTGTGGATATTGTCGAGAAGACAATATTTGTATTTAAACTCACAGTATGTGTTGTCGTATTTTGCACGAGAATTGTATTATTGAAGTTGTAGTTTGCTTTATATACCATATATTTGGCGACTCAGAATGGGTGTTGTATACCTATTTTGGGGGCGTCACAAATTGCTTTTGTGAGACTTAGTGAATTTGTGACGCCCCCAAAATAGGTCCAATCCATCCAACCCATTCTGAGTCGCCAAATACATGGTACAGAAAACAACTACAACTTTATTAATACAATTGTCGTGCAAAATACGATAACACATATACTGTGAGTTTTAAAACCAAATGTGACTCATGTCCCAACCATGTACATCACCTCACACTGATACATTACATAAAGGTACAATCAATAACTGTTTTAGAAATTAAAATCTTTGGGAAGTGCTCAAGGAAACCTTCGTACATAGGAGGCCATGAATCTAAGTTATGATAGATATCATATGTCCAGAGAATTATCCTTTGTTGATCCAATAGACCCCAAAGAGGAACGAGAAGATTACTATCATGTTCCTTCCAATGGTGAGTATTCTCTTGACATATAATTATCTCCACCGTCTGCAATTGAAAATTATGTTTCAACCAAACTCCAAGATCATATAGGTAGTGCTCGTAGATATACTCAGCAAGTGGATGTGCACAACCATGTCTTATGATAACTCGTAGGTCATTAGACATCTTGTATGATAGTGGCAGAACACCCTTCCAAAGTTGGGTTCACCTCACCCTATTCGGTTTACCAAAATTAAATATCAAATGACGTATACAATACGACACTCTTATTTATAGTTCTCAATAAAATTATACTATTTAGGGAGAACCTCAACAGTTATAGACTACCGTTCTATTCCCATATTACCCCCGCTCGACCCAGCTATACTCTTGTTACCTGAAATGAATTGTGAATCAAAAGGGTGAGCAAAACTAGCCCAGTAAAGAATATCATGACTAGGATAATTAAATTATCAATAGCCTTCATCAGTAATAAATCAGAGATTTAGAACATATGGTAGATGATAAAACTTTTCAACCATAGTTGCAGCGGAACGAGTAATACATTAGAAGAGGCAAATAGATCATAAAGTCTATTATCTCCTACATGTTAAAAGTCCACCAACGATGTTTTAACCCTGTAACATCAGTCAACAGTTTCTATCCACAATCATGTAAATAACTCATAATCATATTTGTAATTCTAAATTCCTCTTCTCATCCAGGACGAAGATAATTTTCATCACATGTCTTTACCTGAAACATCAAAGATCATGGTTATACCAAATCACAGTTCCTGTTCATAATCATACTAATAAATTCATCTTTGCACCACGGGCCAAAGATATTCATTAACAGTTCATCTTTGCACTACATGCCAAAGATATTCAACAACAGGTCATCTTTGCACTACGGGCCAAAGATATTCAACAACATGTCGTCTTTGCACTACAGACCAAAGATATTCAACAACAGGTCATCTTTGCGCTACGGGCCAAAGATATTCAACAACAGGTCATCTTTGCACTACATGCCAAAGATATTAATATCTCAAAGAAATATATAATCATTTCAGAATTTATATAATAATTATAACCATGTTGATCAATTCACCTTTGCACTTAAGCTAAAGATAATCGTTTATAAATTCAATGGTCATGATCATACCAGTCAACAATTCATCTTTGTACTACTGGCCAAAGAGAACCCATAATCACGATCATACCAATAATCTACCCATCTTTACACTCAAGTCAAAGAGAAATTCCATCACCAGGGTTATAAAAATGTTATATATGATAATAAAAACAATATGATCAAAATATGAATTTAATTTCAAGAGTAAGATTCATAAATCAATGATTTCATAACACCTTAATCCAAATGTTATAAATCACTTAATAATCTCATAATCTAATATTATTAATATTATCACAATATTTTAATCATTTCTTAAACTTATAAATAATTTATTTTAATTGTTTACACTTTACTAATTAATGCATTTAATCATCCTAAAATGCCAAACTCATAAAATTTCATCACCAATAACCAAAACCCTCATCAAAAGTCTGCATACACCTTATATAGGATTTCCAAGCCATAAAATCCTATTTTCCAATTTTGTTACTTCACATAACATATTTAATTCATTTACTCATAACTAGTCCATTTTCATGAAAAATACCAAAACAGTACAAACAAATTTTCTTTTCTAGGAATTAGCAGAATATAGTCCCATATTGAACATATATTTTTCTCAGAATTTTTAAAATTCATTTACTATTTTTCATATGGCCAAAGCGCGAATATTTAGACATTTATCATAAATTGTACTTTTGTCCAAAAATTTAAAATTACAGTATCTACTATTATATACATGTACTCCCAATAAAAATTTCACCAATTTTGGAGTTAACCACAAGGAGTTATAAGGGTTTACTTTTAAAATAGTCCTTTCCCATAAAATTCGTAACTCCTAATTTATACATCCAAAAATTACTTTTAAAAATTACGCTTAGAATTTTTGAAGGTCAGAAAAATTACGAAACATGAAAAATATAATAACCCTTAAAATCCCTTACCTTAAAAGAGCAGTACTTCTAACCGGAATATTGGATGTAAAGCCGAAGGAAACTTGCACTGAATAGCAACTCTTAAAGTATCTAAATACTCACAAAAATACGCTCAATAATATAGAGAGAAAGAAAACTTGTTTCTGGTGTGATTTTCAATTCTAACCTAAGCGCCTATTTATAGGAAAATGCTAGAATGCCAAAGGAGACTAAATTAATAAAATAATATATTTTTATTAATCTTCCTTCTACGCCACCTTTGAATTCAGCCCACCACAATTGAAAGAATAATTTAGCACATGTTCTCTACACCAACCAAAAAGCGGGGCCCGCCTTCTAGAAATCTCCACCATAATCATTTATAAAAACAATTTCTGAATCAGTCACCTCTTAAAATTCATAACAAAACATACGTTAATTTTAAACGGTTCAAAATTTGTGGACATATACTTAACTTATATAAGTATAACATATCCAAAAATCACAACGATCCAACGGTCAGATCAAAATTTATAACTCACGCAATATATCTCAAGAACATTGATTTTTCAGATAATGAGTCCTTCAGACTAGTTTAATTCAAAAAATACCATGATAAATCTACAAAGGATTTTTGGGTGATTCAAATTTCTACGTTTAGCTTACTTCCAGGGCTTTCTTTTGATATATGGCTCATCTCCTAACTCATTATACACAAAGAGTTATAGATTTTACAAAATCAAGTAATAAATTAATTTTCTGAAAATTTCTAAATTTCGTTCTTCATTTCAACAAAATACTAATAAAACACCTCAACATTAATTCCTTCATTTATATCCACATAAATATATCCATCATTTATATCCGCATAAAATAAATATTTCATTATCATATAAATTAATAAATAATTATTCACAAATAATTTTACAGAATCGCAACAATGACAATCAGGCAGTTCCCAGGAAAGAGGGGGCTTTCCAATAAGAATTTCTCCTTATTGGCGCAATTAGGTGACCAAACCTCTCATTGACAGAACTTTCTAGACATTACCAATAATGCTATCTAATAATATTATTCAAATAATATGAATTATTGATGGGAAATATTGTGCCGTGACCATTATTGAAACAACAATAATATAAAATATCAACGCAGCAATTATTGAATCAATAAAATAAAATATTGAACAGTAATTACTGTAACAATTATTGAGTAGTGCGTTCTTACGTAATAATCAATAATTCAAAAATCTTGCAATTGATACCACGTCTTCTTTAATCAATGCCAGCGTATTCTTGTATTTTAACCATGGGGTATTCTAACAGTGTTAACGGTAACAACTATGCCGTTATTTATAATAACTCAAACTTGTCGTTTTCTTCATCCGAAAGTTATTCTGTTATGGGGCCCACAAATGGCTGCACCGTCGTACGAATATTCCCCGACAACAAGAATATTCCACGACCAAACGAATATTCTCCAATAGAAATGAGTATTTTATAGTCACTTGCGTATTTTGAAAATTTTATATATATATCACCCTTAACTTTAATTTTTTTATTTATCAATTTAACCATTTACCAAATAAGAAAAATTGAATACTTTTATTTTATAAAATTAGGGTCTTCTGTAATTGGTGAGAAATGAAGAAAGAATGAGCTTATTTATAGGAAAACATAGTTTCGATAATCGCGTTTTGGGGCTCAAAATATTACGATATAATACCTTCAACTTTTCTTTCATTTTTAATTTAGTAATCGCAAGTATTATCAAACTTGCACCACCTCCCTAATAGTAAATCATGTGAATTAATAGTAAATCATGTGATTTCAATAGTTCTAAATATGTGAAAAATTAATTATAATATAGTACCTTCATCTATACCTCCATTTTTAATTTAGTCATGGAAGTATTATCAATCTTGCACTAACTCCCCTAATAGTAAATCGTGTGAATCAATAGTAAATCATGTGAATCAATAGTTCAGACATGTGAAAATCTGAATTACAAGATATAGTACCTCCATCTATACCTCTATTTTTAACTTTGTCACGCAAGTATTATCAATCTTTGCACCAACTCCCCTAATAGTAAATGAATGTAAATCAATAGTACACATGTGAATAAATAGTTATAATCATGTGAATTAATAACAATTAATTGCTCATTTATCCAGATTAATTACCCGACCGGGTCAATTATAACTTCCGGACATCAATTAATATCGAAATAAATGTCGATTTCCACTAACACTAATAATTCCAATCATAATGGAACTATCAATTTCATCTTTAATCAAGACGAACTTATTCATCATTAATATTATAACTCACAATATTTAACAACTGTGTCGTTCCTGGGAAAGAGGGGCTTTCCGATAAGGATTTCTCCTTATTGGTGCGCAATTAGATGACCAAACATCTCCTTGACTGAACTTCTAGACATTGTAAATATTGCAATTTAATAATATGAATAACTTTGTCGTCTCAATTATTGATTTAATAATATATCATATTATGCAGATGATACTGTGACAATAATTGAATCAATAATATGAGAGATATGATGTGACGCCCCAAAAATAGGTATACATCACCCATCTTGAGTCGCCAGATATCATAATATAAAAATTAAATACAAACTTCATTTATACTTTGTTGAATCGTAAATGCGAATCGAATTACGCTTAAAGCTGTGAGTTTTAATACAAATGTATGTAACTCTCATGGTGCCTCGACCACAACCTTACAATGGTAAGTCTTCTCTTGACATATAACTATCTCCATCATCTGCAATTGAACATTATATTTCAACCAAACTCCAAGATCATATAGGTAGTGCTCGTAGATATAATCGTGAAATGGATGCACAACCACATCTTATGATAACACGAGGTTGTATGTCATTAGAAATCTTGTATGATAGTGGCAAAACACCCTTCCAAAGTTGGGTTCACCTCACCCTATTCGGTTCATCAAAATTAAATATCAAATGACATATACAATACGACACACTTATCTAAAGTTCTCAATAAAATTATTTCCATACTATTTAGAGAGAACCTCAATAGCTATATACCACCGTTCTATTCTCCTGTTACCCCCGCTCGACCCAGCTACACTCTTATTACCTGAAAGGAATTGTGAAGCAAAAGGGTGAGCACAACTAGCTCCGTAAAGAATATCATGACTAAAGATAATTAAATTATCAATAGCCTTTATCAGTAATAAATAAGAGATTTAGAACATATGGTAGATGATAAAACTTTTCAACCATAGTTGCAGCGAAACGAGCAATCCATTAAAAGAGTCAAATAGACCATCAGGTCTATTATCTTCTCCATGTTAAAATTCCACCAATAATGTTTTATCCCTGTAACATCAATCAACAATTCATGTCCACAATCATATGAATAACTCATAATCATAATTGTGATTCTAAATTTCTCTTCGCACCCAAGACGAAGATAATTTTCATCACCTATCTTCACCTGAAACATCAAAAATCATGGTTATACCAAATCATAATTCCTGCTCATAATCATACTAATAAATTCATCTTTTCACTACTACCAAAGATTTTCATTAACAATTCATCTTTTGCACTGAAGCCAAAGACATACAATCAGTATTTTAGAAGAGTTAAGTAGAGCATGATATCTACTATATTTTCTTAATTAAAATGTATAATCAATATGTTATCGTTGAGACTCGGCTTAAAAATAATCCACATCATCGAATCATTCCTGCACTACGGCCAAGGATAATAATGTAATCATCAATGGTCATGATTATACCGAATAATTCTTGGTTATAATCATACCAATAACTGTCCATCAATGCACTACGTGCTAATGAGGACTTTACCACATCATCTATAACATTACGAAGTCATGATTATAAAGAATGATCCTTGGTCGTAATTATACTCAATAAGCAGTTCATCTATGAACATAAGCCAAAGATACTCATCAATCAATAGTTCATCTTTGCACATAAGCCAAAGATATACAACTGTAAAACTAATAATCAACGATCCATCTTTATGCGTAAGCCAAAGATATTCATTTCAGAAACTAATAATCAACGATCCATCTTTGCACGTAAGCAAAGATACTCAATGTAAAACCAATAATCAACGATCCATATTTGCGTGAGCCAACGATATACAAATTGTAAAACCAATAATCAACAAAATCCATCTTTGACGCGTGAGCAAAGATGACTTTCATCATAATATAAGCATGAAGATGATGACAATGATATAAACATTAATCAAACGAAAACAAGGATAAATATTAAAGACTTTAAATTTATCCAAATATTATCAATCACTTAATAAACTCATAATATAATATTATTAATATTATAACAATATTTTAATCACTTTTAAACTTATAAACAATTTATTTCAATTGTTTACACTTTATCAAATAATGTATTTAATCATTCAAAAATGCCACACTCATAAGATTTCATCATCAATGATCAAATCCCTCATCAAAAATCTACATATACCCTATATAGGATTCCCAAGCCAAAAAATCATATTTTCTAATTTTTTTACTTCACATAACATATTTAATTCATTTACTCATAACTATTTTATTTTCATGAAAAATACCAAATCAGTCCCAAAAATATTTCTTTTCTCGAATTTAACGAGAATATAGTCCCATATTGAACATATATTTTTCTGGAATTTTTAAAATTCATTTACTATTTTTCATATGGCCAAAGCTGCCGAATATTTAGACATTTATCATAAATTGTACTTTTGTCCAATAAGACTGACGCAGGATATTTTATTATAAATGAAAATGAATAGAATTTCCTCTATTTATTATTTTGAAATAGAAATAAGAAAGGTTGATTTGATTAATGTGGTTAGTTATGGGTAAAATCATAAATATTTCAAATAAGCAAGTGGTTATAAAATATTCATTTTTATGGAGAATATTATTCGTTTGGTGGTGGAATATTCTTCTTTGTCGGGGAATATTAAATGCTGATGATATGTATGACTTTTGTGGGCCCCCATGTGAAAAGCGATTGGATGAAGAAAAGCGACAAGTATAAGTTGTTTATAAATAACGGCGTAGTTATTCACAGATTATCTTGTTGGAAATACCGGTGGTTTAAAACACGTGTAGCACTGCGGTATTGCACCGATTATTGATTCTTACGTGAAGGCACTACTCGATAATTATTTACGATAATTCTTATTCGATATTTTATTTTATTGATTTGATAATTGCTACGTTGATATTTTATATTATTGTTGTTTTGATAATTGTTATTACTACGATATTTTCCATTATCGGATCGATAATTCATATTATTTGAATAATATTATTAGATAACATTATTGGCAATGTCTAGAAAGTTACGTCTACAGGAGAGGTTTGGTCACCTAATTTAATTGCTTGCGCATGATGAGGAGAAATCCTTATTGGAAAGCCCCCTCTTTCTTGAGGAAGCGGCACGGTTATCGATATTGTGATTACTGTAATATTATTTGTGAATAATTAATTATTGATTTATATGATAAGGAAAATATTCATTTTATGTGGATATAGATGGAAAATTTTAATGTGACAATTGTTGAAAAATTAATATTTTATCTTTTACGATAAAATAATTCATTTAAATATATTATTATATTTTAATAATATAATAATGGTGATATTTTTACAATGAATGTGGGATATATGAATATATGAGGAGGAGAAAGTATATTTTGTTACTAAAAAATATTTAAAACATGTTTTTCATGTTTGTGGACCCCATTTCTTATTTGAAATTTGATTATAGCTTTTGTAAAATCGTCAGTTTGTGGATTTTGGTCGATTTACATTTGGAATTTGGAAAAACTTTCTTACTAAAGTTGTAGAGAATGAAATTTTCTATGGAAAGGACATAAGGTTCAAATTTTTTACGATAAAAGGGCTATTTATTATGAATTATTGAAGTTTAGAATTTCGAAATAATTGATTTTTGAAGTTTTAAATATTTTTAATAAGAAAAATTTTTTTTTTATTTAGGTGAGGTGGGTCACTCTTGGTGGTGATGTTTTGAATCAAATTATGTGTGCGTAAGAATTTAATAAATATATATTAATATTTTATTAAATTTTACGCTTTGGTGTGTTAAGCATTTTTCTATAAATAGGGTCTTAGGTTAGAATTGAAAATCACACGAAGCTAAAGTTTTCTCTCTCTCTATATTATCGGCGTATTCTTGTGAGTATTTTGATACTTTGAGTGTTGTTATATCGGTGCAAGTTTCTTGACATTATATCCGATATTCAAGATTAGAAATCAGTCTCTTTTTGAGGTAAGGGATATTTTTTTTTAAAATGATATTATTTCTTCTAATATCATTATTGGAATATTGGTAAGATTTTTCTTGTGAAATTCTTGTCTTTTAGTGTCGGAGTTCTTATTTCATATCGACCTTTATTCACGTATCTGACCTTATTCACGAATCTGACCTTATTCACGGAAAAATTAAATTTTTTCATTTTTTGTCAAAATATCTATTATGGATACTAGCTTTGATTGTATCCATGTTTTGATCATTCTTGAATTTTACTTCCTTATGATTATTTATGAAGTATTTTTGAACTCGGATTATTTAAAATACGAATCCTTAATATTTGTTCTTTTGTTTCTTTGGATTCGTTTTCTTTAAAATATTTTTCATCATCCTCGATCCTAAATGATGATATTCTTGAATATCTTTGGCTTTGTAGTGCAAAGATGGTTGATTTTCTTATGAATATCTTTGGCGGCGTGTAGTGCGAAAGATGTACAGTGTTGAGATGAACATGACCGGTGATGAATATCTTTGGCACTGTAGTGCAAAGATGAATATTTGATTCAAGATGTATATTGATTGATGTTCTGAGGATAAAATATTGATGATGGACTTTTAAATTCATAGATAATAGTAGATTTCATTCTCTACGTAACTCTTACATGAATTATTATTTCCATTGCGAATATTGATGCGAAACTTGTTGTCTATTGTATTTTATCGATTTTTTTTCCTGTTGAAGACTAACGATAATTTGTTCTATATTATCTTAGTCGTAATAATATTCTTCTTGGGCTAGTTGAGCTCACCCTTTTCCTTTTTGTTCCATTTTTTCTTCTCGAGGAGGCGAGAATGTAGCGAGTTCTAGTCGAGGTATGGAATGATGGTTCTAGAAAGTTGTTTTAGTAGTCCTCACCATTTTGTAAAATAATGTACCAATAATTGTAATGAGGACTTATTTGGGTGTGAATATTATCAGATGACAATATTTGTATTTAAACTCATGATTTTTATGTTGTATTAATAAAGTTAAGTTAGTTGTTTACATACCATGTTATTATTGTGACTCAAAATGGGTGATGTATACCTATTTTGGGGGCGTCATGCGAGTTAATATCGAGCTTAGGGATATGATCTCTGGCGGAGATCGGGGAATAGAACTAGGAGGAGAGGCGAGTAAATCCTTCGTTAGTGTGTCTCTACTAAGCTTATTTGTTGGTTGGTCGGTATATAGGGATATTATGTGATATGTTGATTTCTTTAATTAACCCTTGTTTTATGGCGGTATTTGAGAATGTCATTTGAGAATGTTATGATGGAGTAAATGAGGCAGTGAGACACCTTTACTCACTGAGAGAGAAGCGCGTACAGCAGTGGTGGCAATGTTCCTCTGTAAACAACACCTTGAAAGCGAGATGATGAGCGAGCGGGATGTTTAGAAGCTTTTTGCGAGTTCATGGAAAATCGAGACGAGGGAGACTCGTGTACAAAAATGAGGTGGAAATGATATAGCATACGGTTTATCTGACCCAAGCGATTGAAAAGTTGGGACCACGAGTGCAGGGAAAGCGGATCCGATTAAAGCGAAGCGTGGGTCGAACAAATCACCAAGATATTCGATGTCTTGGGATGCGGAGATAAAGGTTCCATTCGCCACCTTTATGTTTCGTAATGAGGCGATTCTTGGTGGGAATCGTGAAGCGTACCCATCGGTACTTTTCGGCATGTCTTGGGAGCGTTTGAAGCTGTTTGATGACAAGTACTTTCACGAAAGTATTCGTCGTATGAAGGAAGTGGAGTTTATTAGATTGGAACAAAATAACATGGCGGTGTGTCGATGCGAGGCGAAGTTTTGCGAGTTATCGAGTTTGCACCTCATTTGGTGGAGAATGAGGAGCGTATGCGCGGATGTTTACGAGAGGTTTGAAACACGGCGTCGTCGATATCTCATTTCTCATAAAATTTTCTCTCTGACCGGATGTTGTCAATGAGGGCTCGATTATTAGAGCGAGATAGAAATACGTTCAATGAGGGACCCTGACCGAGGATCATCTCCGGTGATGGCGATCATCGAGAACAACGATAACCGGTAGGAGAAAGAAAAATACGGACAAAAATGGTAACCACTCTGGTGGTAATCGTGGCCGTGAAAATAGAAAAAAGCGAGTCGGGGGAGATTTTTAAAGAGGAGATTCAACAATGACCATGTGAAGGCGTCGGCACCGGTGATGAACCTGGTTTAAGGGAGAGAGCGACGACACCGGTCGTATCTTTATAAAAATGTGAAAAGAGGACATATCATTCAAAGCGCCCACAGCAGTTCAAGGTATGTTATAATTGTGGAAAAGAAGGACATATCGCTCGAGATTATGCAGTAGCGAAACCAAGTCCAGTGGGGATGGTGACTCAAAAAAGCATCGAAAAAGTCGAAAGTCAGCGGTTCACTGGAAGGCGTTTTTGTCGTGGTTGTCAAAAATCGAGGAACCAACGAGGTGATCACGGGTAAGCTAATCATAAATTCTTGCTGAAGTTTATACCTTACTTGAATCTGGGTGCTACCCATTCATTTATCTCTCTGCTTGTGCTCAGCGTTTAAACTTAACTCAGGAGAAATTAGACTTTGATTTATCTGTGGAGACTCAGATTAGGAGAAACTTTCATCACATCCTTTGTTTATAAATCTTGTTTGATCAAGTTGGCACCATCCATTACACCATTGACCTTATCTCTTTAAAGATACTTGCTTTTGATGTGATTTTAGGGATTGATTGGTTAACTACTCATCATGCCAAAATTGATTGTTTTTCATAAGGTTGTTAGTTTTCATATTCTAACCAACTTTGTTATGCGAATTCAAACAACTAAACCATTAAAATCAATCAACATCATATCTAGTCATAAAAGCTATTCGTTTATTGAAAAAGCGGATGTCGAGCTTTCTTAGCCCATGTTATGGATTTGAATAAAGACACGTCGATTTGAATAATATTCTGTTGTTAGTAAATTTCACGCGTATTTCTGAAACTTTCGGTCTACCCCAGAGCGTGAAGTTGAATTCTTTATTGATCTTGAACACAGTACAAGCCCATTTCTAAAACCCCATATCGAATGGCTCTATTGAACTTGAGGAGTTAAAGGTCCAACTACGAGGAGTTGTTGGACATCGGTTTCATTAAATCTAGTACATCTCCTGGGGTGCTCTATTTTATTTGTAAAGAAGAAAAGGCGGGAGTATGCGACTTTGTATTGACTATCGAGAATTGAACCATGTCACCATCAAGAATAGGTATCCATTACCTCGTATTGATGACTGTTTGACCCGATTGCAAGGAGCACAATTCTTTTCAAAGATCGATCTTCGATTACGGATATCATCGGTGAAGATTAGGCGAGGATATTCAAAAAGCGCCTTGAGAAACTCGATGCGGGCATTATGAATTCTTTTAGTCGTGTCTTTTGGATTGACTAATGCTCCTCTGGCTTTCATGGATATGATGAGCAAAGTATTCAAGAATATTTGGATCGATTCGTTGTTGTCTTTATTGATGACATCTCATATATTCCAAAAGTCGTGAAGATCATGAGCACCATTTGAAAATTTGGTACTCAAAGGCCGTGAAAACAAGCTATATGCAAGTTGAAGAAATGCGAGTTACGGCTTGAGGAAGTAGCATTCCTTGGGCGCGTGGTGTCAAAACATGGAGTATCTGATTGACGGCGAAGATTGAAGCAATAAAAAGTTGGGAACAGCAAGAAGTCGGTGGCCAGAAATCACGTAGCTTTTACGGGCTTATTTGGTTATTATCGGAGATTCGTGGAAGGATTTTCTCGAATCGCTTCTCCATTACTTCGGTGACTCGGAAAGATATAAAATTCGTATGGGCGAGGAATGCGAGAAGAGTTTCAAGAGCTAAGAGGAGACTCATTTCGACACTTTTGTTACGACAATACCATCGGGTTCGGATGGATTTGTTATCTCTGATGATGCTTGAGCAAAGGGTTAGGATGTGTTCTCATCTGCAGCGTGGGAAAGTCATAGCCTTTATGCCTCGTGACGACAACAAAAATATGAGAGGAATTATCCTATTCATGATCTAGAGTTAGCGGCGATCGTTTTTTTAAAGATCTGGAGCACTATCTATATGGGGAGAAAGTGGAGATATATTAGGACCATAAAAAGCCTCAAATATTTCTTCACCCAAAAGGAACTCGACATGCGGCAGCGGCGTTGGCTCATTTGATTAAAGATTATGACCACACCATTGATACCATCTGGAAAAGTAAGCGTGGTGGCAGGTGCGATGTTAGCGTTGAGTAGAAGATCATATCGAGGCAGGGAGTGCGATGATGTCAAGTATCGCATAGAACCAACTTTAATCGAAAAAGTTAAAGTTGCTCGAGCCCACCAGATCGAAGGTGATCGTATGAAGAAGAAAGTACAAGAAGGTGTTATTAGGAAGCGAGAATCGATGAAAGGAATACTTGAGTCCACTCCGGACTTTGTGTTCTAACGACTACGATTTGAATACAAGATCATGATGGAGGCACATAATATACCATTTGCAATCCATCTGGAAGTACCAAAATGTATCGTGATCTTGACATACATTTTGGTGGAACAATATGAAGAGAGAGATTGCAAAGTTTATCTCGAGGTGTTTAACTTGTCAGCGTGTAAAAGCGGAGCATCAAGTACCTAAGGGTCCATTGCAACCACTTGAGATTCGAAATGGAAGTGGGAACACATTACCATGGATTTCGATTACGGGTCTTCCACGGTTTCTCAAGGCATAAATGTTATTTGGGTTATTGTTGATAGATTAACCAAGTCTGCTCATTTTTCTTGCCGTCTGGGAGACTTATTCCTTGAGCGTCTTGCTCATATGTATATATGTAAATGAGATTGTGAGATTGCATGGCATGCCGGTATCCATAGTTTTGGATCGTGACCAAGATTCACTTCACGATTTTGGGTTAGTTTGCAAAAAACTATGGAGCGCAGATTTACGATTGATTCGGCATACCATCCTCAAGCAGACGGACAATCGAGAGAGGACTATTCAAACTCTTGAAGATCTATTAAGACTACTGTGTCCTAGACTTCAAAGGGAGTTGGGATAAGTATTTACCATTGGTGGAATTCTCCTACAACAACAGTTATCGAGCAAGTATAGGTGTGGCTCCATTGAAGCATTGTATGGACGAAAGTGTCGCTCTCGGTATGTTGGGATGAGGTGGGTGAAGCAACATTGTTGGGACTAGAGTTGAGTGCGTATGACTATAGAAAAGATCAAATGATTGACATAGCGTATACAAAGCGGCACAAGATCGACAAAAGAGTTATGCGGATCTTCATCGAAAGGGCGTGGAATTTAGTATTGGGGATCGTGTATTGTTGCGTGTTGCTCCGTGGAAGGGAGTTACAAGATTTGGGAAGAGAGAAAGCTCGATCCACGATTTATTGGTCCATTTGATTCTTGCCAGGAGTAGGAAATGTAGCCTATAGACTCGCGTTACCTCAAGTATGTCTCGTGTTCATAATGTTTTTTTCATATCTCGTAGCCGTAAATATGTGAAAGACCCGAACCACGTTATTGAGTTAGAACCAGGATGAGATAATAGAAGACTTAACGTATGAAGAGGTACTGTCGAGATCTTGGATAGGAAGGAGCATGTCCTACGTACTGAAGGTCATACCACCAAGTCAAAGTTTTGTGGAGGAACCATCTTATTGAGGAAATGACACGGGAGTTGGAAGCGGAAATGAAAGCGAGGTATCCTCACCTTTTGAAAACACACGAGTCACGTCGTCGATTTTGAGGATGAAATTTCATAAGGAGGGAGGTTGTAAGACCCCAACTTATTATAAATGAAATTAAATTTCCTCTATTTATTATTTTGAAATAGTAAGGGTTGATTTGATTAATGTGGTTAGTTATGGGTAAAATCACAAATATTTCAAATAAGCAAGTGGTTATAAAATATTCATTTTTATCGAAGAATATTCGTTTGGTGGTGGAATATTCTTCTTTGTCGGGGAATATTAAATGCGATGACAGTATGACCTTATGTGGGCCCCATGTGAAAGCGATTGGATGAAGAAAGCGACAAAGTATAAGTTGTTTATAAATAATAGGCGTAGTTATTTACTGATTTATCTTGTTGGAATACCGGTGGTTAAAAAAAACACGATGTAGCTGCGGTATTGCACCAATTATTGATTCTTACGTGAAGGCACTACTCGATAATTATTACGATAATTCTTATTCAATATTTTATTTTATTGATTGATAATTGCTACGTTGATATTTTATATTATTGTTGTTTTGATAATTGTCATTTCTACGAGTATTTTTCATTATCGGATCGATAATTCATATTATTTGAATAATATTATTAGATAACATTATTGGCAATGTCTAGAAAGTTACATACAGGAGAGGTTTGGTCACCTAATTGCTTGTGCGATAAGGAGAAATCCTTATTGGAAAGCCCCTCTTTCACAGGAGCGACTGGTTGTCGATATTGTGATTACGTAATATTATTTGTGAATAATTAATTATTGATTTATATGATAAGGAAAATATTCATTTTATGTGGATATAGATGGAGAAAATTTTAATGTGACAATTGTTGAAAAATTAATATTTTATCTTTTACGATAAAATAATTCATTTAAATATATTATTATATTTTAATAATATAATAATGGTGATATTTTACAATGAATGTGGGATATATGATATATATGAGGAGGAAAAGTATTTTTGTTACTAAAAATATTTAAAACATGTTTTTCATGTTTGTGGACCCCATTTCTTGTTGAAATTTGATTATAGCTTTGTAAAATCGTCAGTTTGTGGATTTGGTCGATTTACATTTGGAATTTGAAAAACTTTCTTCTAAAGTTGTAGAGAATGAAATTTTCTATGGAAAGGACATAAGGTTTGAATTTTTTTACGATAAAAGGGCTATTTATTATGAATTATTGAAGTTAGAAATTTCGAATAATTGATTTTTGAAGTTTTAAATATTTTTAATAAGAAAAACGTTTTTTTTCGATTTAGGTGTGGTGGGTCACTCTTGGTGGTGATGTTTTGAATTGGTGATTATGTGTGCGTAGAATTTAATAAAATATATATTAATATTTTATTAAATTTTACGCTTTTGGTGTTTAAGCATTTTTCTATAAATAGGGTCTTAGGTTAGAATTGAAAATCACACACGGCTGAAGTTTTCTCTCTCTTTCTCTCTATATTATCGGCGTATTCTTGTGAGTATTTTGATACTTTGAGTGTTCTTTATCTGGTGCAAGTTCTCTTTGATTACTATATCCGGTATTCAATTAGAAATCTTGTCTTTTCGAGGTAAGGGATGTTATTTTTTTAAAATGATATTATTTCTTTAATATCATTATCTTAGGAATATTGGTAAGATTTTTCTTGTGAAATTCTTGTCTTTTAGTGTCGGGGTTACTATTCACATATATCGACCTTTATTCACATATATCGACTTATTCACGAATCGACCTTATTCATGAAAAAAATTAAATTTTGTTTTTTGTCCAAAATATCTATTATGGATACTAGCTTTGATTGTATCCATGTTTTGATCATTCTTGAATTTTACTTCACACTATGATTATTTATGAAGTATTTTTTTGAACTTGGATTGTTTAAAATCTGAATCCTTAATATTTGTTCTTTTGTTTCTTTGGATTCGTTTTCTTTAAAATATTTTTCATCATCCTCGGTCCTAAATGATGATATTCTTGAATATCTTTGGCACATGTAGTGCAAAAGATGGTTGATTTTCTTATGAATATCTTTGGCCCGTAGTGCAAAGATGAGCAGTGTTGAGATGAACATGACGGTGATGAATATCTTTGGCTGTAGTGCAAAGATGAATATTTGATTCAAGATGTATATTGATTGATGTTACGAGGATAAAATATTGATGATGGACTTTTAAATTCATAGATAATAGTAGATTTCATTCTCTACGTAACTCTTACATGAATTATTATTTTCATTGCGAATATTGATACGAAACTTGTTGTCTATTGTATTTTATCAGATTTTTTCCCTGTTGAAGACTAACGATAATTTGTTCTATATTATCTTAGTCATAATATTCTTTACTGGGCTAGTTGAGCTCACCCTTTTCCTTTTTGTTCCATTTTTCTTCTTAGGAGGCGAGAATGTAGCGAGTTCTAGTCGGGGTGTGGAATGATGGTTCTAGAAAGTTGTTTTAGTAGTCCTCACCATTTTTGTAAAATAATGTACCAATAATTATAATGAGGACTTATTTGGGTGTGAATATTGTCTAGATGGCAATATTTGTATTTAAACTTCAGATTATGTTTTTTATATGTTGTATTAATAAAGTTGTAGTTGTTTACATACCGTAATGTTATTGGTGACTCAAAATGGGTGATGTATACCTATTTTGGGGCGGACATCTTTTCCTTCATTTTAATTTAGTCATGTAAGTATTATCAAACTTGCACCACCTCTCCTAATAGTAAATCATGTGAATCAATAGTAAATCATGTGACTCAATAGTTCTAAACATGTGAAAAAATTAATTATAGTATAGTACCTTCATCTATACCTCCATTTTTAACTTAGTCATCCAAGTATTATCAATCTTGCACCAACTCCCCTAATAGTACAAGAATGTGAATTAATAGTACACACATGTGAACACATAGTTATAAGCATGTGAATTAATAGGAATTAATTTCTCATTTATTTGATTAATTACCCGATTGGTCAATATAACCTCCAGACATCAATTATTATCGAAATAAATGTCGATTTTCACTAACACTAAAAATCCCAACACAATGGAAATATTTTTCTCAAATATTTCATTTTTGAAATTTTGAAGTTTGACTTTTTTCAAAAAATTTAATTGTTAACTTTTTTGATCAAAAAGGCAACCCCGACAAATTTTGTGTTTATAGTCTATTTCTACTAATTTCATCATTCCGGACTCAAATATAACGTCCGCGTCTCCAAATTCAACTCCGAACTCAAATTCGATTTTTAATAACATTCATCATTAATATTATAACTCACAATATTTAACAACCAGGTCGTTTCCAAGAAAGAGGGGGCTTTCCGATAAGGATTTCTCCTTATTGGCGCGCAATTAGGTGACCAAACCTCTCCTTAACAGAACTTCTAGACATTGTCAATATTTCAAATAATAATATGAATAACTTTGTCGTTTCAATTATTGATTTAATAATAAAACATATTATGCAGATGATACTGTGATAATAATCGAATCAATAATATGAGAGATATGATGCATCAATTCTTTTGTAGTAATAATTGAGTATAAGCGAGTGACTTCTTACGTAAGCATCAATAATCAATACTGGTGCTTACTACTACGCAACCACGCCATTCTTCGTACTTTACTAAGGGTAGTTCAACAGTTTTAACGGTAACACTTTCGCCGTTATTTTTAATAAAAGATAAATCTATCATTTTCTAAATACGACAATACTTCCGTTCGGGGGTCCACCAATGACTATGCCGTCGAATGAATATTCCCTGTTAAAATGAATATTCCCCGACCAATCGAATATTTCTCGACACAACGAATATTTTATAACAACTTGGTTACTTTGAAAAATTTTCAAATATCACCCTTAACTTTAAACTTTTATCAATATAACTATTTACCAAATAGAATAATTATAAAAAAAATTGAATACTTTCATTTCATAAAATTCGGGATCTCACATATGATGCAGCAATTACTGTAGCAATAGTTAAGTATAACTGAGCAACTCTCACGTAAGCATCAATAATCAATACCGTGTGCTACTATGCAACCATGCGTATTACTGTACTTTTATCACCGATTATTTTATGGTAACTTGCTTACTTTGAAAAAATTTCACATATCACCCTTAACTTTAAACTTTTATCAATTTAACCATTTACCAAAATAGAAAAATTGAATACTTTTATTTTATAAAATTTGGGATCTCACAATCTCCCCTCCTTATGAAATTTCGCCCTCAAAATTTACGTACCTGGTAGTTCGAAGAGATGAAAATACCATGCTTTCTTTTCAGATTGTACCTTCCCGGTTATTTTCTCTCTATCATGATTTTTCCATTTCTCATCTCCTGTATTTCAGATATCATTCTAGAATATTGTGACGCCCCCAAAATAGGTATACAACGCCCATTCTGAGTCGCCAAATACATGGTACAGAAAGCAAACTATAACTTCAATAATACAATTGTAAATGCAAAATACGATAACACATCTTTGTGAGTTTAAATACAAATATTATCTTACAAATAATATCCACACTCAAATAAGTCCTCATTATAATTATTCAAACACTATTTTACGAAATAGTGAGGACTGCTAAAACATCTTTCTAGAACCATCACTCCATACCCCGACTAGATCCTGCTATGTTCTCACCTCCTGAGAAGAAAAATGAAACAAAAAGGAAAAGGGTGTGCTCAACTAGCCACGTAAAAAATATTATGACTAAGATAATATACAACAAATTATCATTAGTCTTCAACAGGGAAAAATCTGATAAAACATAATAGATAACAAGTTTTAGATCAAAACTGCAGCGAAAACAACAATTCATTAGAAGAGTCAAGTAGATAATGAGTTCCATCATCAATATTTTATCCCTGTAACAACAATCAATATACATCTTTAATTGAATATTCATCTTTGCACTACAGGCCAAAGATATTAATTTGTATCACCAGTTGGTCATGTTCATCTCAACACCTGTTCATCTTTGCACTACGGGCCAAATATATTCATCAGTTAATCATTTATCTTTGCACAACAGGCCAAAGATATTCAATAATGTCATCATTAAGGGCTGAGGATGATGAAAAATATTTTAGAGAACGAATCCAGTGAGACAAAAGGACAAATATTAGGGATTCGTGTTACAGTTTATCCAAGATCACTAATAATTCATAATAACCAATTTTGAAGCATAATTAAAAAATAAAGATCAAAACATGGATACAATCAAAGATAGTAACCATAATAGACATCTTGGACAAAAAGGAAAAATTTCATTTTTCGGTGAATAGTGTCGTATTCGTGAATAGTGTCGTATACGTGAATAGTAACCCCGACACAAAAAGTTTCAACTTTGATTAAATATTTCAAACCAATATTTCGGCATAATGATATTGAAGAAAATAATATCATTTAAGAAGAAAATAACATCCCTTACCTCAAAAAAACAGTACTTCGGAATGAAAGGTCGGAAGTGATCTTTGAATGAAACTTATCTTTGACAAAAGAACTCTCAAAGTACCTAAATACTCACAAAATATGCTCTATAATATATATATATATATAGAGAGAGAAAACTTATGTTTCTGGTGTGATTTTCAATTCTAACTTAGCCCTCTATTTATAGGAAAATGTTAAGACGCAAAGTAGACTTGACTTTCTACACTGATGGCTTTTTACCGCTACTATTGCCACCCACCACATTTGAAATAAAATTCAGCACATTTTTTTCACCAACCACAAGTGGGGCCCACTCAATTCTAGAATTTTCCACCAAAATCATTTATAAACCTAATTTAGAATCGGTCACCTCTTAAAATTCATAACAAATCATACGTTCATTTTAGCGGTTCAAAATTTGTGGACATATACTCAACTTATATATGTATAACATATCCAAAATCACAACGATCCAACGATCGGATTAAAAATTATAACTCACACAATATATCGTAAAAATAGTGATTTAATTTTAATACCTCCATTCAACAAAAATCTCGATAAAACACCTCAACATTAATTCCTTCAATTATAACCACATAAAATAAATAAATCCATCATTTATATCCGCATCAAATAAATATTTCCTTATCAATAATTAATTATTCACAAATAATATTCTGAGAATCACAATAATGACAAATGACAGACGGTTTCAGAAGAAGGGGCTTTCAATAAGGATTTCTCCTTCTTGGTAGCAATTAGGTGACCAAACCTCTCCTTAGAGCAGAACTTTCTAGACATTACCAATAATGCTATCTAATAATATTATTCAAATAATATGAATTATTGATATAATAATGAGAAATACTGTGCAGTGATAATTATTGAAACAACAATAATATAAAATATCAACGCAGCAATTATTGAATCAATAATATAAAATATTGAAAAGTAATTACTGTAAAAATTATTGAGTAGTGCCTTCTTACGTAAGGATCAATAATTCAAAAATACTGTGCAATACCGCGGGCAAAAATCCATTTGCAGTTTCGTAATTTTTTTAACCCTCCAAAATTCTGGAAAAATCTAAAATGATAATTTGATGAGTTTTCTAGATTGTGTCCAAAAATGATGATTTTTGGATGTATAGATTAGTAGTTATGAATTTTATGGGAAAAGACTATTTTAAAAGTAAACTTTTATAACTCTTTGTGGTTAACTCCAAAATTTGTGAAATTTTTATTGGGAGTACATATATATAACAGGAGTATACCCTGTGAATTTTGGAATTTTTGGACAAAAGTATAATTTATGATAAATGTCTAAAAATTCGGCAGTTTTGGCCATATGAAAAATAGTAAATGAATTTTAAAAATTCCGAGAAAAATATATGTTCAATATGGGACTATATTCTGTTAAATTCGAGAAAAGAAATATTTTTAGGACTGATTTGGTATTTTTCATGAAAATAAAATAGTTATGAGTAAATGAATTAAATATGTTATGTGAAGTAACAAAATTGGATAATAGGATTTTTTGGCTTGGGAATCCTATATAAGGTATATGCAGATTTTTGATGAGGGATTTGATCATTGATGATGAAATCTTATGAGTGTGGCATTTTTGAATGATTAAATGCATTATTTGATAAAGTGTAAACAATTGAAATAAATTGTTTATAAGTTTAAGAAGTGATTAAAATATTGTTATAATATTAATAATATTATATTATGAGTTTATTGAGTGATTGATAATATTTGGATAAATTTAAAGTCTATAATATTTATCCTTGTTTTCGTTTGATTAATGCTTATATCATTGTCATCATCCTCATGCTTATATTATGATGAAAGTCATCTTTGGCTAACGTGCAAAAGATGAATTTGTTGATTATTAGTTTTTTTTGTATATCTTTGGCTCACGTACAAATATGGATTTGTTGATTATTGGTTTCTGATTGGAGTATCTTTGGCTTACGCAAAGATGGATTTATTGATTATTAGTTTTACAGTTGTATATCTTTCGCTTACGTGCAAAGATGGGTATTGATTATTAGTTTTACTGATTTGTATATCTTTGGCTTATGTGCAAAGATGAACTATTGATTGATGAGTATCTTTGGCTTACGTATGCATAGATGAACCATTTATTGGTATAATTATGACGAGGATCATTCGGTATAATCATGACCCGTAATGTTATAGATGATGCGGTAAAAATCCTCATTCAGCACGTAGTGCATTGATGGACAGTTATTGGTATGATTATAACCAAGAATTATTCGGTATAATCATGACCATTGATGATTACATGAATATCCTTGGCCGTAGTGCAGGAATGATTCGATGATGTGGATTATTTTTTAAGCTCCGAGTCTCAGCGATAACATATTGATTATACATTTTTAATTCGTAAAATATAGTAGATATCATGCTCTACTTAACTCTTCTAAAATACAGTTGTATGTCTTTGGCTTGTAGTGCAAAGATGAATTGTTAATGAAAATCTTTGGCCGTAGTGAAAAGATGAATTTATTAGTATGATTATGAGCAGGAATTGTGATTTGGTATAACCATGATTTTTGATGTTTCAGGTGAAGATAGGTAATGAAAATTATCTTCGTCTTGGGTGCGAAGAGAAATTTAGAATCACAATTATGATTATGAGTTATTCATATGATTGTGGACATGAATTGTTGATTGATGTTACAGGGATAAAACATTATTGGTGGAATTTTAACATGGAGAAGATAATAGACACGATGGTCTATTTGACTCTTTAATGGATTGCTTTCGTTTATTAACTATGGTTGAAAAGTTTTATTATCTACCATATGTTCTAAATCTCGATTTATTCTTGATAAAGGCTATTGATAATTTAATTATTTTTAGTCATGATATTCTTTACTTGAACTAGTTAGGTTTCACCCTTTTGCTTCACAATTCCTTTCGTGTAATAAGAGTGTAATGTTGAGTCGAGCGGGGTATGAGGAGAATAGAACGGTGGTATATAGCTATTGAGGTTCTCCCTAAATAGTATGGAAATAATTTTATTGAGAACTTTAGATAAGTGTGTCGTATTGTATACGTCATTTGATATTTAATTTTGATGAACCGAATAGGGTGAGGTGAACCCAACTTTGGAAGGGTGTTTTGCCACTATCATACAAGATGTCTAATGACATACAACCTCGTGTTATCATAAGAAAGGGTTGTGCACATCCACTTGCTGATTATATCTACGAGCACTACCTATATGATCTTGGAGTTTGGTTGAAACATAATGTTCAATTGTAGACGATGGAGATAGTTATATGTCAAGAGAAGACTTACCATTGTAAGGTTGTGGTCGAGGCACCATGAGAGTTACATACATTTGTATTAAAACTCATGATTTAAGCTGTGGTCGATTCTCGCATTTACGATTCAGCAGTTGTATAAATGAAGTTTGTATTTAATTTTTATAGTATGATATCTGGCGACTCAAGATGGGTGATGTATATTTATTTTTGGGGCGTCACATCATATCTCTCATATTATTGATTCAATTATTGTCACAGTATCATCTGCATAATATGATATATTATTAAATCAATAATTGAGACGACAAAGTTATACATATTATTAAATTGCAATATTTACAATGTCTAAAAGTTCTGTCAATGAGATGTTTGGTCATCTAATTGCGCACCAATAAGGAGAAATCCTTATCGGAAAGCCCCCTCTTTCCTGGGAACGACCTGGTTGTTAAATATTGTGAGTTATAATATTAATGATGAATAAGTTCGTGCTGATTAAAGATGAAATTGATAGTTCCATTATGATTGGAATTATTAGTGTTAGTGGAAATCGACATTTATTTCGATATTAATTGATGTCTGGAAGTTATACTGACCAGTCGGGTAATTAATCGGATAAATGAGCAATTAATTGTTATTAATTCACATGATTATAACTATTTATTCACATGTGTGTACTATTGATTTACATTCATTTACTATTAGGGGAGTTGGTGCAAGATTGATAATACTTGCATGACTAAGTTAAAAATAGAGGTATAGATGGAGGTACTATACTGTAATTCGTATTTTCACATGTCTAGAACTATTGATTCACATGATTTACTATTGATTCACACGATTTACTATTAGGGGAGTTGGTGCAAGATTGATAATACTTCCATGACTAAATTAAAAATGGAGGTATAGATGAAGGTACTATATTATAATTAATTTTTTCATATGTTTAGAACTATTGAGTCACATGATTTACTATTAGGGGAGGTGGTGCAAGTTTGATAATACTTGCAGTACTAAATTAAAAATGAAAGAAGGTATTATAATGTAATATTTCGAGCCCCAGAACGTGCAATTATCGAAACTATGTTTTCCTATAAATAGAAGCTCATTCTTTCTTCATTTCTCACCAATTTTGTAAGACCCCGAATTTTATAAAATAAAAGTATTCAATTTTTCTTATTTGGTAAATGGTTAAATTGATAAATAAAAAAAATTAAAGTTAAGGGTGATATATATATAAAATTTTCAAAATACGTAAGTGGCTATAAAATACTCATTTCTATTGGAGAATATTCGTTTGGTCGTGGAATATTCTTGTTGTCGGGGAATATTCGTACGACGGTGCAACCATTTGTGGGCCCCATAACAGAATAACTGTCGGATGAAAAAAATGACAAGTTTGAGTTATTATAAATAACGACATAGTTGTTACTGAATTAACTTTGTTAGAATACCCCGTGGTTAAAATACGATGTCTGGCGTGGGTCGCACAAAGAAGTACGTGGTATTAGATGATATTTTTTGAATTATTGATTATTACGTAAGAAGGCACTACTCAATAATTGTTACGATAATTCTTTATTCAATATTTTATTTTATTGATTCAATAATTCTTTGCGTTGATATTTTTTATATTATTGTTGTTTCAATAATGGTCATTAAAAGCACAATATTTTCCATCAATAATTCATATTATTTGAATAATATTATTAGATAGCATTATTGGTAATATCTAGAAAGTTCTGTCAATGAGAGGTTTGGTCACCTAATTGCACGCAATAAGGAGAAATTCTTATTGAAAGCCCTCTTTTCCCGGGCTGCTTTGATCATCATTATTATGATTACATAAAATTATTTGTGAATAATTATTTATTAATTTATATGATAAGGAAATATTTATTTTATGTGGATATAAATGATGGATATATTTATGTGGATATAAATGAAGGAATTAATGTTGAGGTGTTTTATTAGTATTTTGTTGAAATGAATAACGAAATTTAGAAATTTTCAGAAAATTAATTTATTACTTGATTTTGTAAAATCTATAACTCTTTGTGTATAATGAGTTAGGAGATGAGCCATATATCAAAAGAAAGCCCTGGAAGTAAGCTAAACGTAGAAATTTGAATCACCCAAAAATCCTTTGTAGATTTGTCATGGTATTTTTTGAATTAAACTGGTATGAAGGACTCATTATCCGAAAAATCAATGTTCTTGAGATATATTGCGTGAGTTATAAATTTTGATCTGACCGTTGGATCGTTGTGATTTTTGGATATGTTATACTTATATAAGTTGAGTATATGTCTACAAATTTTGAACCGTTTAAAATTAACGTATGTTTTGTTATGAATTTTAAGAGGTGACTGATTCAGAAATTGTTTTTATAAATGATTTTGGTGGAGATTTCTAGAAGGCGGGCCCCGCTTTTTGGTTGGTGTAGAGAACATGTGCTGAATTATTCTTTCAATTGTAGTGGGCTGAATTCAAAGGTGGCGTAGAAGGAAGATTAATAAAAATATATTATTTTATTAATTTAGTCTCCTTTGGCATTCTAGCATTTTCCTATAAATAGGCGCTTAGGTTAGAATTGAAAATCACACCAGAAATAAGTTTTCTTTCTCTCTATATTATTGAGCGTATTTTTGTGAGTATTTAGATACTTTGAGAGTTGCTATTCAGTGCAAGTTTCCTTCGGCTTTACATCCAATATTCCGGTCAGAAGTACTGCTCTTTTGAGGTAAGGAATTTTAAGGGTTATTATATTTTTCATATTTCGTAATTTTTCTGACCTTCAAAAATTCTAAACGTAATTTTTAAAAGTAATTTTTGGATGTATAAATTAGGAGTTACGAATTTTATGGGAAAAGACTATTTTAAAAGTAAACCCTTATAACTCCTTGTGGTTAACTCCAAAATTGGTGAAATTTTTATTGGGAGTACATGTATATAATAGTAGTATACTCTGTAAATTTTAGAATTTTTGGACAAAAGTACAATTTATGATAAATGTCTAAATATTCGGCAGTTTTGGCCATATGAAATATAGTAAATTAATTTTAAAAATTCTGAGAAAAATATATGTTCAACATGGGACTATATTCTGCTAATTCCCAAAAAAGAAAATTTGTTTGTACTGTTTTGGTATTTTTCATGAAAATGGACTAGTTATGAGTAAATGAATTAAATATGTTATGTGAAGTAACAAAATTGGAAAATAGGATTTTATGGCTTGGAAATCCTATATAAGGTGTATGCAGACTTTTGATGAGGGTTTTGGTTATTGGTGATGAAATTTTATGAGTTTGGCATTTTAGGATGATTAAATGCAATAATTAGTAAAGTGTAAACAATTAAAATAAATTATTTATAAGTTTAAGAAATGATTAAAATATTGTGGTAATATTAATAATATTAGATTATGCGATTATTAAGTGATTTATAACATTTGGATTAAGGTGTTATGAAATCATTGATTTATGAATCTTACTCTTGAAATTAAATTCATATTTTGATCATATTGTTTTTATTATCATATATATCATTTTTATAACCCTGGTGATAGAATTTCTCTTTAACTTGAGTGTAAAGATGGGTAGATCATTGGTATGATCGTGATTATGGGTTCTCTTTGGCCAGTAGTACAAAGATGAATTGTTGACTGGTATGATCATGACCATTGAATTTATAAACGATTATCTTTAGCTTAAGTGCAAAGGTGAATTGATCAACATGGTTATAATTATTATATAAATTCTGAAATGATTATATATTTCTTTGAGATATTAATATCTTTGGCATGTAGTGCAAAGATGACATGTTATTGAATATCTTTGGCCTGTAGTGCAAAGATGACATGTTGTTGAATATCTTTGGCATGTAGTGCAAAGATGAACTGTTAATGAATATCTTTGGCCCGTGGTGCAAAGATGAATTTATTAGTATGATTATGAACATGAACTGTGATTTGGTATAACCATTATCTTTGATGTTTCAGGTAAACACATGTGATGAAAATTATCTTCGTCCTGGATGAGAAGAGGAATTTAGAATTACAAATATGATTATGAGTTATTCACATGATTGTGGACATAAACTGTTGACTGATGTTACAGGGTTAAAACATCGTTGGTGGACTTTTAACATGGAGGAGATAATAGACTTTATGATCTATTTGCCTCTTCTAATGTATAACTCGTTCCGCTGCAACTATGGTTGAAAAGTTTTATCATCTACCATATGTTCTAAATCTCTGATTTATTACTGATGAAGGCTATTGATAATTTAATTATCCTAGTTATGATATTCTTTACTGGGCTAGTTTTGCTCACCCTTTTGCTTCACAATTCATTTCAGGTAACAAGAGTGTAGCTGGGTCGAACGTGGGTAACATGGGAATAGAACGGTGGTCTATAACTGTTGAGGTTCTCCCTAAATAGTATAATTTTATTGAGAACTATAAATAAGAGTGTCGTATTGTATACGTCATTTGATATTTAATTTTGGTGAACCGAATAGGGTGAGGTGAACCCAACTTTGGAAGGGTGTTCTGCCACTATCATACAAGATGTCAAATGATCTACGAGTTATCATAAGACATGCTTGTGCACATCCACTTGCTGAGTATATCTACGAGCACTACCTATATGATCTTGGAGTTTGGTTGAAACATAATGTTCAATTGCAGACGGTGAAGATAATTATATGTCAAGAGAAGACTCACCATTGGAAGGAACATGATAGTAATCTTCTCGTTCTTCTTTGGGGTCTATTGGATCAACAAAGGATAATTCTCTGGTCATATGATATCTATCATAACTTAGATTCATGGCCTCCTATGTACGAAGGTTTCCTTAAGCACTTCCCAAAGATTTTAATTTCTAAAACAGTTATTGATTGTACCTTTATGTAATGTATCAGTGTGAGGTGATGTACATGGTTGGGACATGAGTCACATTTGGTTTTAAAACTCACAGTATATGTGTTATCGTATTTTGCACGACAATTGTATTAATAAAGTTGTAGTTGTTTTCTGTACCATGTATTTGGCGACTCAGAATGGGTTGGATGGATTGGACCTATTTTGGGGGCGTCACAAATTCACTAAGTCTCACAAAAGCAATTTGTGACGCCCCCAAAATAGGTATCTGACACCCATTACGAGTCGCCAAATACATGGTACATAAAGCAAACTACAACTTCAATAATCTGATTCTCGTAAATGCGAAATACGACAACACATCTGTGAGTTTAAATACAAATATTGTCTTCTAGACAATATCCACACTCAAATAAGTCCTCATTATAATTATTCAAATACTATTTTATAGAAATAGTGAGGATTTGCTAAAACATCTTTCTAGAACCATCACTCCATACCCCACTAGATCCTCTTTATGTTCTCACCTCACGAGAAGAAAAAATGGAATAAAAAGGAAAAGGGTGAGCTAAACTAGCCCGATAAAAAATATTATGACTAAGATAATATACAACAAATTATCATTAGTCTTAACAGGGAAAAATCGATAAAACATAATAGACAACAAGTTTTAGATCAAAACTGCGGTGAAACAACAATCCATTAGAAGAGTCAGTAGAGAATGAGTTCTACTATCTTCTAAGATTTAAAAGTCCATCATCAATATTTTATCCTGTAACAACAATCAATATACATCTTTAATCGAATATTCATCTTTGCCTTCTGAGGGCCAAAGATATTCATTTATATCACCAGGTTGGTCGTATTCATCTCAACACTGTTCATCTTTTTTGCTTCACGGCCAAAGATATTCATCGATTAATCATTCATCTTTGCACTTCTGGGCCATAAATATTCAATAATATCATCATTATGGATTGAGGATGATGAAAACATTTTAAAGAAGCGAATCCGGTGAGACGGAAGGACAAATATTAGGGATTAAGTATTACGGTTTATCCAAGATCAATAATACTTCATAATAACCAATTTTGAAGCGAGAATTCAAAAATAAAGATCAAAACATGGATCTGATCAAAGATAGTAACCATAATAGACATCTTGGACAAAAAGGAAAATTTTATTTTTCGGTGAAGTATTCGTGAATAAAGTGTCGATATCGTGAATAGTCTTCAGTATCGTGAATTATAACCCCGACACAAAAAGTTCCAAATTTGATTAAATAGTTCAAACTAATATTTCGGCATAATGATATTGAAGAAAATAATATCATTTAAGAAGAAAATAACATCCCTTACCTCAAAAAAGCAAGAGTGCTTGGAATGAAAGGTCGGACGTAATGCTTAAATGAAACTTATCTTGAGCAAACAACTCTCAAAGTATCTAAATACTCACAAAAATATGCTCGATAATATAGAGAGAGAGAAAACTTATGTTTTACGGTGTGATTTTCAATTCTAACTTAGCCTCTATTTATAGGAAAAAATTTAGCTTGAAAAGGAGACTTAAAATACACGATGGCTTTACTGCTACTATTGCCACCCACCACATTTGAAATAAAATTGAGCACATTTCTTCACCAACCACAAGTGGGGCCCAATCAATTCTAAATTTTCCACCAAAATCATTTATAAACCTAATTTTCGAAAATTCACCTCTTAAAATTCATAACAAATCATCGTTCATTTTTAGCGGTTCAAAATTTGTGGACATATACTCAACTTATATATGTATAACATATCTAAAAAATCACAACGATCAGCGGTCGGATTAAAAATTATAACTCACATAATATATCGTAAAAATCTTGATTTGATTTTTAATACCTCCATTTCGACAAAAATCTTGATAAAACACCTCAATATTAATTCCTTCAATTATAACCACATAAAATAAATAAATCCATCATTTATATCCGCAAAATAAATATTATTTATTTATAAATAATTAATTATTCACAAATAATATTACAGAATCACAATAATGATGACAGGCGGTAGTTTTCAGGGAAGAGGGGCTTTCGATAAGGATTTTCTCCTTCTTGGCGCATGATTAGGTGACCAAACCTCTCCTTAGATGAACTTTCTAGACATTACCAATAATACTATCTAATAATATTATTCAAATAATATGAATTATTGATATGATAATGAGAAATCTTTGTGCGATGACAATTATTGAAACAACAATAATATAAAATATCAAAGCAACAATTATTGAATCGATAAAATAAAATATTGAAGGTAATTTTGTAACAATTATTGAGTAGTGCCTTCTTACGTAAGGATCGATAATTTAAAAATCATGCAATCTGGTGTCTTTCTGCAACGACCATACGTATTATATGTATTTTAACCACGGGTATTCAACATTGTTAATTGATAATAACTACGCCTTTAGTTATAAAAACTCATACTTTGTCATTTTTTTCTTCATCCAACCATTTTCCGTTATGGGGCCCCTAAATGGCATGCTTGGCTAGGCAATGAATATTCGACAAAAGAATATTCCACGACCAAACGAATATTCCCACGCGAAATGAATATTCTATAACCACTTGCTTATTTTGTAAAATTTGCACATTTCACCCATAACCAAAGCATTATATCAAATTAACACCTTATTAATTTAGAATAATGAATAGAAAAAATTTAATTTTATTTATAATAAGTTGGGGTCTTCAACCTCCCTCCTTATAAAATTTCGTCCTCGAAATTGGACGTACGTGCACTGGTATTTGAAAAGGTGAGGGTACCTCGCTTTCATTTTCGATTCAACTCCCGGTCATTTCTTGATAGCATGGTTCCTCCACAAAACCTTAACTTGTGGTATAACCTTGAGTGCGTGGGACATGTTCTTTCTTTCTATCCAAGATTTTAACAAGTACCTCCTCATCGTTAAATCTTTGACTATCTCATCTGGTTCTAACTTCGATAATATGGTTCGGGTCTTTCACATATTTCTGAAGCATTGATATGTGGAAAACATTATGAAACACGAGACATACTTGGAGGTAATCGAGTCTATAGGCCACATTTCCTATTAGGTCAAGAATCTCAAATGGACCAACAAACCTTGGATTGAGCTTTCCTCTCTTTCCAAATCTTGTAACTCCCTTCCAATGGAGCAATACTTAATGATACATGATCCCCGATATTAAATTCCACGTCCTTTCGATGAAGATCGGCATAACTCTTTTGTCGATCTTGTGAGGTTTGAATCGTTGTAGAATCATTTAGATCTTTTACGTAGTCATGCGCATTTAATTACGGTCCCAACAACGTTGCTTCTCCCACCTCATCCCAGCATACTGAAGAACGATACTTTCGTCCATACAACGCCTCGAATGGATCCATGCCTATACTTACTTGATAACTGTTGTTGTAGGAGAATTCCACCAATGGTAAATACTTATCCCAACTCCCTTTAAAGTCTAGGACACAGAGTCTTAATAGATCTTCAAGAGTTTGAATAGTCCCTCTCGATTATCATCGGTTTGAGGATGGTACGTAATCGAATCGTAAATTCATGCCCAATATTAAATTCCACGTCCTTTCAATGAAGATCAACATAACTCTTTTGTCGATCTTGTGAGGTTTGAATACGTTGTCGAATTATTTGGATCTTTTTCTGTAGTCATGCGTACTAATTTTGGTCCCAACAACGTTGCTTCTCCCACCTCGTCCCAGCATACTAGAGAACGACACTTTCGTCCATACAACGCCTCGAATGGAGCCATGCCTATACTTGCTTGATAACTGTTGTTGTAGGAGAATTCCACTGATGGTAAATACTTATCCCAACTCCCTTTAAAGTCTAGGACACGAGTCTTAATAGATCTTGAGAGTTTGAATAGTCCTCTTTGATTGTCAAATCTGTTTGAGGATGGTATCTATAAAGGAATCGAATCGTAAATTCCGTGCCCATAGCTTTCTGCTATAAGCTAACCCAAAATCGTGAAGTGAATCTTGGGTCGCGATCCGAAACTATGGATCTTGGCATGCCATGCAATCTCACAATCTCATTCACGCATATATATGAGCAAGGCGTTCGAGGGAATAAGTTTCTCGTATAGGTAAAGAATGAAAGCGGACTTGGTTAATCTATCAACAATAACCCAAATCGCATCTATGCCTTGAGAAACCTTGGGAAGACACATGTGAAATCCATAGTAATGTGTTCCCACTTCCATTAGGAATCTTAAGTGGTTCTGATGGACCCTTTGGAACTTGATGCTCGCCTTTACACGTTGACAAGTTAAACACCTCGAGATAAACTCACGATCTCTCTCTTCATATTGTTCCACCAAAATGTATATGTCGAATATCATGATACATTTTGGTACTCCCGAGATGGATTGCAAAGCGGGGTGTTGTGTGCCTCCATCATGATTTTATGCTTCAAGTCGAGAATCGTTAGGAGCCTTGAAAGTCTAGAGTTGACTCGAAGTATTCCTTCTTCATCGATTCTTGCTTACGGAATAGCTCCTTCTTTTACTTTCTTCTTCATACGCATCGCCCATTTGGTCAAGTAGCTTGAAAGCGACTTTAACTTTATCGATTAAAGTCGGTTCTACTCGTATATTCGCCATCATCATATGTGGGTACACAGAGTCTTTAATTCTATCTCCATCCTTTGCAAGTTATATAAAATGGGCCTTTGTGTTGACAATATCGCTTTTCGTACTCGCATATGATCTTCTACTTTCGACGCGTCGTCGACTCTACGTTCGCTTTTTCGAGGATGATATTGAATAGTGTGATCGTAATCTTTTAACAACTCAAGCCAACGTCGTTCTTTATATGTTGAGTTCTTTTGGGTGAAGAAATATTTGAGGCTTTTATGGTCCAGTATAAATCTCCACTTTCTCCCATACAAGAGTAGTGTCTCCAAATTTTCAACATGAATCGAATGATGCTTTGCTGACTCGGATCATGAGTAGGATAATTCCTCTCATATTCTTTGAGTTGTCATGAGGCATAGGCTATGACTTTCCCATGTTGCATGAGAACACATCCTAACCCTTTGCACGAAGCATCGTTGTAGATAACAAATCCATCCGAACCGGATGGTATTGCGGAGCGAAAGCAGGTGCGAAATGAGTCTCCTCTTGAGCTCTTGGAAACTCTTCTCGCATTCCTCGCTCCATATGAATTTTGTATCTTTCGAGTCGGTGAGTTAATGGAGTAGCGATTCGAGAAAATCCTTCCACGAATCTCCGATAATAACCGGCTAAGCCAGAAAGTTGCGTGCTTGATCCTTCGAATTGGTTGCTCCCAACTTTGTATTGCTTGATCTTCGCCGGGTCAAGCAGATACTCCCGTGTTTTGACACCGCGTGCCCAAGGAATGCTACTTCCTCAAGCGAACTTCGCATTTCTTGACTTGGCATAAAGCTTGTTTTTCACGAAGCCTTTTCAATATCGACTTCAAATGGTGCTCATGATCTTCACCGGCTTTTGGAATAGATGAGGATGTCATGATAAAGACAACAATGGCTGATCTAAATATTCCTTGAATACTCGGTTCATCGTATATCTATGAAAGCGGCGGGAGCATTAGTCGATCAAAAGACATGACTAAGAATTCATAATGCCCATCAGGGAGTTCTGAAAGGCGGTCTTTGGAATATCCTCGGTTTTAATCTTAAATTTGATGATATCGAGAATGAAGATCGATCTTTGAAAAGAATTGTGCTCCTTGTAATTGGTCAAGCAGGTCATCGATGCGAGGTAGCGGATACCTATTCTTGATGGTGACATGGTTCAATTCTCGGTAGTCAATACAAAGTCGCATACTCCGTCTTTCTCTTTTTCTGAATAAAGCAGGGGAGCACCCCGAGGAGATGTCTTAGGGCCAATGAAAGCGATGTCTAATAACTCTTGTAGTTGGACTTTTAACTCCACGAAGTTCAATAGGAGCCATTCGATATGGGGTTTTAGAAATGGGCTTTTTATGCGGTTCGAGGTCGATAAAGAATTGACTTCTCGTTACAGGGGTAGACGGGAAGTTCTTGAAATACATCGGAAATTCTCTAACAAAAAAATATTATTCAAATCGACTTGTCTTTGTTCAAATCCATAACATGGGCTAAGAAAGCTTGACATCCGTTTTTTAATAAGCGAATAGCTTTATGGCTTGATATAGCGATGGTGATTTTAGTGGTTTAGTTGTTTGAATTTAGTATGATGAGGTTGGTTAGGAATATGAAAACTATGACAACTTACGAAAATAATCAATTTTGGCATGATGAGTAGTTAACCGATCAATTCCTAAAATCACATCAAATTCAAGTATCTTTAAAGAAATAAGATCAATAGGTAATGTGATTGTGCCAACTTGGATCAAGCAAGATTTATAAGCGTAGATGTAACGAAGGTTTCACCAACGGAGTTTCAAATGAGATAAGTCAAAGTCTAATTTCTCGAGTCGAGTTTAAGCGTTGAGCACAAGTAGGAGAGATAAAAGAATGGGTAGAAGCCGGTATCTAGTAAAGTATAAACTTCGCAAGAGTTTATGATTAGCTTACGTGTGATCACCTCGTTTGGGTTCCTCACATTTTGGCGATCACGACAAAGCGCTCTTCCGAGAAGCATTGATTTTGACTTATCAGGGATAGCTTTTGGAGTCACCACCCCATTGAACTTGGTTTTGCTCTGAGAACACTCACTCTCGGCTATATGACCCTCCTTTCCTATAGTTATAACATACCTTGGATTGTTGTGGGCGGTTTGGTGATATGTCCCTCTTTCCGCATTTATAACACACGAGCGGTGGTGGGTCGTTCTCCTCCCAAATTTGTTGTTGATCTTTGGTGTTCTTCTTGATGTCTTCCGTCATTGTTGAATCTCCTCTTTTTGAAATTTCCACTAGACTCACCTCTTCTATTATCATGGCCACGATTACCACCCAGAGTGTTTACCTCTTTTGTCCGTATCTTTCCCTCTCATTTGGTTATCATCGCTCGAGATGGCTGCTTCATCATAAGTATGACCTTGGTTGTGATCCCTCGGTTGAGTATACTCATTATCTCGCTCTAATAATTGAGCCACATTGACAACATCGAATCTGAGAGAAAATTTATGAGAGATAAGGTATTGCCGAATCTCGGGTTTTAGACCTCTCGAAACATCGCGTCATCATCGTTCCTCATTTTTCTACCAAATGAGGTGCTGAACTGGATAACTCCATGAACTTCGCCTCGTCTTTGAGACACCGTCGTGTTGTTACATTCGATCTAATAAACTCTACCTCCTTTATATAGCGAATACTTTCGGGAAAGTACTTGTCATTGAATAGATTCTGAAATCTTTCCCAAGACATGTTGAGAGAGTTGGTGGGTTGGAGTGCTTCACAGATTTCCACCGATGTCTGCCTCTCCACGGAACATAAAGGTGGCGAATGGAACCTTCTGTTCCTCCGTGCATCCCAAGACATCGAATATCTTGGTAATTTGCTTGACCCACGTTTTCGCCTTAATCGGATCGGGCTTTCCCCAGAAATCTGGTGGTCCCAACTCCTTGAACTGCTTGGCTGTGACAGATCGCGCGTTACTATCACTTCCACCCGTATTTTATACACGAGTCTCCCTAAATCGATTTTGCATGAATGCAAAAAGCTCCTAAACATTCCATCATTCATCGTTTGCTCGGTAGCGTTGTTTACAGGAGGAATATTGCCTTCTGTTGCACGTTCTCCTGGTTTGTGACTAAAGGTTGTTCCACAGTCTCATACACTCCATTGTTAACGTTCTCGTGCCATTTCTTAAATACTTCCATAAAACAAGGGTTAATTAAACAAATTAACATATCACATAATATCCTATATTATGGCGATCAATAAATAAGCTTAGATAGGACACCTTTAGCGAAGGATTTACTCATCTCTCCCTCTAGTTCTATTCCCGATCTCTCTTGAGAGACCATATCCTAAGCTTTGATACCAATTGTGGCGCCCCCAAAGGTGGGTATCAACACCCATTACGAGTCGCCAAATACATGGTGCGAGAAAGCAAACTACAACTTTAATAATATGATTGTCGTGCAAAATACGACAACACATCTTGTGAGTTTAAATACAAATATTGTCTTCAAAGACAATATCCACACTCAAATAAGTCCTCATTACAATTATTCAAACACTATTTTATAGAAATAGTGAGGGGGCGCTAAAACATCTTTCTAGAACCATCACTCCATACCCCAGGCTAGATCTGCTATGTTCTCACCTCACGAGAAGAAAAATGGAACAAAAAGGAAAAGGGTGAGCTCAACTAGCCCGATAAAAAATATTATGACTAAGATAATATACAACAAATTATCATTAGTCTTGACGAGGAAAAATCGATAAAACATAATAGACAACAAGTTTTAGATCAAAAAGCTGCGGTGCGGAAACAACAATCCATTAGAAGAGTCAGTAGAGAATGAGTTCTACTATCTTCTAAGATTTAAAAGTCCATCATCAATATTTTATCCCTGTAACAACAATTAATATACATCTTTAATCGAATATTCATCTTTTCACTCTACAGCCAAAGATATTCATTTATATCGGTTGAGTTGGTCGTGTTCATCTCAACACTGTTCATCTTTTTACTACGGACCAAAGATATTCATCGATTAATCATTCATCTTTGCACTACTGGCCAAAGATATTCAATAATATCATCATTAATGGGTGAGGATGATGGAAAATATTTTAGAAAAGCGAATCCGGTGAGACGGAAGGACAAATATTAGGGATTAGTGTATTACGGTTTATCAAGATCACTAATACTTCATAATAACCAATTTTGAAGCATAATTCAAAAATAAAGATCAAAACATGGATCTGATCAAAGATAGTAACCATAATAGACATCTTGGACAAAAGGAAAATTTCATCTTTTTTGATGAATAGTGTCGTATTTGTGAATGAATAGTATATAAGATATCGTGAATAGTCCATATATCGTGAATAGTAAACCCAACACAAAAAGTTCCAAATTTGATTAAAATTTCAAACCAATATTTTGGCATAATGATATTGAAGAAAATAATATCATTTAAGAAGAAAATAACATCCCTTACCTCAAAAAATCAGTACTTCAGAATGAAAGGTCGGAAGTGATCTTTGAATGAAACTTGTCTTTGAACAACAACTCTCAAAGTATCTAAATACTCACAAAAATACGCTCGATAATATAGAAAAGAGAAAACTTATGTTTACGGTGTGATTTTCAATTCTAACACAGCTCTATTTATAGGAAAATGTTAGCACAGCAAAGCGACTTGACTGACTGCTACTGATGGCTTTACTGCTACTATTGCCACCCACCACATTTGAAATAAAATTCAGCACATTTCTTCACCAACCACAAGTGGGGCCCACTCAATTCTAGAATTTTCCACCAAAATCATTTATAAACCTAATTTCCGAATCAGCCATCTCTTAAAATTCATAACAAATCATACGTTCATTTTTAACGGTTCAAAATTTGTGGACATATACTCAACTTATATATGTATAACATATCAAAAATCACAACGATCAGCGGTCGGATTAAAAATTATAACTCACATAATATATCGTAAAAATAGTGATTTGATTTTAATACCTCCATTCAGACAAAAATCTTGATAAAACACCTCAACATTAATTCCTTCAATTATAACCACATAAAATAAATAAATCCATCATTTATATCCGCATCAAATAAATATTTCTTATATCAATAATTAATTATTCACAAATAATATTATAGAATCACAATAATGATGACAGGCGGGTTCGGGAAGAGGGGCTTTCGATAAGGATTTCTCCTTCTTGGCGCTTGATTAGGTGACCAAACCTCTCTTTGACAGAACTTTCTAGACATTGCCAATAATTTATCTAATAATATTATTCAAATAATATGAATTATTGATATGATAATGAGAAATCTTTGTGCGGTGACAATTATTGAAACAACGATAATATAAAATATCAAAGCGACAATTATTGAATCGATAAAATAAAATATTAAGCGAGTAATTTTGTAACAATTATTGAGTAGTGCCTTCTTACGTAAGGATCGATAATTCAAAAATCTTTGTGTTTTCCTTCATCCAATACTGGTGTCTTCTTGTGCGACCCGCGTATTTATTGTATTTTTAACCACCGCAAATTATTCAACAAAGTGTTAATCAAATTAATATTCGTCGTTATTTATAAAACTCATACTTTGTCGTTTTCCTTCATCAACCAGTTTTCCGTTATGGGGCCCTGAATGTCTCTCCCATTTGTTGCTTAGTCGTCTACGAATATTCCGACAAAAGAATATTCCACGACCAAGCGAATATTCCCAAAGCGAAATGAATATTTTATAACCACTTGCTTTATTTTGCAAAATTTGCACATTTACCCATAAACAAAGCATTATATCAAATTAACACCTTATTAATTTAGAATAATGAATAGAGAAAAAATTTAATTTTATTTATAATAAGTTGGGGTCTTACAAATTAGGGTTAATTATCCACAACTTAAAATTAAAACATCCCCCTAGAATCTCTGTCTCCCATCCTAGTTCTTGTCTCACATCTCATCCTAAGCTTTAATAGCTTTGATACCGTGTGGCGCCCCCAAAATTATACATCAGAATTTGAGTCGCCAAATACTTCGGAATCAATATCTGCATTACTTTTACTCGATTCCATTCTTAGTTGAAGAGATCCAGTGGGAAGTGAACAAATAAAATCTTCATATATTTATTTCAGAAACAAATATAACATCAAGTTCACACAAATATTTAGTTCACATAGATAGTGAACTTTATATCATAATACATGGTTTTTGGTAATAATAGCCATAAACTAAGGTACTATGTAAACCACCATCGATCAATAACACGTGGTACCACCACTCCTTCAGTTGGAGGCTTGAAAGGAAAAGCTTAAAATTAAGTGCTTTACCGAATCTATGAAATAATTCTTGTGGCGCCCCCAAAATAGGTATACATCACCCATCTTGTAATAAATACAGAATGGAAATACAAACTTAATCTGAGTAAATGTAATATCGACAAAATAGATGAGAGTTTAAATAGGAATTTTGCCTAGACGCATCCACTCTCAAAAAGTCCTCATTACATTTATTGTCACACTATTTTATAGAATAGTGAGGACTACTAATACATCATCTGGACCATTCACGATGCATTGAAAATCCACATTCACCATGCATGCGAAAATCAATATGATTATTCCAATAATAAAGAATGGAATAAAGAATGAAATAACAACGCAAAGCGGGTTATTCAATGAATAATAAAGAATGGAACGAATCGCATGCATGTCGCACGAACGAGGATATTCAATGAAGAATAATAAAGAATGAAATAACAACAAAATTCACGGTGGCAGCCGCTGAAAGGTTAAGAATAGTAAATGCGTATGCATGTGTGAATGTGGATATTCTAAAGAGAATAATAAAGAATGGAACCGGTCATGCGTAATCCATTACGCGGGATATTCTAAATGTAGAATAATAAAGAATGGAATAACGAGTAATAATTTCACCGATGTATGCGGTATAATTGCATGTAATGAGTTATTCAACATAATAATAAAGAATAAAATAATGAGAAGAATTTCACCATGTATGCGGTACATTTGGCATGATGATTATTCAACATAATAATAAAGAATGGAATAAAAGAAGCTCTCTTCATGAATCTGAAAGAAATAATAATTTCACCCTTACCTCAAAACAAGATTGGATATCTTGGAATAAGGTGAGGTAGTAGACTACTCTTCTTCTTTCTCTCTATAGTTTCTCTCTCTATAGCTTCTATCTCTATAATTGCTCTTGTGAGACTTAGTGAATTGGTGAGAAATAAAGGAAGAATGAGCTTCTATTTATAAGAAAACATAGTTTCGATAATTGCACGTTTTGGGGCTCGAAATATTACAGTATAATACCTTCAACTTTTCTTTCATTTTTAATTTAGTCCTGCAAGTATTATCAAACTTGCACCACCTCCCCTAATAGTAAATTATGTGAATTAATAGTAAATCATGTGACTCAATAGTTCTAAACATGTGAAAAAATTAATTATAGTATAGTACCTTCATCTATACCTCCATTTTTAATTTAGTCATGCAAGTATTATCAATCTTGCACCAACTCCCCTAATAGTAAATCATGTGAATCAATAGTAAATCATGTGTGTAAGACCCCTACTTTTATGAATAAAGATGAATTTTCTATAATTATCATTTTTGAATGAATTTGATATAATATTATAGTTGTGGGTAATATTTAGAAATTTTATAAAGTACGCAAGTTGTTTATAATATTCGATTGGTCGGGAAATATTCGTTTTAACAGAGAATATTCGTACGACGGCACAATCATTGGTGGACCCCACAAAGGAATTATTGTCGGATTGAGAAAACAAAAAAAATATTTTTATAAAAATAACGGCGGAAGTTTTACCGTTAACTGTTGAAACACCCGGTGTTAAAAGTGCAGGAATACGAGTGGTTGCATAGTAGCACACGGTATAGATTATTAATGCTTACGTGAGAAGTCACTCAGTTTGATTCAATTATTGTCGATATTTTATATATTATTAAATCAATAGTCGAGATAACAAAGTTGTTAATATTATTATTTGAATTATTAACAATGTCTAGAAGTTCTGCCAATGAGAGGTTTGGTCACCTAATTGCGCGCCAATAGGGAGAAATCATTATTGGAAATCCCCCTTTTTCCTGGGAACGACCTGGTCGATTAATAATGTGAATTGTGATAATGATGATGAGTTCTGTTTTATTAGTATTATTAATGTAATAAAACAGAAAAGTTTTTTATATAAAATAGAATACTTTTATAAAGTTATTCGTTTTATTAGGCTAATAGTAAAATCTTTTTATATAAAACAGAATATTTTTATTAAGTTATTCGTTTTATTAGACAATAATTAGAATATATTATATTTTATTATGCATAGTGTTTGCATAGTGCCTGCATAGTGTTTGCATAGTAAAAATCTTTTTATATAAAACAGAATACTTTTGTAAAGTTATTCGTTTTATTAAAGCAATAAATAGAATATATTATATTTTATTGTAAACCAACTGGACCGTCCGTTTAAAAGTAAATCGATCCGGACCGTTCATGGATTGGTTCTTATTCACTCCATTCTTCATAAATAGAAGCTCATTCCTTCATTATTTCTTACTTAATTCCTTTGAAACTCTGAGAGAAACAATAGAGAGAAAGAAAAAAGTATATTCGCTACTTCACTACTTTTATATCCGGTTCTTCTTTATAAAGTAAGGGTATTATTTCTTTTCGTATTCATGAAGAGAAATTATTGTTATTCCATTCCTTATTATTATGTTGGAATAACTTTTGTATATATACGGCAATCATGATCGTCGTGGTGATATTCTTTGTTATTCCATTCCTTATTATTATGTTGGAATAACTTTGTATATGCTGATACCACATACGTGGTGAAATTCTTATTATTACGCCGGAATATCACATGCTCATGCGTTTTAACGGGACTGGTTCCATCATTTATTATTACATTGGAAAACTTTTCATCATGAAATCTTGCGCATGGTGATTTTGTTGTTATTCCATTCTTTATTATTCGCCGGAATATATCACATGCACGCGTTTCGGATTGGGACTGGTTCCATCATTTATTATTCTATTGGAATAACACATGTCTATGCAAGTACCGCATGCATGGTGATTTGTTGTTATTCCATACTTTATTATTTTTGTTGGAATATCACGCTTCGGTGCGTATTCGCCTCGACTGGTTCCGTTATTTATTATTACATTGGAATAACACATCATCTGAAGTACCTCATGCATGGTGATTTCTTTTATTATTCCATTCTTTATTATACTCAGTTGGTTAAAGTTTTAACTTCTATACTCCATGAAATTAGTGGAATATCCTTAATATTTGCGCTTCATCCAGTATCTTTTCATAGAAATATTCTTCTGAGCATTCTTGAATTTTACTTTACAAAGAAGTATCATGTTGACAATTTAGACGTTATTAGTTCCTGGATAAATTAATTCTTGAACTTGTTTTATTGAATTCTTATAACATTGTCATCATCCTCATGTTTATACTGTGTTAAAAGTCATATTTGGCTTACGTGCATAAATGGACTTAGTATGATTATGACCAGGGATCATTCGGTATAATCATGACCTGTAATGTTATAAATGATGTGATAAAAGTCCTCAGTGGCCTGTAATGCATTGATGGATAGTTTTTGGTATGATTATGACCAGGGGTTATTGGTATAGTCATGACCATTGATGATTTAATGAATATCCTTGACCGTGGTACAAGGATGATTAGATGTTGTGGTTTATTTATTAAATTTGAGTCTCGTGATAAAATTGATGAAAAACTTTTTAAATCATAGAAGATAGTAGATTTTATTCTCTACTTGACTCTTCTAATGGATTGCTTGTTCCGCTGCAGTTAAACTTGATGTCTATTGTATTTTATCAGTTTAACATTGTTCAAGACTAATGATAATTTATTCTGTATTATCTTAGTCATAATATTTCTTCTTTGGGCTAGTTGAGCTCACCCTTTCTTTCCTTTATTCTTTTCGTGAAATGAGAATATACATTTGGGATGAGTCAGGGAAAGGAGTGACGGTCCAGATGATAGCATTAGTAGTCCTCACTATTCTGTTAAATAGTGTGACAATAAATGTAATGAGGACTTTATTTGAGAGTGGATATTGTCTAGAAGGCAATATTCTTGTTTAATCTGTCAGCTATATTTTGTCGTATATTACACGATGTTTATATAATTAAGTTTGTATTTGTATTTTGTACCATGTATTTGGCGATTCAAGATGGGTGATGTATACCTATTTTGGGGGCGTCACAGTTGGTATCAAAGCTTAGGGATATGATCCCTGACTGAAATGTGAGACAAGAAGTAGGAGGGGAGAGACGGGGAATTCCTTCGCTAGTAGGACCTACCTAAGTTTATTTGGCATTTAATTGGTCGGTCAGAGTATAGGGATAATATGTGATATATTAATTAACCCTTGTTTTGTGGAAGTATTTGAAAATGGCATCCGAAAATGTTGAGATAAGCAATGGAGCACAGGAGACCGTTGAGTCTCCACAGATCAATAATCAGGACAATGTGCAACAGGATGGCGATAATCCTCCTGTAAACAACAACACTGATCAAATGATGAACGACGGTACGTTTAGGAGCTTTTTAGAATTCATGCAACATCAGGCGAAGGCGGCTCCTGTCCAAAATGCAGGTGGAAACACTGATAACTCTCGGACGGTCACCGCCAAGTAATTCACGGAGCTGGGACCACTGGAGTTTTTTGGAGAGCCAAAACCACTTAAGGCAGAGACATGGATAAAGCAGATCAACAAGATATTTGATGTCTAGGGATGCTCTAAGGAGCAAAATGTTCCCTTTGCCACCTTCATGTTACGTGCGAAGCATATTCTTTGGTGGGGAATCGTAAAAAGCGTACTCAACCCGTCTTTGAAGATGTCTTGGGAGAAGTTCAAGAGCTATTCAATGACAAGTACTTTCACGAAAGTATACGTCACATGAAGGAGGTAGAGTTCATCAAGCTTGAGCAAAACAATATGATGTAGTGGCCGCGAAGACGAAGCTAAGTTTGCCGAAGTTATCTCGGTTTGCGCCCCACTTGGTTGATAATGAGGAGAGAATGGCGTGAATGTTTCTAAGAGGTTTTGAACCCGAGATATCGTCAATACCTTATCTCTCATAAAGCGTGTTTGTATTCAGGATGTTGTGAATATGGCTCAGTTATTGGAACGCGATAATGAGTTTACCCAACCAAGAGAGAGCAGCTGACAAGTCGATAATACTAGTGGTAGCAGTCATCAAAGCGGTGACAACAAACGTGGAGGGAATCAACATGCCATAAATGATAACCACTTTGGTGGTAATCATGGCCAAGATAATAGGAGTGGAAAGTTCAACAAGAGAAGGTTCAGCAAAGATGGAACGATGTCAAAGACCAAAGACCACGTTTGTTAAGGAAGGAGAAGCGACCTTATATCGTCGTATGTTACAAATATGGAGGGGAAGGACACATAAGTCCAAACTGCACGATGCCATCCAAAGTATGTTACAATTGTGGAAAAGAAGGTCACCTAGCCCAATTTTGTCGTGCACTAAAGTCAAGTCCAGCTGGGATAGAGGCATCCAAGGGTGTCCCAGACAAGACAAAAGCGGTAGTTCAAGGGAGAGCTTTTGTCGTAACCTCCCAAAAAGCGAGGAATCCGAACGAGGTGATCACGGGTAAGCTAATCATAAACTCTAGCGAAGTTTATACTTTATTTGATACCGGTTCTACCATTCCTTTATTTTTCCTACTTGCGCTCAACGTTTAAATTTGACTCCGGAAAAATTAGATTTTAACTTATCTGTTGAAACTCCGTTTGGAGAAACCTTCATTACATCCACGGTTCATAAGTCTTGTTTGATTCAAATCGGTAACCGCACGTTAAGTGTCGATCTTATTTCTTTGAAAATACTTGCATTTGATGTGATTCTAGGGATTGATTGGTTAACTACTCATCATGCAAAAATTGATTATTTTCGTAAGGTTGTTAGCTTTCATATTCCTAACCAACCTATTATGCTAATTCAAACAACCAAACCATTAAAATCCATCACCGCATCATCTCAAGCCATAAAGCTATTCGTTTATTGAAAAGCGGATGTCAAGCTTTCTTAGCTCATATCACGGATCAAAACAAAAATCGTCGATTTTGAATGATATTTCTATTATTAATGAATTTCTGGCGTATTCCACGAAGAACTTTGGCCTACCCCCAGGCGTGAAATTGAATTTTGTATCGACCTTGAACCACATACAAAACCCATTTCCAAAGCCCCATATCGAATTGCTCTTGTTGAACTTCGGAGTTAAAAACCCAACTACGTGGAATTGTTAGACATCGGTTTCATTCATCCTAAGACGTCTCCAATGGGTGCTCCTATTCTATTCGTGAAGAAGAAAGATGGAAGTATGCGACTTTGTATTGATTATCGGGAGTTGAATCATGTCACCATCAAAATAGGTGCCGTTGCCTCGCATTGATGACTGTTTGACGGTTGTAAGAGAGACAAATTCTTTTCAAAGATTGATCTTCGTTAGGATATCATCGATTGAAGATAAAAACTTATGACATTCAAAGATCGCTTCGAGAACTCCGATGCGGGCATTATGAATTCCTAGTCATGTCTTTTGGATTGACTAATGCTCCTGCTGCCTTCATGGACATGATGAACCGAGTATTCAAGGAATATTTGGATCACTTTGTGGTCGTCTTTATTGATGACATCCTCATATACTCCAAAACCCGTGAAGACCAGCCAAAGCAACACTTGAGGTCGATACTCCAACCCGTGAATATAAGCTTTATGCCAAGTTGAAGAAATACGAGTTCTTGCTTGAAGAAGTAAGATTCCTTGGGCACGTAGTATCAAGTCATGGAATATCTATTAACCTAGCAAAGATTGAAGCTATTCAAAGCTGGGAGCAACTAAAAATCGATGGCCAAAATCGTAGATTTCTCGGCTTTTTGGTTATTATCGGAGATTCGTAGAAGGATTTTCTCGAATCGCTACTCCCTTAACTCTTCGTTGACTCAGAAAGATACAAAATTCGGTTAGAGCGAGGAATGTGAGAAGAGTTTTCAAGAACTCAAGAGAAGACTCATTTAGACCTGTTACGACAATACCATCTCGGCTCGGAGGATTTTTCATCTACTGGTGATGCTTAAATCTGCAAAGGATTAGGATGTGTTCTCATGCAACATGGGAAAGTCATAGCCTGTGCCTCTTGACAACTCAAAGAATATGAGAGGAATTATCTTACTCATGATCTAGAGTTGGCAGCTGTTGTCTTTGCACTTAAAATTTGGAGGCATTATTTGTATGGGGAGAAAGTGGAGGTCTTTACGGATCATAAAAGCCTCAAATATTTCTTCACTCAAAAGGAACTCAACATGCGACAGCGACGTTGGCTTGAATTGTTGAAAGATTATAATCATACCATCTAATAACATCCTGGAAAAGCGAATGTAGTAGCTGACGCATTGAGTAGAAGATCATATGCGGGTACGAGATATTGTCAACGCAAAGGCCCATTTTGTATGACTTGCAAAGGATGGAGATAGAGATAAAAACTTTAGGGACCCACGTGATGATAACGAATATACGAGTAGAATCGACTTTAATCGATAAAGTTAAAGCTGCTCAAGCTACAGACCTGGAGCTGATGCATATGAGGAAGAAAAGTAGAAGGTCTTTATAGGAAGCGAGAATCGATGGAAGCAAGAATCGATGAAGAAGGAATACTTCGAGTCAACTCCAGACTTTTTGTTCCTAACGACCGTTTACAATCCATCCTTGGAGTACCAAAATGTATCATGATCTTCGACATACATTTTGGTGGGGCAATATGAAGAGAGAGATAGCTCTGTTTATCTCAAGGTGTCTAACTTGTCAACGAGTCAAGACGGAGCATCAAGTAACAAAAGGTCCATTGCAACCACTTGAAATTCTAGAATGGAATTGGGAGCACATTACCATGGATTTCGTTACTGGTCTTCCCAAGATTTCTCAAGGCATAGATGCAATTTGGGTCATTGTTGATAGATTGACCAAGTCTGCTCATTTCTTACCAATACGAGAAACTTATACACTTGAACGTCTTGCTCGTATGTACATAAACGAGGTTGTAAAATTGGATGGTATTCCAGTATCTATAGTTTCTGATCGAGACCCAAGATTCACTTCAAGATTTTGGGTTAGTTTGCAAAAAGCTATGGGCACGGACTTACGATTTAGTTCGGCATATCATCCTCAGACGGACGGACAATCAGAGAGGACTATTCAAACTCTTGAAGATTTATTAAGACTCTGTTTCCTTGACTTCAAGGGAAGTTGGGACAAGTTCTTACCATTGTTGGAATTTTTCTACAACAACAGTTATCAAGCAAGTATTGACATGGCTTCATTCGAGGCGTTGTATGGAGAAAGTGTCGTTTTCTCTAGTATCTTTGGGATGAGGTGGGTGAAGCAACGTTGTTGGGGCAGGAGTTGGAGCGTATGACTCACGAAAAGATTCAAACGATCCGTGAACGTATAAAAATCTCACAAGGCCAAACCGCCAAAAGAGTTATCTTGATATTCATTGAAAGGGCGTGGAATTCGATATTGGAGATCGTGTGTTATTACGTGTTCGCTCCATGGAAAGGAGTTACGAGATTTGAAAAAGAAAGAGAAAAGCTCAATCCTCGATTCATTGGCCCATTTTAATCCTCGATCGAGTAGAAAGCGTAGGCGTATAGACTCGCTTTCTGCCAAGTATGTCTCTATGTTCATAACGTTTTCATATATCCATGTTATATAAATATGTGGAAGGCCGAACCACATTATTGAGTTAGAATCGGATGAAATAGCGGAAGATTTAACGTATGAAGAGATTCTGTTCAAATCTTGGATGAAAGAGAACATATTCTACGCTCGATGTTATACCTCAAGTCAAAGTTTTGTGGAGAAACCACGATGTTGAGGAAATGACATGGGAGTTAGAATCTGAAATGAAATCATGGTATCCTTACCTCTTCGACATACCAGGTATGTACTATACTTTTGAGGGCGAAATTTCATAAGAAGGGTAGATTGTAAGACCCCAACTTTTATGAATAAAGATGAATATTCTATAATTATCATTTTTGAATGAATTTGATATAATGTTATAGTTGTGGGTAATATTTAGAAATTTTACAAAGTACGCAAGTTGTTTATAATATTCGATTGGTCGGGGAATATTCGTTTTAACAGGGAATATTCATACGACGTCACAATCATTGGTGGACCCCACAACGGAATTATTGTCGGATTGAGAAGACAACAAAAATATTTTTATAAAAATAACGACGGAAGTTTTACCGTTAATTATTGAAACACCCGGTGTTAAAAAAATGCAGAATCTGGCATATAGTTGCATAGTAGCACACGGTATAGATTATTAATGCTTACGTGAGAAGTCACTCAGTTTGATTCAATTATTATCGATATTTTATATATTATTAAATCAATAGTTGAGATAACAAAGTTGTTAATATTATTATTTGCATTATTAACGATGTCTAGAAGTTACGCCGATGAGAGGTTTGGTCACACCTAATTGCGCTTGATAGGGAGAAATCCTTATTGGAAAGCCCCCTCTTTCCTGGGAACGACCTGGTCGATTAATAATGTGAATTATAATAATGATGATGAGTTATGTTTTATTAGTATTATTAATGTAATAAAATAGAAAAGCTTTTTATATAAAATAGAATACTTTTATAAAGTTATTCGTTTTATTAGGCTAATAGTAAAATATTTTTATATAAAACAAAATACTTTTATAAAGTTATTTATTTTATTAGACAATAATTAGAATATATTATATTTTATTATGCATAGTGTTTGCATAGTGCCTGCATAGTATTTGCATAGTAAAAATCTTTTTATATAAAACAGAATACTTTTATAAAGTTATTCATTTTATTAGGCAATAAATAGAATATATTATATTTTATTGTAAACCAATCTGGACCGTCCGTTTAAAAGTAAATCAATCTGGACCGTTCATGGATTGGTTACTATTCAGTCCATTCTTCTATAAATAGAAGCTCATTCCTTCATTATTTCTTACGAATTCACTGAAACTCTAGAGAGAAAGAAGAAAAGTATTCTGCTACTTCACTACTTCTTTATCCAGTTCTTCTTTATAAAGTAAGGGGTATTATTTCTTTCGTATTCATGAAGAGAACTTCTGTTATTCCATTTCTTATTATTATGTTGGAATAACCTGTATATGCGAAGTACATCATACACATGGTGATATTATTACATTATTCCATTCCTTATTATTATGTTGGAATAAAGCTGTATGTCGAAGTACCATCATACGTGGTGAAATTCTTTATCATTCTATTCTTTATTTACTCATTGGAATATCCACATCATGCGTTTACGCGGACTGGTTCCATCATTTATTATTCGTTGGAATAAACATACATCTGAAATATAATTGGAATATGCACGGTGATTTTCATTGTTATTCCATTCTTTATTATTACGTGGAATATCCTATCAATGCGTTCTTTGGGACTGGTTCCATCATTTATTATTACATTGGAATAACACATACATCTGCAATACCGCGCATGGTGATTTCATTGTTATTCCATACTTTATTATTACATTTGGAATATCACATCGGTATGCGTATTACGCTTTGACTGGTTCCGTTATTTATTATTACATTGGAATAACCATACATATGAAAGTACCTCATGCATGGTGATTTCTTTTATTATTCCATTCTTTATTATACTCAGTTGGTTAAAGTTTTGATTTCTATACTCCATGAAATTAGTGGAATATCCTTGATATTTACGCTTCATCCAGTATCTTTTCATAGAAATATTCTTCTGAGCATTCTTGAATTTTACTTTACAAAGAAGTATCATGTTGACAATTTAGACATTATTAGTTCCTGGATAAATTAATTCTTGAACTTGTTTTATTGAATTCTTATAACATTGTCATCATCCTCATGTTTATATTGTGTTGAAAGTCATATTTGGCTTATGTGCATAGATGGACTTAGTATGATTATGACCAGGGATCATTCGGTATAATCATGACCTGTAATGTTATAAATGATGTGATAAAAGTCCTTAGTGGCCTGTAATGCATTGATGGATAGTTTTTGGTATGATTATGACCAGAGGTAATTCGGTATAGTCATGATCATTGATGATTTAATGAATATCCTTGACCGTGGTACAGGGATGATTAGATGTTGTGGTTTATTTATTAAGCTGAGTCTCAGCGATAAAAATTGATGAAAAACTTTTAAATCATAGAAGATAGTAGATTTTATTCTCTACTTGACTCTTCTAATGGATTGCTTATTCCGCTGTAGTTAAACTTGATGGCTATTGTATTTTATCAGTTTAACATTGTTGAAGACTAATGATAATTTATTCTGTATTATCTTAGTCATAATATTTCTTACTGGGCTAGTTAAGCTCATCTTTCTTTCATTATATCTCTTCTTGAAATGAGAATATATATTTGGGATGAGTCGGAAATGAGTGGCGGTCCGGATGATAGCATTAGTAGTCCTCACTATTACATTAAATAGTGTGACAATAAATGTAATGAGGACTCTAATTGAGAGTGGATATTATCAGAAGGCAATATTCTTTTTAAACTCTCAGCTATGTTTTGTCGTATATTACACGACGTTTGTATAATTAAGTTTGTATTTGTATTTTGTACCATGTATTTGGCGACTCAAGATGGGTGATGTATACCTATTTTGGGGGCGTCACAATGTGAATCAATAGTTCTAGACATGTGTTGGGTAAAATTTAATTACGCACAACACGCAAGTATACGTGGTCAACAAGTAATAAAGTGATAAGTTGAGTATCGTTCTCACAGAGAATTAGTTAATAAAAATCACCAAGTACTAACCCGTAACCAAGTCAATCTTATTTAAACGAATGAATTTAATGTTATAAATTAAAATATTTAACTAAACTAATTCTAATAATCGGATTATGGAGATTTAAGATCACAACTTCACTTATTGCTTCATTTAAGCTAACACACTTCTCATCAATTATTTTCTATCCTGAATTGTTAATCAAGAACACTAAAGCAAATAAAACCACCTCTCGATGCATAATATCCATACTCACTTGCATCCACAGATGATAGAATTAAGCAAGACACCCTAATTAACTAATCCACTATATCTCTATGTGAATTACAATTAAAAAGGATTTAAAGCCCAAGTTCTCTATAAGATTGCATATGGCGTAAAGGCATATCTCTATCCTAAACACGAATCATGAATTCCATCTATACAGAAATCACAAACATATGCTATCATGATCAGATCTAAATCAACACTTCATCTCTTGAGTTCATATAGATTATCACGGTAATTGATGGCCAGTTAATTAAACAATTAAGTCCAAATCATAATAGACAATCCTCACAATAGAACATAAAAATTGATAGCAAAGCATATTAAAATAAACTACACAATAAGATCCATTGTAATCTCAAACAAAGAATTAGTTCATGATTATTAAATTAAAACTAAGAATCCACACTTGAATAAACAATAAAAAGACAAAGATAGAAGAAGATGAGAAGATAGAATCTATTATGCGTAGATTTGATGCTCTCCTCGCTCCTACTTTGAATCTTGATGGTCTCCAAGTTGCTTCAATCTCCAAATCTAATAAGAACTAGGGTTTTTACCAATCTACTCTAATCTAATCTAATAAAATTCTTCTAAAAACTTCCCTCTAATCCTTGTAATTCTCCTCCTTTTATATGCCTCTTTATATGTCTTTAAGTCCTCTTGGGAGTCCTTGAGTCAAACAACTCGAATCAATCCTTATCGGACTCAAATTCGGACAAAATTTACTATTTCTGCGCGTACCCAAGCCCCAGCTTGGGTTTTACTCCTTGGAGGGCAAGCCCCTTCTTGCTATGCTACTGAATTTTCACTCAGGACCCCAAGCCCCGGCTTGGGTATAAGGCATAAAAGAGCAAGCCACGGCTTGGGTGCAAGCTGCTAATTATTTTTTCTGTTGTAGTGTCCTCTGGTAAAATGGCCATAACTTTTGATCCAAGAGGAGTTACGGGGCTTGCGACCTATCAAATCGAAGCTATCGACAAGCTCTACAACTTTCATTCTTTGAGTTTTGAGAAATAAAGAACGGATGAAAGTCAAAATTGGACTGGAAATGACTTCTGCAAATGACCACCCAAAACAGCAAAATTCAACGTTCGTTGGTACAAATGTCATAACTCTTGAATCCGAACTCCGAATGGAATGATTAAAGATGTTCCGAAAAGCTAAGAAGAAGCTCTACAATATAGTTCAAGTTCCAAGCCAAGAACATGAAATGAACATGAAAGCCCAAACGATGTCCGGATTGCTTTTCTTTGCATTTTCCTTGCTTTTCCTTACCAATAGTCGCTCACACCGCTTCCAAACGTATAACCTACAAAATGAACACACAATGCATAAAAAGTAACTAAGACATATGAATATAAAAAACTAATTCAAGTAAAAGATACCGAATAAGTGGATATAAAATCCACTTATCAACATGTGAAAATATAAATTACAGTATAGTACCTCCATCTATACCTTCATTTTTAACTTAGTCATGCAAGTTTTATCAATCTTGCACCAACTCCCCTAATAGTAAATGAGTGTGAATCAATAATACACACATGTGAACAAATAGTTATAATAATATGAATTAATAGCAATTAATTGCTCATTTATCCAATTAATTACCCGACTGGTCAGTATAACTTCCAGACATCAATTAATATCGAAATAAATGTCGATTTTCACTAACACTAATAATTCCAATCCTAATAAAACTATCAATTTCATCTTTAATCAACATGAACTTATTCATCATTAATATTATAACTCGCAATATTTAACAACCGAGGTCGTTTCCGGAAAGAGGGGCTTTCCGATAAGGATTTCTCCTTATCAGTGCGTGATTAGATGACCAAACCTCTCCTCGATGTAACTTCTAGACATTGTAAATATTGTAATTTAATAATATGAATAACTTTTCGTCTTAATTATTGATTTAATAATATATCATATTATCGCAGATAATATTGTGATGATAATCGAATCGATAATATGAGAGAGATATGATCGTGAATTATCGTAGTAATAATTGAGTATAACTGAGCAACTCTCACGTAAACATCAATAATCAATACCGTGTGTTACTATGCAACCACGCGTATTACTATACTTTTATCACCGATTATTTTATGGTAACTTGCTTACTTTGAAACTTTTTCACATATCACCCTTAACTTTAAACTTTTATCAATTTAACCATTTACCAAAATAGAAAAATTGAATACTTTCATTTTATAAAATTCGGGATCTCACAATTACAATCCCATTGAACCCATATAGCATGGGGTACCCTTTTGTACCAAGAAGATAGACGTTATCTTCACAATGAGAAGGACTGGTTCCAAAAGTTCAAAACCACCATATCTGTGTCCGCATCACCACGAATGGCAACATTAGTAAGAAGTAAAACACTACCAAGGGAGAAGAATGTTATTGATTGGCAGATTTGGGATAATTTTTTGAGTTCCGCTAGTTGAACTAGCGAATTTATAAATTTCAGATCTGTGAATGGCTTGATATGATATGGGGGCAATTTGGTCCAAAAAGTTTTTTAATTATGTCCACTAGTTGAACTAGCGGATGACGTAATTATGTTTTAAATCTGAGCCCTTAATTTATGTAATGTATGGTTATGATGTTATTTGCCCATTTTTTATCCATAGCAAATACATGCTATGGATCATTTTCCATATATATATATATATATATATATATATATATGTATGTGTGTGTGTGTGTGTATGTGTGTGTGTGTGAAATTAAAGAAAAAAAATTTGAACTTTAAATAAAATTATAAAATGTGGGTGAAAAAATGTGAGATTTTAAGAATAAAGTATAGGAGAGAAAAAAAGTTACATGTGACTCAACCTCAATAATTCACTTATTTTCTCCATCTCTCATTATGTTAGAGCATTTCTAAGAGTAGTAACAAAAAAACTCTTAAAATTGAAGTTTGTTGACTTACCTGGCAACTTGAAGAACATTATTTGCTACTTTCATATTTTGTGTCTCATCAGTTTCTTCAATTTAATGAGCTTTACATCAAACTCATTAAGCGTAATAAATATTTTTAGCCTTTAATTGTAGATTTGAAGAGTGAGAAGGAAGTTGCAGATTTGATGACTAAGGTTGAAGACGTTGTTGGAGATGATTTTTTTGATGTGGCTCACTTATTTGAGTATCCCAAAATAGTTGGAGAGGTTGTTGGAGATGCTCTTAGGGGTATCAATTTTTTGATATCAAATGACATGACACTGAATATTATAATAATAATAATTTATGATATAGTTAATCACATGAGATTTACCCAACTAGTGTTATTGCGATATGTCATTTTGAAACACTTTTTGAGACAAAAAACTGAGACCCTTACTATCACCATTTTGAAAACAGAAAGAGAATAAAATGATGGGTAATAAGATAAAAAAATCTCTAATTTATTTAAATTAATTTATCTCTTGTATTGTATTATATTTAACATACATTAATGATTGATCATTGGCCAAAAGAAGTAATTATAATTATATTCATTTTAGTCAACAATGGATCTCGACGATCTGGGTATTAAATTACCGAAGATTTGAATCGGTTCTAACCGATTCAAGATCTTAGTAAAAAGCGATTTTATCTTGAACTAATCAACCTCGCAGACCGGAGAGAAACAACATTTTGATGCCTTAACATTTCTAGGAGCATTTTGATGCCTTGCCTTTGATGTCTTGAGTTGAATTATGTAAACTGTATGGTTTTAATATCTTTTGGGATGTGACTATTATGTAAGGTTTAATAATTGTTATTATGTGAACTTTGGGATAATTGTTATGTAAGGTTTAAGATTTGATAATGTAACACTGGGATGCTTATTATGACATAGTTTTATTAGTAAACTGAAACTGGGTACTATATATATATATATATATATATTAATTTATCTCAAAATGAATTTGTCAAGACTAGTACTTGATATTATGTTCTTAAGACAATTATGTACTCCGTATGGTGCTCAGAGTTGATAGAACTTGTCTTTCAGGATATAATGACACTGTATATTATAGTAGCACTTCAAATAGTATACTCAACGAACCAAAATAAAATGCTCAGAAATCTCTCTAAAAAAAATGAACTATAAACTGCTAATGAAATGAATAATAAGAACACTGGAATGCTTATGCTTGAATGAATGAAAATGACAACCCCCCTTCTCTATTTATAGTAGGGTAAGTGACCCATCAGAAGGGACACAACCCACTGAAAAGATACGATTAAGCTAAAAACGACGTAGTTTGGCTTTAAACAGAAAGGCACGTCCGTTCGGAGCAAAAACGACGTAATTTTAGGCTCAGCAGAACAAAACGATGAGTTTAATGCTTTAACAGAAAAGACGCGTTCTTTCAGGCAAAAACGACGTAGTTTTGCAACACCCGTTCAGGCAGATAGCCTTTCCAAAAATGACGCAGTTTAAATGAGTTTGTTCGGTAGGTAACGCTTCACAAAAACAACGTAGACCCAGATCAGGCGGGGTGGCGGCGCGCGGGTTTGAACCAAGCCTTGACTAAGTTCTCTCCCTTCCACAAAAGTGGGGTGCCCCTTGGGGCCTAAACCCAAGAACAACTTTCGTGTATATAAACCTATTAAATCTTTAGTTCTTAACCAATGTGAAACTTGACTTCCCACATATATTTATTATCTCTCAGTCAGGCCTGGCAGGCGAAATACGTATTACCGCAGCCAGGCCCACAGTTGAAGGGGGCCCAATTTTTTTTATAAATTTAAGTATTTATGTGTAAAAAAAATAAAATAATAAATAGATTAGGGATATTATGCATTGAAAATATATGCTAGAAAATATTAAATATAATAGCACTACAAGAAAAAGGCCTTTCAATGACCGAGGATATCGGCCGATTATATGTCGGTCATGAATACTTATAGCGACCAACATCGATAGTAATTGAATCTGGTCGTGATTTACTATCGATGATCGCGACGCGATCATTTGCTTCTCGTCATTGACATTAGTTTCCCTCCCAAAATTGGTTCGAAAAGGTGGTAGCGTTTATTTGTTTGACTAATATATATATCAATCGCATTGCGATCATTAAAGGGCCACGTCATAAAAATCGTGATGACCGCAAGCAATCGCTGGACGCGGTCGCTGATCAACTAAAACTTATTCAGACTCAGGTTCGCGATATCAGTAGAAGAAAAAAAAAGAGGGAGATACACGAGGGAAAAGAGGGAGTAGGGGGAAGAGAGGACCTGCACTGCCGCACCACCGCTGCACTACCCGCTTCACCATCGCCGCACCACCACTTCACCACACCGGTAAACTAATTTTGGGTTTAATTTGTTTGTTTAATATGCTAGAATTTGTGTTTAATTTAGGGTTTTAATTTATTTTGTTATAAAAATGATGAATCCTCGAATGAATTAGTGTTCAATTTGAGTTTTGAAATTTAATCTAGGGTTTAATTTGTTATATATTAATCGAAATTTGAATTCAACTTGGGTTTGATATATTGGAAATTTGGATTTGATATGTATTGTATTGTATCTTGCAATTAGTGTTTGATTTGTGTAAATACATATTCTACAATTAAGTTTTAATTTGTATAAATTTGAGTTTGATATGTAATGTATGAGCGAGAAAAGAATGTATCAATTTTTGGTTTGTTTATGCATGTTTAGGTATAGTGTGTATATTTGATATATATATGGAATAGTAACATTTATCTCGGCGACTATTTCGTAGAAATTAAGTTTCATGCTACGACACGTATATCCCTAAACTTTTAGTTTCTTATTCATTTTGCAATAGAAATTTTGTAGGATTATTTTTGATTTTATTTCAAGATATCCGATTCTTGGTGGTTCCCCGCTAATCTTCCTATAAATTCCATTCCTAAAACCCCGTAAATTCGCTTTGGTTTATCTAGTCTTGATCTTGTTTTTTACATTGATGAGACACAAACCTAGATTGGATCTGAAATGTAATTTGGTTTATTAGTGTTTTCAGAAATGTAATTTGGTTTATCTAGTCTTGATCTTTGATTTATCGTTATTGTTTTGGTCTTATTATATTGAGAATTTGTATATTCTCTTGGTTTGTGTCTTGGGTGCCTAGAAATGACTTTATATACATCTTTGTCGTGCGTGTGGCTAATCCATATTATAGGGGAGACTTTGGCGAATTTTTTTATTAGTCGGGTGATTGCGAACATTTATACTATTAACGAGCCTATTGTTGATCCACTAGAGCCTATTAAGGGCTATTGGAGTTGATAAATTTGGGCTTGGGGCAACGAGGCCACACGAGGCCATGCCAAGCTTAGCTAAGACCTCACTGAGGCCAAGCCAAGCTTGGTTGTTAGCATGGTAAGCTATTGAAACATTAAGCCAAAATAAGCGATCTTGAGAACCTGTTAGTCTGCAAGAGAAGGTAACTAGACACACGTGGTCAATAAAGAGACCATTTATCTTTTTAACAAGGGTATTTAACACTTATGTATATAAGAATAAAGCTACAAAATGTTATAGAAGCTATAAATTGCTCAACCAAGTTATGCATGCTTACAAGTATGCCCAAGTCATATGGTTACAAGTATGCTCAAGTCATATGTTAATTAACATTTATAATGTTGTCTGTAGTAGGTCTTAGTGGAATCATGGACCTCTATTCGGGACCAGTAGTTGGATGGCACGACGAAAGTTAAGTGCCCGGATAAATCTTCTGATTGAATTTAGAAATTTGGTTGCCAAGTGTTTTTGGAGCACGCGTATAGTCACCCGAATGTATGAATGGTAAAGTCGCATGAATCGATGTCCATGTTTAAAGTATAAGAATGTAAATTATATGGGCAGAGACATGGTAAACTATCATTTACTTGTTTCGGGTTCATGAGAAATTACGAAGAATCTTTGGTGGGCACACGGGGAGAGAGAGAGATGGTGGCATCACACAAGTACACAATTGAGGCAAAGTAGTACTCATCGTATGAATGAAATGGTCCATGATATTGCAGGGCAGATTTTGATTGGGGAGCAAGGCGAGAGAGCAACCTATGAATTTCGATGCCAAAGACTTCTTTAAGTTGTTAGACAAGGGTAGTAAGCTATCATTGTGGCATGGTTGCACCAAACACACTACATTGTCTGCGATGGCGACATTACTTAACATAACAAGGTGATCACAACATAAGCCATGAGTGTTTTGAGTCATTCTTGAAGGAAATTAAGAGTATGTTGCTGACGGTGAGAAATTACACCGGTAACTATTACTTTTTAAGAAAAGCGGTGAAGAAGTTGGGTCTTGGATACCAAAAGATCGATCGCATGTCCCAACGATCGCATGTTGTTTTATAAGGAAAATGAACAGATGACAAGGTGCACGTTTTGCGGTCATGATCGGTTTAGGCCTAATAAAGAGGGTGTGACTACAAAAAAATCAAGTATACCGTTTAAGATTCTAAGGTATTTTCCAATAACACATCGGGTAAAAAGATTGTACATGTCTTCAAGATCATTTGAACATATGAGTTGGTACGCGAAATCTCCACTAAAGATGGAGAACTAAATCATCCGCCAGATGGGAAGGCTTGGAAAGATTTCAACTTAGCACATCCCCGAATTTGCATTGGAACCTAGAAATGTGAGGCTTGGATTGTCCACCGATGGTTTCAATCCAGTTTGGCCACTCAATTTGTTCCGTACTCATGTTGCTTTCGTGATTGTTACTCCGCATAACTTGCCTCCTTGGATGTATGTAAACGACCATACTTATTACTTTCACTCGTGATTCCCGGTCCTAAGAGTCTGGAAAGAACTTAGATGTTTACTTGAGACCTCTTATAGGACGAGTTAAAGGTATTGTGGGAGGATGGAGTACGACTTGGGATGTTGCAACGAAAACAAATTTCAACCTTAGGCGTGGTTATGTGGACTATAAGTGACTTCCCGACTTATGGTATGTTAATTTGGATGGAGTACACACGGAAGTTGGCTTGTCCGTATTGTATGGAGCATACAAAGTCGTTTAATCTATCAAAAGGTCGAAAGCCTTATTGGTTTGGTTGTCATCATCATCGCTTCTTAGGTAGATCACCCGTTCGAAGAAATAGAGAACATTTCGAGGAAAGGGAAAGTAGATAATGATATATACCTGCACCTCGATTGTAGGGAGCGGAGATGCGAGATCGTGTGATGAGATGCTTAGGTTATCCCATTTGGTAAGGTTGATGCGACAAACATAATCAATGGGTTTGGTGAATCTCATAACCGGGTTCGGAGAAGCATCTTTTTGGGAATTGCCTTATTGGTCTACAAATTTGATTAAATGCATAATCTAGATGTGATGCATATTGAGAAGAATGTGTTTGACAATGTGTTTAAATAATCGTGATGAATGTTACGGGAAGACAAAAGATAACGATAAAGGCACGTTTGGACATGAAAGATATTTGTAAGTGTCCGGATTAGAACTTTATGAATCTCCTAATGGTAAGATTGTCAAACCGCATGCAAGGTACACATTGTGAAAAAAGAAAGTTAAAGATGTGTGCTGGCATGGGTTAAGTCTCCGAAACTACCGGATGGATATCGTCAAACATTGCATGGTGTGTTCTGGTGGGAAATTGCAAGGGATGAAGAGTCATGATCATCATGTGTTCATGGAGAGACTCATGTCTATAGCATTTCGGGATCCGCTTGATAAACCAATATGGGATGCTTTGGCGGATCTTAGTCGTTTCTTCAAAGACTTGTGTTCAAAATCATTGAATGAGAAGGACATGTTCAGACTTGAGAAGAACATCATAGAGATCACGTGTAAACCGGAAAAATATTCCCACCGTTTTTTTGACTCCATGGAGCATTTTGCAAATCCATCTTCCCTATGAAGCTAGTGTTGGGGGTCGAGTTCAATATAGATGGATGTACCCTTTCGAGAGGGTGATGGGAAACCTTAAGAGGAAGGTGAAGAATAGAGCTTGTATGTCGAGGGGTCGATATGTGAGGCATATAGTTTTGATGAGATATCTACGTTTGTCTCGGACTATTTTTAGGACGAAGTCTTGACAAAGGCCAATCGAGTATCGAGACATGATGATGGGGAAATGTTGAACTAAATGGTGGCTCTCTCGTATTTGGTCTATCGGGCCGCTCTCTTATGGAAAAAGGAAGGAAGCGATATTCTCTCTCGAGCAAGAATTACATGCCGCATTACATACTTACATTCTTCTCAATTGCGAGGAGATGGCGAATTTGTGAGAAGGTACATGTAAACTTGATATTTTATCTTTTAAGTTGAAAATTTATTCCAATATGTTAATGTTTATAACATGGTATAGATTGTACGATATTGAGTTAAAAGTGAAGCATGCCGAGCATAACCGATAAAGATATTCAAATCAATCGGGATAAAAACTTTGCACTTTGGCTAAAAGGACAAAGTAAGTTCAATTTTTAAACACGTAGTGTATATATATATATATAATATATATACTCCATATGTTAACTATGACTTCATTTAATAAGATGGAGTTTTGTAGGCTTTGTTGAGGGATCAACGATTACGGCTAATGTACAAGTCCTAGCTATGGGACGAACAAGGATCAAGTCGTATGATAGTTACAAAATAAATGGTTGTGAATTTCACACAAAGGCATACGGGCGGTAAAAGAACAACGAACTCGGAGTGTGTGTCAAGGAGATTGTTACAATGAGCTTGGTCGTGCCTTTTATGGGGAGTTGGAGGAAATCGTAGAGTTGTCGAATGAGGAGCGCGTCTGGGGTCATATTCACTTGTTCAAGTGTTGTTGGTTTGATTCAAAAAAGGATACGTGTTGATGCGGACATGGAATCGTTGATATTGACCTCCGCAGTCTGCGTACTCAACGAACCGTTTGTTTTACCAACTCAACAAATCAAGTATACTACACTCCTAGTCCTGTTAGGAAAAGGGATAGACCGCCTTCTGATTGGCAAGTTGTAATTTATACTCTCATGGCGTAGTCGTGTAGAATTAGTTGATGGGGAGATTTACCAAGAGCGGATGCTTCATAGTCGACTATAATAAATTTGGAGGACGACAATGAAGTAATCCGGTTAGATGGTGGAGATGAACCACATGAATTAGATCTGAGTCAATACTTGTGTCGGATGACATTGATCATTGAGGAGGAAGAGTTATTGGTGAATCGACATACGTAATCAGCGAGATGATGGTTATGAATCTGCAACACGTATACAAGATTATTCTGAATCAGACATTGACACTTGAACTCATGAAATGTATGTTTAGCAATACATGTTTTTTATATCATTGTCATGTTTATGTACTAAACTATTTAAATGCAACTTTTGTTTATTGTCATTTTATATTCATATATATACATGTTTATATCTTTATCATGTTTATGTACTAAACTATTTAAATGCAACTTTTGTTTATTGTCATTTTATATTCATATATATACATGTTTATATCATTGTCGTGTTTATGTACTAAACTATTTAAATGCAACTTTTGTTTATTGTTATTTTATATTCATATATATACATGTTTATATCATCGTCATGTTTATGTACTAAACTATTTAAATCAACTTTTGTTTATTGTCATTTTATATTCATATATATACATGTTTATATCAATTGTCGTGTTTATGTACTAAACTATTTAAATGCAACTTTTGTTTATTGTCATTTTATATTCATATATATACATGTTTATATCTTCATCATGTTTATTGTCATATATACATGTAATCAAATATGACTCTAATAACATCTTGAAATTTGTAATATCTGGATGGCTTACGAAGCGGTATGATGAAAAAGCGCGGCTTGGGTAGGGGGGCCTAATAATGTGCCCAAGGCCCCTACTAATCCCGATGATCGGATTCTTATTGATTCGCCCTCCTCAAAGAATATATACGTCCGTCCGCATATATCATTTATATAAAAGCATTTAAGATTCCATTTATTGTATATTGGTAATGTTTTGATTGATATTATATTGGTAATGTTTTGTTTTGGTCTTATTGTATTGAAAATTTGTATATTTCTCTTGGTTTGTGTCTTGGGTGCCTAGAAATGTCCATATATGCGTATAAATCATGCATGTGGCTAATCTATATTATAGGGGGAGACTATGGCGAATTTTTTTTAAGTATTATAAGTATAAGTTTGAAAAATGTTCACAAATATTATAACTTAGATGTAAATTGCTTTAATATATGCTAATTGATGTTGTATATTATAGTGATTTTTCAGATAATAAGATCGTCAAGTGCATATCACAATTTGTGTTTCTGTAATTGGCTCTACACTTGTGATTACGCATTGGAAGCACACCTATCGCCCGCAAGGATCTTTGTTTAGGCGAGAATTTCGGTATGTTTTTTTAATTATATGACAAATAATATTAATATAATATTAATATAATATTCAAAGGATAATTATTTAGTAATGTTATTATTGTTTTTTTATTTGCGTAAAGCGGTATAGATGGGAGGGCCAGCGCGAGCTTCAAATGATTCGAGACATTATTACGGTAAAAGTCTGTGGTCGCTTTTGAGGATAACTTGAATAAAGAACGACAAAAAGCCATTCACAATGCAGAGATCGACCATCCGGGCAAGAGAGGATTATATGCACGTAACATAGCCACGGTGGTGCACCCGATCCATATAAATTTGAGATGTGTGCCCAATGGGGAGAGATTTGGGTGAAAAGACGAAAGACCTGCGCCACCAACAGAGCCTCGGGTGTATCCGATGGCGAAAAGGCTAAATGAACATACAAGGCTTAATAATATTTCACGATAAAGATATCAACTTTGCTCGAGATGCGTATTTACAAGTTTTAATATGTTTACAATCATGAATTGTAGAAAATATCCCATTTTACTTAGTAATATTGTCTTTGTTTTTGTATAGGAGTCTCGGTCTTTAAGGTCACCTATCCATTTGGTTTGGATGTGTACGTGGCTACCCGTGATGGTGCACTCGAGGCTATCCGGATAAGCGGTAATAAGTTTTAACAACTGATCTTGTTTATTAATACTTACAAAATATTATTTTAACTATTTAAGTGTTAACATGATGACAAGATACTTATAAGCGTTTATTGAATGAAATTTATCTTGAAGGCACTCCACGTCACTTTATTGATCAAGAGTTGTGGGAGAGGCGTCATTGTGAAGAAGAAGAACTACATTAAAGGTCGAGGACAACGACGACGCCCATCTTTTGATGTGTGAGCGCACTCTACTTTACCCAGTCTTCACGGTCGTGAGTCATCCGGTTGTTCATACTCCTACCGACCGTGTGTGAGAGCTATATGTCAAGATCGAAATCTTACAAGATCTTCAGGGGCACTGGGGCTCTTGATCCCGAGGAGTTAATTTGAAGCGATGGCAAGAAGCAGCACAGAAGAGACGACGTGGGGATGGCGAGGTATAAAATCAATTTGTTGTATGTATTGTCGTAATATATACAAGATAACATATTTATTATATTTGTAACTTGTTTTATTATTTTGTTAATTCTGAGGGTGATCGAGGAGGGATGACGCTTGACATAACCTTGTACTTGTATATTCATTATTTGGATGTTTGTATATATATTACTTAAACAAGTTTTGAAATGTTATTATATTTATTCAAATCATATTGGTTTTTAAAGGTTTATATACTAGTTTGGTGTATGTGTTGGTGGACGATGGATGTTTATATTATTTTTGTATGTTGTTTATCTTGGTGTGTATGTGTGTTGGGATAAAGCGGTAGAAAAGCAGTATGCAGTTTTTGGGAATTCTACAAAGCAAAGAAAAATCGGGTCATGTCATCGAACGTTATTAGCGACGCAAGATAGATGATCGTGACCTTATTGATCGGTCACCGATAATGGTCTCGACACGTGGACCACGTCGACTTTATTACTGGACCATGTCGATTCATCTCGCCAACCGAATTTGTCATTTCGATTACGCTTCATAGCGATCGCAGATATCTTCGCTAATAGTGGTCATTTGATGTACATCCCGTGACCAGATTTTATCTTGACGATTATATCGATCTCGATTGGTGAGATAGATCTGCTGACGAAACAAGTCTGTCATTGATAAGCCTTTTTGTTGTAGTGTAGTATAATTGATGATTTTGCATCTAAAAGTGTAACAAAAAGATATTTTAAATAATATTTTGTGGTTTAGATTTCATTGGTCAAAACTAAAGAAATACCTACTGTAGTTGGTAGGTTTTACTGATTACACCAGTGAACTTTTAATTTTTAAAATTACACCACTAAACTAATTATTATTTTGAAATTGTGTCATTCCGTTAAAAAAAATAAACGGACGTTAATTTTTTATCTACAAAACTAATTAATTACCTACTGTAGTTGACACATTTTACTGATTACACCATTAAACTTTTAATTTTTTAAATTACCCCATCAAACTAATTAAAAATAAATATTTTAAATATTTTTAAAAATAATTATTATTTTAAGTAAAAAATATTAGGAACTTTTTTTTCTTCATAAAATGAGTAGAGTTTCATAAAATATAGATTCAAAAAAATTAAAGTGATTTGAAATTGAATTAATGTCTACTTAACTTTTAAACTGAATGACCCATTCTTAATATTAGAAATTTTTAAAAACCTAAAAACAAAAAAAAAACAGTAAAAGATAAATAAAAAAGCGATTCAATTTTTTCAAAAGAAATTATTAGTTTTATAAATAAATATTATTTTCAAGAAAAAAATTGGAAAATTCTTCATATTTTTAAAAATTGAGTAAAATTTTAGAAAATATAGATTCAAAAAATAAACTTTATTTTCAAAAGAAAAAAAAGATTTTTTTTAAAAATCAATATGGTTTCATAAAATTTTAATTTTTTAAATCTATATTTTATGAAACTTTACTCATTTTATGGAAAAAATTAAAGTTTCTAATATTTTTTTTTTGAAAATAATAATTATTTTTAAAAATATTTAAAATAATCACTTTTTAATTAGTTTACTGGGGTAATCTAAAAAATTAAAAGTTTCATGGTGTAATCAGTAAAATGTGCCAACTTCAGTGGGTATTCATTAGTTTTGTAGATAAAAAATTAACGTCCATTTATTTTTTTTTAACGGAATAACCCAATTTCAAAATAATAATTAATTTAGTGGGGTAATTTGAAAAATTAAAAGTTCAATTGTGTAATCAGTAAAACTTGCCAACTATAGTAGGTATTTCATTAGTTTTACCAATTTCATTGATATTTTTATTTTGTACGTACATGTGATGATTCTTTGCTTCGATGACATTTTAAAATGTTCTTCCTTATCTTTTGTAAATTCTTATAATTTTAATAAAATTAATTAGTTGATAATTTATTTATTTTTTTATTTAATTTATATAAAGGGGCACACTTGAAAGGATTTATCCTGGGCCTTAAAAAACTCAGGACCGGCTCTAATTATCCTTTTATCATTTTCAAGGGTGATCTCTAGGAGTTAATATCTCATTCATTACTCTATGGATTTGAACTTCCAAATACTCAATTTAATCTACTCATGCAGTAGAACACATTGATATGTGAATTTACTTAAAATAATTATTAACCCACTTTTAGTTTAGCTCAAATTCTAACAAGTTTCAGACTATTATATGCTTCCTTGTTGCTTGAAAAACTGAGCAACTTTTTGTTATGCAATTTTTTTTTTTTTTTTTGTATCTGACTGAAATTTAACATTCTTACCTTTGACAGTATTGGATCTCAAGACCTGATGCACCCAAAGCAGTCTTATGAGTAGTTTTTTCACAGCCACGAGAGGCTTGGTATTGAATTGCAACTTTGTTCTTATGTTTCATTTTAAAAGTGTGAAAATAGAGAGCATTTCGAATGTACAAAAACAGAGCAGAACAATGAACAAAAATTGGGCATTACAAAAACAGGCCATTTCAAATCAACAAAACATGGCATCATTTTTTCATTAATAGGTATTCATTACATTACAAAAACAGAACATAGAAATTCTCAGCCCTTTTTACATTCACAGTCCCAATTCTTCCTATTTTAAACCCAAATTTTCGCACTTCTTCATTTACAAACCCAACCCCTTCTTCAGTATTGTAGATGAAATTCCATGCCATAAAAATCCAACTGCAAAATATTATAAACCAATATATTCTCTCTTTGCGGTTAAAGGTATTGATTTGATTTTCAAGAGATCTCAGTCAAAATTTTAAAACTTACAATCGATTTAATATTGAATAACAAATATATTTCTGTATGTATACAATAATAAATGCAAATGATAAACAATTTGACATGAATTAATCACTTATTATCCTTCAAAAGAAAAAAATATATGAACAAACATATAAACAATAAATTTGTATATGTGACCACACTATTTAAGTATGTAGTTTAATACTCATCATATTTTCACTTGATTTGACCAACAAATAGCTAGCATATATATATATATATATTAATCCTAACTTCTTGTAATAATTTTCATCAAATGAAATTTATTGTAATCCTAATTATTTTATTTTTGTGTACAAATATTTATTCAGCCTTATTAGACTCACAAGACCAAACCAAACCAACAATTGTCTTCATATTGTCTCTTTATATATTGTTATTATTATAGACCATTTACTATTAATTCACAAATAACTAACATATATATACCAATAATAACTCTATATAATAATTTTTGTCAGTCTCTTTTTATATATTAGTATAAATTACTAAGATATACGAGTTGAAACTTGAATTAATTCTGTTTGTTTATACATTTGTCCAAATATTTTCACTTTCTTCCATCGTACTTCTAAATAGAATGGTAAATATAAATAGTATTGTCATCGTACCAATAATGTACATGTGAACGGAGCATATATATATATATATATATATATATATATATATATATATATATATGAAAAAACTAATTCATTGTACTAAACATAATTAATATATTTAGGTTATGTTTGTTTGCAATGATAACATTTGTGATTTGACTATTAATCTCAATTCTCTTATTTGTTTTTGAAAAATAGACATGAGACTATTAGTATCGGGATAATAAAATGACTTGAAAGAGATGACTACTTAATATCATGTTTGTCTAGTTATTTTAATCGATCTATACCATTTCAGACTAAAATTTATGGACAAAATTAATCTTTAACGTTGTTTAAATGACTGATATATCCTATCTTATTCATCTAAACTTAAACTAATAAGAAGATTATATCTTTGTTATTAGTGTTAAGGATATAATAGTCCAAACGGTAAGTTTTTATCAAATCCTTTAAATAATCCTTGACAAAGTAAACATAACATGAGATTATTTTAAGTTATCTCATAAATAATCCTATAAAACAAACATTTGGCTATGACTATTTAATTATATGATTAATTAATAGTTTTGAATTATAATTCATAAAATATAATTACGAAATTATAATTCTCGCAAACAAAAATGACTTTTTAGTTTTATGACAAATTGTGCTACTATATTAAAATCTAATAGTAATAGAGAAAAATAAGACGATAAACGTAACTCGAAATAAATAAATTACATCTTCATGTGCATACAGTATCAATATGTAACTATATATATATATATATATATATATATATATATATATATATATAAATATGTAAACATGTATATAGTTATAGATGAAATGTTACCTCGAATTCATACCATAATATACCATGCCATGCTTCTATTATGTCTCACTTGCTAATTAATAATTCATTTCCTTCAGAAAATTATCGGTTTATTTCGTACTGGGAAATAAACTTTGTGGTTGCATATAGATAGTCTAAATATGTTATGCTATTCTTTTTTATCTTTTGTTTCATCCTAACTTCAATATAACCAACGTAAAATCACACACATACATGCATGTGATGCAGAAATAAAAATGAATTCCATTAAAACTAACTCGTCTTGGTTATGCAAATTTACCCATATTAATCATTGCTAAATCACATGCATTCTTTCCTTACAAGTAACGAACTTGACGAAAAAAATTTCGACTCAACTATTAGGCCATGCTATGATCGTGTTAACGATGAGCTGGATCATAATTTTCACTGTCCTAATTGGCTTTAATGGCGACACCACTAACATGGTATCATGCCTCATATTCTGTGTTTTAATCTCCAAGTGCGAGATCTCCAATACGGTGAGTATTTTCTATAATTTTCATTCTTCTACGCATTTTCTACATTGTCCATCAATATACATAATATAACATATGAAAATGTAACAAATGTAACTCCCATATACTAACGGGATATTATGAAGTTGTAGCTCTCACAATAACAAAACAATAAATGAAGGAAGGGATCTCATTTTTGGTTTTATTCAACGGGTTATTATAGGAGAATTGTAATATATAAATCCCAACAGTTGGCGAAGTGGTTCAAATGACGCTCCGGAATGAGTTGTACACCCGGACATCTTGGGATCGAATTCCACCTGCAACAATTGTGAAAAGCTGATTTTAAGAAAAGGCTGATCCGAGTCGGGGGATTAGTCTGACTGCAGTTGAGTAACCCCACATTATAAAATAAAAATAAAAATTGTAACGAATAGACAAAATAGGGACATTAATTTTCGTTGAAGAAAATTTATTGCTACCTATAACATCTACTGGAAGGAATTTATTGCAACCCTAAAGTACTACCAAACCAACGATTGCCCCAATTTTGTCTCTTTATATATAGTAATAGATTATATTAATTGTATTTGGACACGTACTATTATTATGTAATTTGTATTTCATAATTATACGTTGATGACCAAATTATTCTTAGAATGACCTACCAAATTAATTTTTTTCCTCTTGGCTTGTCATACACTTGTAGATAACATACTCCGAGGGTGGTAATTTTTGACACGACACGGTAACCCGACACAAACAACAAAAAATAAGAGGGTAAATGTTGAACATAAACAATTTTTGTGTCATAAACAAGTTGACAACATTTGTCACAAAATTTAAACGGGTCAAATACGCACGCTCCCAAAATAGGTATACATCACCCATTTTAAGTTTTTAATAATATGGTACAGAAACAACTACAACTTTATTAATACAACATATAAATTGTGAGTTTAAATACAAATATTGTCATCTAGACAATATTCACACTCAAATAAGTACTCATTACAATTATTGGTACATTATTTTACAAAAATAGTGAGGACTACTAAGACAACTTTCTAGATCCATCATTCCACACCCCACTGTAACTCGCTACATTCTCGCCTCCCCGAGAGAGAAAAAATGGAACAAAAAAGAAAAAGGTGATCTCAACTAGCCCAGTAAAGAATATTATGACTAAGATAATATAGAACAAATTATCGTTAGTCTTCAACAGGGAAAAATCTGATAAAATACAATAGACAACAAGTTTCAGATCAATATTCGCAGCAGAAATAATAATTCATAAAAGAGTTACGTAGAGAATTAAATCTACTATAATCTATGAATTTAAAAATCCATCATCAATATTTTATCCCTGTAACATCATTCAATATTCATCTTGAATCAAATATTCATCTTTGCACTACAGGCCAAAGATATTCATCAGTTGGTCATGTTCATCTCAACACCTGTACATCTTCGCATTACGGGCCAAAGATATTCATAAGAAAATCAACCATCTTTGCACTACAAGCCAAAGATATTCAAGAATACCATCATTTAGGATGGGGATGATGAAAATATTTTAAAGAAAAACGAATCTCGTGAAACAAAAGAGCAAATATTAAGGATTTCGTACTTTAAACGATCCAAGTTCAAAAATACTTCATTAATAATCATAGTGAAGTAAAATTCAAGAATGATCAAAACATGGATACAATCAAAGCTAGTATCCATAATAGATATTTTGGACAAAAAATGAAAATTTAATTTTTTACGTGAATAGTCTTAAGTATTCGTGAATAAGATCAGATATCGTGAATAAAGGTCAGATATCATGAATAAGAACTCCCCGACACCAAAAAGAAAAGAATTTCACAAGAAAAAATCTTACCTATAATCCAAAGATAATGATATTAGAAGAAATAATATCATTTTAAAAAAATAATATCCCTTACCTTGAAAAAGATCAGATTTCTAAATTTGGAATCTGGGATATAGTCTTTGAAAGGAACTTTCGCACCAGATAAAGAACACTCAAAGTATCAAAATACTCACAAGAATACGCCGATAATATGGAGAGAGAAAGAGAAAAAACTTCAGTTTACGGTGTGATTTTCAATTTAACCCAAGACCCTATTTATAGGAAAACGCTAGAACACCAAAAGAAAAAATTTAATAAAATATTAATATATTTATAGAAATTTTCCTTAGCCCACATTTTTGGTCTAGACATCAGCCACCAACCCACCAAAATAAAAAAAAACGTTTTTGTTAATAAAATTATTTAAAACTTTCAAAAATCAATTATTTCGGAACTCCGGAACTTCAATAATTCATAATAAATAGTCCTTTTGTCAGAAAAATTCAAACCTCATGTCTTTTCTATAGGAAATTTTATTCTCTACAACTTTGCAAAAGAAAGTTTTTTCAAATTCCAAATGTAAATTGACCAAATCCATAAGCAGACGATTTTATTTTTTTTATAAACCAATTTCAGTCAAGAAATGGGGTTCACCGACATGTTTAACATGTTTTAAACATTAATAGTAAAAAAAATACTCCTCCTCCTCATATACTCATATATCCCACATTCATTGTAAAAATATCACCATTATTATATTATTAAAATATAATAATATATTTAAACGAATTATTTATCAGAAAAGATAAAATAACAATTTTTCAACAATTATCACATTAAAAATTTTCTTCATCTATATCCACATGAAATAAATATTTTCCTTATCATATAAATCAATAATTAATTATTCACAAATAATATTACAGAATCACAATCGACAATCGAGCAGTTTCGGGAAAGAGGGCTTTCAATAAAGATTTTTTCTTCTTCCAAGGCAATTAGGTGACCAAACTTCTCCTGTAGGCGAACTTTCTAGACATTGTCAATAATGTTATCTAATAATATTATTTAAATAATATGAATTATTGATCGATAATGAAAATATTATTGTAATGACAATTATTTAAAACAACAATAATATAAAATATCAACATAGCAATTATTGAATCAATAAAATAAAATATTGAATAGTAATTCTTTGTAATAATTATTGAGTAGTGCCTTTTTACATAAGAATCAATAATTGGTGCAATACTGCAGGTGCTTCTTGTGTTTTAACCAAAGGGTATTCCAACAAGATAATCTGCAGAATAACTACGTGATTATTTATAAACAACTTATACTTGTCGTTTTCTTCATCCAATCGCCGTTATGGGACCCACATAAAGGTACTTGCTAGTGCGTGCATTTAATATTCTCCGACAAGCAGTAAGAATATTCCACGCACCAAACGAATATTCTCCGATAAAATGAATATTTTATAACCACTTGCATATTTGAAATATTTGCGCATTTTACCCATAATTAACCACATTAATCAAATCAACCCTTACTATTTTAAAATAATAAATAGAGAAAATTTAATTTAATTTATAATAAGTTGGGGTCTTACACTTAATCAACAGGTTGACACAACTAGACACATTTATTTAAAATAATTTGAAAATAAATATGGTATAACGCTGTAAATTACCTTAAATATTGAGTTTTAGCTTTTTTAAGTTACTTTTCTAAGAACTTTGTCTTGCATTTTGTAAAATAAATATTGTTGTGATGAATAAATTACATTACTATTGAATAATAGGTGAATGAATTTTTTTTTATTTAGGTTTTTTAATTTATGTAGTAAATGAATCGACACGTTAACACGATTAATAAACAGGTTAGTGTTAGAGTTGGATATTTTGACACATATAATTAAACGGGCAGTGTTAATGTGATTTATTTAGAACCTAACATGACACAAATTTGTCTAACACGACACAATTGTCACCCTTCATACTACTTCTGTTCCAAAATTTGAGATACGTTTTTCTTTTCAGTCCAATTCAAGATTAGAGATACATTTTTATTTTGGAATTATAAAGCGACACTATAATATTAATTTGTCATCAAATTGTTATTATTATTTTTAATACCAAACCACTAAAACTGAAATTTTAGCTAATAGTAATGCCATGTTTGAGAATATAAATTTATTCTTAAAAATAGTCTCTTTACAAATGTATCTCTGCTTTTGAAACGAAATAAATAATATTTATAGATTTAAAATTATAATTAGGGGTTACGGAGATACCCTTTAGGGTATATAAGTTATACACCTTAGATTTATAAAATGAGTTTATTTCAAGTTTTTAAAAATAAAATTTAACCTTACAGATGAAGAATTCATGTAAAATATGAGTAAATATAAATTTATATTTAATTTGAGGTTGTGTAACATAATTATTATAATATTGTAAAATAAGTATATTTTTTTACTATTAAAATTAATTGAATTTTTATTACTATAAAGTTGATAACAGACAGATCAATTCGTATGAAAAGTCATATATTTAAATATTTTATATGCTTTCTAAATCCGTAAAATTAGATTTATCTTAAAAACTCTAAAAATGAACGTATTAATCTTATGTGACATATCATTTTCCACTCATAATAATTTTATTATCATTTTATTGTTATTAAATCATTCACTTATTTATATTTAAAAAATCACAACCAAATCATCAAGCACTCATTTCATTTAAGAAATAAGTAAAAAGAAAAATAGTTGAATGACATTTTTGTCCCTCTAAGTTGCTACTCACTTTTAAAGTCGTCCCTATAATTCATTTTTAGTCAGTTAGGTCCTTAAATTGACCTTTTTTTGGCGTTTCTATTCCTCGTACCTAAATTGACCCCAACTCGACCCATTTTGACCAAATTTTGACTTAAAAGTCATATACAATGATTTTTTTTTTTACCTTTTTTTAAAATAAAGTTTTATTTTCGTATTTATTTTTTTGAATCTATATATTATGAATCTTTACTCATTTTTGAAAAAAATAAATTTCTAATATTTTTTCCTTAAAATAATAATTATTTTAAAATAATATTTTCTATTTAAGATAACAAATAATTATTATTTTAAAAATAATATTTTATTTTAAAATATTAAAATAATAAATATTTTCAAATTATTTTTAAAAATATTTTATTTTAAAATATTAAATATAATTATTATTTTAAAATAATATTTTATTTTAAAATATTAAAAATAATAATTATTTTAAAAATAATTTATTTTAAAATATAAAATATAATTATTATTTAATTTTATTTTTGAAAATAATATTTTATTTTAAAATAATAATTATATTTGAAATATTAAAAATAATTATTATTTTTAAAAAATATTTTATTTTAAAATTTTAAATATAATTTTTATTGTAAAATTATTTTTAATATAATTATTATATTTTAAAATATTAAAATATGGGGTTGGGTCAAAATTTTGTTAAAATAGGTCAGGTTGGGGTCAAATCGGGTAGGAGGAATGGAAACGCAAAAAAAATGCTACTTTAAGGATATAATTGACGAAAAATGAACTTTAGGGATGACTTTGAAAATGAGTGTCAACTTGGATTAGCAAAATGTGTTATTCAGCCAAAAAAATGCATAAATATTACAATCAGTTGTTGGCTAGGGCTCCACTCACCGCCTCCTCCTTCGTTTGTATCGGACATACGTATTTGGCTCTTTCAACCTTTTGGATTAGTATATATAATAGTCCATCAGCTACAACTTTCTCTCTCGATCTGATCTGATCTGATCCGATCATGTCTTCCATTTCCAAGCTTTATACTCCAAACCCTACCTACTCATCCACTTTTTTTAGTCCTAAATCATCAAGGCATCAGCCGAGATGTATAATCGATTTTCATACCACAGTCAATACTGCTTCCCAACTTTCATCATCTAACTTATCTGTTCGCAGCACCCGTCCTTTCAAAGGATCCTTGGTGTAAGATTTATCTGCTAACTTTTGTTGTTGGTTGTGGTGTTGTTGTTGTTGTTGTTGTTGTGTATTTTACTAACTTCAATTGTCTTAAATAATTTTCCTGACTTTATGGATTTCAGACTCATCTATTTACATCGTGTCTAATTATTCCAAAATCTAGGCTTTAATTGATTTTAGGTTTGCCTTTGCTTCAACTCGATGTTAGTGCATGCAAAGTCTCTTGATCTTAATGTAGATAGATAAATAGATGCTTATTTCAAATATTCTTCGGTCTCCAAAACTGCGACTTACTTTTTTTAATCTTATAGCATGGCCTTAGTTTTAATTTTGGTTACTGTTATTAATACCTAATCCTTTAATTATGACATCATTAGAAAAATAAGATACAGTAGAGGAAAATAATAATGTAATTTACAACTAGTCAAAGATATATTTTTTGGGTGCAATCTGACTATATCTGTGCTTGTTAACGCAAGTATCTGTTTCATAGTTAATTTTGCTTTCAATAAGTACCTAAATTGGCACAATCAGTCCGTCCCCAATTTCAAATATAATTTGGTTTTCTGAATACTTAATACTACTTATTAACCAGGTCTGTCTGTAAAGTTTTGTATAATACTGAGTTTTTGCCTACAACATGTGGTATCAGCTACTTCGTCATTTTCATGGTAAATTCAGCTGATTTGATTTTTTTCTTATAATTTGCATCTTACAATTAAGCATGACATAACAGTTTCTTCTTTTTCCACCCCGAAGTATAATGTGATTTTAAAGGCTTCACCTTGTGATAAGAAACCGTAAAACTAATTGTGATTGCTAGGATTTGATTTCCTCAATGATTTGATTAAGTGTTCTTGATTTCAATTCGAGAATGATGCTCTGTTACTTCACATAGATTGCCAACTCTTAATGAATTCAGCTACTCTTGACATTATGGTTCAAGAAAAAGGAAAACGAAAAGAAAAATCATATTAAGTAATATATTTTGTAAATTATTATGACGTAGCTGTGCTTCACAATCTTCTAATATTCTTGAAGTGTGAACATTTTGTGTGAGTAATTTTATTTTATTTTATGAGTGTTAGATGCGCCCAACTCACTGGAAATGGAAGTCATGCTAAAAGAACAGTTCTTCATGATCTCTATGAAAAGCAAGGACAGAGTCCATGGTATGATAATCTCTGTCGTCCCGTTACGGACCTTCTTCCACTGATTGCAAGTGGTGTCAGAGGTGTTACCAGCAACCCAGCGGTAGAAACTTTTTTTCTTGATTAAAACTCTTCTAAGAGCAAAAACAACTAGCTCCTTTTGCTACATGTGCTTCTACATAATTTCTCTTCTTATAATTTCATACATATGATTGCAGATTTTCCAGAAAGCTATATCAACTTCAAATGCATACAATGAACAATTCAGGTATAATAATCATATTCCTTTGTGATAATTAGAGTGAGTTGCATGATGTATGGTATCCTTTACAATACTTGAATAGTTGTACGTAGGGGTGGGGGAAGGAGGGGGAGGGGGAGGGGGTTGACATGGAGCACTGCTTTAGTGAACTGTGCAAGACAAATCAAGGCGAACAAAATTTGCGACTTTTCAAAAACATAAGAGATAGTATTGCAGGATTAGGTAGTGCAGGTCACAACTTTACTCTCAAACATTATTTGAGTATATTTACTAGATACTCTTATTGACATAGTGAACCGCGTATTGGTACTTCTGTTCTTAAACATGGTATTCTTACATATCAGTACTCTAAAGTTAGCGTACCAATATTTTTTTTACCCGTAGTTGCATAAATATATATATTCTTACTTGGTATTGGATGAATAGACAACACATTTATACTAAATTATTTATAGAACAATCAACTTGTTGATTCAACTAAATATCTTCTATGAAACTTAGTTTTATTGTATTTATGTTCTAAAAACTTTCTAACTATAAACTATCATATAGAGCTACCCTAGCGTATTAAGTTATAGCCTATGTACATGTTCTAACTTTTATGTATCGAAATTGTGTTTGAAGTAACACTAGATTTGAGGCGCCTAAGTAGTTAAGTAAGAGTTATATATTCTAAATTCTAATTAAAGGTCGATATGTATGCAAGCATATCTTCAAGGTATGAAATATACTCTAATTAATGGTCAGTATGTAAACATATTTTAGAGGTATGAGAAAATCTCTTGCTTGCACTGACAAGATTTATTTCTACTTGAAATTTGATAGGCCTCTCCATCCCATTTTAATCAATGTAAGTGGTATTGTTTCTATGTTGTGATTTTGACTTTAAATGGCCATATTCCTTGTACAAGTGCATAGAGAGATCTAAAAGGTAGGTTGGTTATGAGTTACTTATCATTAAAGTATGAATTTTTAATTATACAAATACAAAGCTAATCATGAAATACAAAATTAATAATGAACCCTCATCTTCCTGTTAAAGTTATAACTATAGAAACCTTCTCAGCTTCTGCTTGCAGCTATGACTCTCAATTACCCAATTGAAACTTCTATACTTATGGGTTTTATCATAATTATAATATTTGTTGCGCTTTTTGAAATTTAATAATGTTGATTAATCAATATTTGTGTTAATTATTATTGTTCATCCTTATTGTATTTCTATAACATAAAATTTAATTTGTGCAACTTTTCAAAAATTTGTGAAGATTGTATATGTATACTATATATAATTTATGTAGTTTTGTAAAAGGACATATGTTGCATTAGAAGGGACCAATATCCAATTGACCATCTTATTTTTTCCCCTTAATGTTGTGAGAGTTGATTAGCTGAAATTAATCTATATAAATATTTTATTTTATGAACTTTCTCGTGCTATTTTATTAATTTCTAACCATTATTACTCGTTAGAGAACTAAATGTAATTTAAGTTTTAGAAACAAGCTCGTGCTTCACACGGGTCCTGGGCTAGTTACGATAATATTTGAAACTCTATGGTCCATATTTCATAAATGAGTACTGAATGAGAATTGATGAGTAAATTTTAATAAAAGTGCACAATATCAAATTTAACATTTGAGCAAGTTCAAGTTGAATTCATAGACTAATTTATTATTTTGAGATTCTTAGTTTGTATTTGAGGCCAATTAGATATCAAGATGGATACGATGAGTAACTAAATTAAAAGAAGAGAAACAATATTTAAACTAATAATAAAAGAACAATCTAGTAATTCGGATCCAGCAAGCAACACACATAACAAATAAATCCTCATCTTCTTTTTACAAGTCAAACTATATCATTGGTTAAGTACACAAAGTTCTGAAAATAAGTCTATTAAAGTTCAAATCAAATCAATTATACTTTGATCTCCCTTTTTATTTTTTAATTTAGTGATTTTTTAATGAACTTGGGCAATCATATACTATGAATATTTAAAGGTTAACAATAACCCATCAAAATCTCTTGAGCAAACATGGACTATGAAAAACTTACATATTAATAATAATCTATCAAAACTTCTTCATCCATTTAAAAATCATAATAACTAGGCATGAAAGTATTCTAATAAGAAAACATGAAGATGAAACCATTAATTCATTCAAACACTAATAATATAAGGGAGATAATATTTTCCATGAGATAATACACAACTTAATCAACATTTTAGATAGGACAATTTAGCTGACAATAGAAATCAGCATGAAAACAAATAAAATATCTACTACTAATTTCATTAAATTAAATAACAAGAATTAAAGGAATTGAAAAAAGCTTGTTTCTATAAATTAAAGAAGCGTAGTATTTAACATAAATAAAAATAAAATACAAACTTCCCTTTTAATCCCTTCTGTGAGCATACAATGGAAAGCAACAGAAAGTATTGTAATTCGACTACTAATGCTACTTGTAAAACTAACTTTTTAAAAAGTTAATCCCCCAAAATCTCTTGTGACACAGCGAAAGACGGTAAAGAGAATAGAATCAATCACATGAATTGAATTTACATACTTTGCAATAACAGGAATTCACAAAGTTGGGATAAAATTGACTAAATAGCCAAGTATTTCGTAAACCAAAATAATAATATTGAGTTCTTCCTAATTACATCAGCCTTGCACCATATTTATACTAAAACCCTAAAAATAAATAAAATACAACAAACTTAAAAGTAAGCCCAAAACACTAACGTGCCCAAATAATTAAACCTACCTGACTACTAATTAATAAATAAAAATATATCAAATATTTAAATTGTCCATAAATACCAAAACATAAATTATATCGAATCTTGGGAGAACTCTTTTCGTGTCATTTCCCTTCTTTTGGAGAAAATTCGACCTCGAATTTTAAAATGAAGTAATATCAAGCCCCAACCGCTAGACATTCGCAATGTTCTTTGTACCATGTATTCACGATGTTTCTCAAAGATTTTTTAAGGAAATAATCAAAACCTTCTTATTAACTTGCACTTTCAACAAATGATTAGGCATGACGAAATCAAAATTTTATAGGTTGGCGGACACATGATTATGAACAATCTCATGATCAATCTCAATTTTTACGATGTTAGTATCCTTATGTCGCGTCGACTCTAAATCATGATCTTGCTCAACCACCAAGCTTGGTTCGTCTTTAACTATAACTCCTTCAAGCTCCTCCGTGTCTTTCACATTCTCTACTAAAACGGACAAATCACATGACTGTGAAATAGGATTGATGGCGCTACAACTTTCTTTGAAAATTTTTCGTGCAGGTTATGAAATTTTTGCAACACCTTCTAACTTCATCAATTAGAAAAGAAATCTCATTTTGTTGATTCTTGCAACACCTTTTAACTTCATCAATTAGAAAAGAAATCTCTTTCAGACAAGAAATCTCCCTTTGACACTCTTTTCGAGCTCTTCTTTTCTCAATTTGATACCGATTTTTCTACTTGTCAAGTCTATATTGTGCTTCTTTTAATTCCTCCAAAAAATCATCATATTCGGGCAACAAGTGTTTACGATGACGAACATAAATCTCATAATTTAACAAATCACATTCATTCTTAAGAAAGTCGATATAATCCCTTAATTGTTCAATTCTTGCCTTTGTAGCTTTAGACATTTTCACTACACAGATCTGGAATGATTTTTTTGTTTGAATAAACAAAAAATTAAAAGATAGATTCGACTAGTTTTACCTAGTCCCCACGATGAACGTTCGGTTGCTTGCAATCCTCGGCTAAGCAACTTCAATCGACATCTTTCTCCTCCACACTGACATTGGAATGGGTTGTCTGCACATGTTCAACGACTATCAATTCACAGGCTTGAATCCTCGCTCTGATATCAACTGACATATTGAAAGACGGTAAAAAAAGTAGAAACAATAATTGGAATTGAATGTACGTACTTTGTAATAACAGGAATTCACAAAGTTGTGATAAAATTGACTAAATAGCCAAATATTGCATAAACCAGAATAATAATAATGAGTTCTTCCTAATTACATCAGCCTTGCACCATATTTTTAATACTTAAACCCTAAAAATAAATAAAATCCAACAAACTTAAAAAGTAAGCCCAAAACATTAACGGGCCCAAATAATTAAACCTACCTGACTACTAGTTAATAAATAAAAATACATCAAATATTTAAATTATCCATAAATACCAAAACATAAATTATATCGAATCTACTAATAACTCTTCTAGTGTCATCTTGCTCCTCCTTCATCTCCAAGCTAGTTCCATCTTTTTTTTATTCTCTTTTAGTTGTACATGTTAACTTTCTTTGTTATGAATCTTCTTGGCTCTTTCCTTCCATGAATTAGAGCATTAAATATTTCTTGATCACCAAGATTTTGGTCTTATGATATTCAAATAAAATATTAAATCTTACTAAACAAACTAAAAACTCATTAATTAAATTAAAATAATATTATAAAAGGTCAAAAGTAAGGAGAATATATGTATGAAAATTATGTCTATCAAGAAGAATACACTTAAACTTTTTGGTCAAGAACTCCTCGTTTTTAAACTATGTGCCAAGTGAAGAGGGTCATTAACGTGGGATGGAGGATGTACACGACAAATAAAATTGATTAGACTGTTAGAGGCTTTTAAGTCAATACTGAGCCAGTCCCTAACTATATATTCAGATATTTTATTCATTTTAAGTTGTTTATTCTGCGTATTATTTAATTATCATTTAGTCGGCTATTTAATTTTCAATTATGGACTAATAAGTTATATTTTTAATTGTATAAACATAGTGGCAATTGTAATGCCCCGAATCCGGGTCTATCTTCAAAATCGAAATTTGGTGCGTTCATCCAAAACATCTTATTAGATCTCATAAGAATAAACATATATAATATCCTTACAAAACAATTAAGGAACATACATTCTACTCCCAAGGTTCAAAGACCTTATCTAGTACATCACTTAATAATTTTTTACAATAATAAAACATTACTAATTATTACAATTAATATGCAAATCTTTTATAAGGATATATATCAGATATAATGAATCTTTGAAAGATTCATTATATGTATGTTTCAAATATATGAAAGTCTTGGAACCTGAGATTAGAAAAGTAACCACCATCTGTACTGTCTCGTCTCGTATCGCCGCGAATTGATTCGAAGGGATATTTCATCTCTGGACTAAAGGGGATCAGGCTTCTATATTGTTCCTAGATGCATCTTCTCACTAGTGTCAACACCTTGAGCATATTTATTTTGTTTTAAAAAAATTTGGTAACCACTTTTTATGGTCTCTTAAGTACACAAAATAGACTACGACGGCCACTTAGTCTAACTATATATACAATCGGAGATCATACTGAGATACTAACTAAAAAATTCTAAAAATTAAAAAATGCATTCAAGCCGTTGTCATCAACATAAATAAGAGACATAATATTCACGAACAATTCTATACTGGAAACTATTTAACATTCATTATTAATAAGTATGTGGAACAGGTTTCTAAGTTCATAACTATCTGTACTTCAATCAATTTATGCATCTTGATTTCAAAAAAATTGTTTGTCGCTTATACTCCATGAATTTAATGTAAAGTAATACTTCCTCCGTTCCTTAATATAGGACATTTTAGAGTGTTACATAAGAATTAAGATAATGGTTTGCTCCCAAGGCTTTGCTGTTGAGACCTGATCACCTGATCTGTCTAGAATGAGGCTAACTGCTTGTTAGGCAAGCTCTGTTCTCTGGAGACTAGGTTTTGCTTTTTATTGATTTTGTAGGTCAAAACTCCAAAGCTTACATGTGCATTTTTTGTCGATTGCTTTAAGTTTAGACGTGCCACCTAGCACTGGATTATGTCTTACTGCTGATGGTGTAATTTTTGCAGGGAACTTGTACTAGCAGGAAAAGATATTGAAAGTGCATACTGGGAACTTGTTGTGAAGGATATCCAAGATGCATGCAAACTTTTTGAGCCAATTTATGATCAGACAGATGGAGGCGATGGTTATGTTTCTGTTGAAGTTTCACCCAGACTGGCTGATGATACTGAAGGGACAATAGAGGCTGCCAAATGGCTTCACAGAGTGGTAGATCGTTCCAATGTTTACATAAAAATTCCAGCTACAGGAGAGTGTGTCCCTTCAATAGAAAAAGTGATTTCACTCGGGATTAGTGTCAATGTAACGGTAAGTTGATTCTTTGCATCCTTTAGTGATGATATTATTAGTTTGTTATTCACGACAAATGACAATCTATTTAGGATTAGTATTATTGAGTTTACTTTGGTTAACAATACATGGCTAAGGCTTTGTGTAAATATCTGAAGCTATTATATTCACTAATCAATACATATAATGGAGGCTGCAATCTAACATTCTGAGTTTTGGCTTGGTTGTCAGTTAATGAAAAATTTAGTGTATGGAAAAGCCCTATTGCACTCTACAGTGGATTGTTAAGAATGAGGCTATACTGTTTAAAGGCTACATAAGTCTTAATCGAGTCTGGAAGCTATAGAATATAGAAGTTTGGTTTTCTCTATTTCTCTACGTTTTACAGTTTATGAAAAAACGTGTCTTTTTTCTTTTAGTTTGAAAAAGAAACCTTAGAAAAAAGGTTGCAAGTGTGTGACGTAGCCTAATTCCTTTAATAGACATCTATGTGCTAATCAACCTCTTGTCTCAGATTCCCAATCCCTTTAAGGGTTGCATCACGAAGTTCTGATCCCACAAACTCCAGCAAAAGAGCTGCACCATTTTGCTTTTGCCATTAGTAGTGAATAATGAATAATGTGGATCTGATTTATTGAAAAACCAAAGACCCATATGTTTCTAATTGTCAGTTTATTTCTGTGTTTGTACAGCTCATATTCTCCATTCCTAGATATGAAGCAGTCATTGATGCTTACTTGGACGGCCTTGATGCATCCGGGCTGGATGACCTGTCTAGAGTTACAAGTGTAGCTTCCTTTTTTGTTAGTCGCGTAGACACACTTGTTGACAAGATGCTTGAGAAGATTGGAACTCCAGAGGCTCTTGATCTTCGAGGAAAGGTAAGTAGAATGCTTGACATAATCACTAACTTTTGGAGGATTACCTAAAAACTTATATATACTTGTTACGGGCCATTTTACTGTTTTAGGCTGCAAATGCTCAAGCAGCTCTGGCATACCAACTCTACCAAAAGAAATTCTCTGGTCCAAGATGGGAGGCTCTGGTAAAGAAAGGTGCCAAGAAGCAGAGATTACTGTGGGCCTCAACCAGCGTCAAGAATCCGGCCTACCCTGACACTTTATATGTCGCCCCTCTAATTGGACCTGACACGGTGCACCACCTTATTTTATATACCTTGTCTATTTTATCTTGTGAAAGACATCAAATGTTTATACTCATTGTTCATCTCAAATGTAAAATCCAGCCTCCCCCGCCCCCAGGACCACCCCTCCATTCTTTAACCTTCCAACACATCACAAAGTGCATTACCTCATAAATCTTAAAATAAATTCACTGATGCATATTTGTTTATTATATATTTCAGGTTTCAACCATGCCTGACCAAGCTCTGCAAGCATTTATTGACCATGGTGCTGTTGCAAGGACAATTGATTTGAATGTATCTGAAGCTGAAGGCATTTATAGTGCCCTTGAAAAGTTGGGGATTGACTGGAACTTTGTTGGCTCTCAGCTTGAACTTGAAGGAGTGGACTCTTTCAAGAAGAGTTTTGACAGCCTGCTCGATAGTCTGCAAGAGAAGGCAAACTCTCTTAAACTAGTCAGCCTGTGAGCCTGTTTTTTTTTTTTTTGGTTCATGATGACTTAATTAATAAAGCGATTGGGGTTTCCAATCCTGCTGTAAAAGTGTTTGGGAGTATACAGTAATTTGATGATATATATATGAAAGGATTTGTGGTTGGGATTTTTATTTTCCCATGCCTCTTTGGTGAATGTTTGCTGCCTGTGAACATAGAACGATCACGTATTACGGGCCTGCTGGGGTGGTGAGTGAAGAGTACATTGGTATCTATTCTGATTGACACAAATTCGAGCACTATACATTTTTGGGGTCAAATGGCTATAAAATACAAACCAAGCTGAGCTTAAATTAGGTCCAATGTTTTCTTGGTCGTTAAATTGGGGTTTAATTTACATTTGTATTTGTAACTTCATTTTTAATGATATTTTAACAATAAAATCGTTGTTATATATGGTTTTTACAATTGTTATATATTTATAGTGATATTTTTGTTGTGGAAATATCTAAAAAGTGTTTTGAGTTTCCTATAACTATATTAATGAGATGTGAGGATTAAGAATTACGTAACGGAGAGAACATAAGAAAACTAAAAATACACTTAAACTCTAATATGTATAATTAAAAGCTAATTATCCCTTCTAACCATTTTTTATATATTAATTCATCCAAAAAAAATAAAATAGAAGTGGAAATTTTTGGTAAAATGGAAGGAACTCTACGAAGTAAAAACAATCAAAAAAGAAAACCAGAAAATAAATTTAGTAAAAAACCCATCATCCAGAGAATTTAGGTGAAAACCAGAGCATCATCTTCCATCTCGCTTTAACATTAACTAACCATCCACCTCCTCCATAACCAGCACGACTACCCATCACGGCCACCAACCACTCACAAATTATCTTAAAACTAAAAGCACTAAAGGAGTTTTGGGCAGTTTTTTTTTTTTTTTTTTTTTTAATTTTGGCTGAATTACATCTCTCTTATTTCAAGTTTTTCCTCAATTGATAAAATAAAAACTTTTTATCAGTTACTTTTTCTATTTTTGAGATAAATTTGGAGTAATGTGCTAGTCATTGTTTATCCATTGAACTTTGAAATTTTAATTTAATATAGTAAGAAGACAATTATACCCTCATGTACGGGTGAGGGGGGGGGGGGGGGGAAGGGTATAGGTTATAAGGACATCAACAAAAGTTGAGGCCGTTATCTTCCCGCGACGCGAAGTGTTTTCCACTTCCTACCAGGAGTTTCTTGTGCGTTTGGTTAACTTAATTAATGGTTTGCTCAATTTCAGTCGCCGTCGGTCCTCCTCCCGCATCTTTTACCACATCTGCTACAAAAGCTTCTTCGACATCGGTAGGAGATAATTTATTTCTTTCTTTTTTCTAATTTAGCTGTATATACTCCCTCTGTTCTGTATGGGAAACAAACAAACAAACAAAAACATTTCCAATTGATATTGTTTCAATTTAAGTTGGTGGCATTTTCTTTGATGAGTATATCATCTCAATCAATAATAATTCCGGTGCCATTTTATTTTCTCTTCACCGATAAATCATGATTATTATTATTTCACTGAATTGGAGTTTGAACTTTAAGCGTTGGCCCAACCTATTGAGACCTACATCTTTCCACGTGCTTTGGAGACATTCGAGCATGCCATCACCACAAGGTTAGTTGCATTCGGTTTTCTATTTACCCCACGATCAGTTCTCGAGATTATAGTTGCTGGTTCTGTCCAATCCCATTTTATCAAATAGATTAGATACAGTGATATATAAACTGCAGTAAAAGTATATATATATATATATATATATATATGTGTGTGTGTGTATATATATATATATATATATATGTATATTTATACTAGTTCCTGTTGAAATTGAATTGGCTCCACATAATGGAGACGTGTTAGTATTCAGCATATTCTAATTTTTCTATCTATTTTTTTGTTCCTCTTTCTTTAATGCTTTGATTTACTATTGATTGAAGAAGAAAGTGGAGGGCATTTGGATCATAAAATATCACTTTCCATAGTTGATCGAAGGGAAGTTGTGATGTCATCCATCAGATTGTTAGCATTTGTGCTGTTGAATATCTCAGCTGATCACGATGTTGCTGTGGCTTCTGACTTTGCTGACAGTAAGCTTAAGTACTCTTTTCTTTCTTTTACTTATCGTTTTCCACTTTAGTGTCATTGTGAATTCATGCCTGTGTTTTACCCTATGTGTTTATTTTTCTCATTTAACAGTTTAAACATATGTAACTTTGCAATCACACGAATTGAAGAGGGAGATTGACACAGCGAAAGACTAAATAGAAATAGAAACAATTACAGGAATTTATGTAACTTTGCAATCACATGAATTCACAAAGTTGAATAAACTGGCTAAGCGGCCACAATATTTTTATAAATTCTGAATAATAAGAGTGAACCTTAAAACACATGAAAACATCATTTAAATACTAAATAATAAGCTGGAAACCCACCCTAATTACGAAATAATAGCAAAATTATGAAAAAATCCAAATAAGTTCAAAATTGGCAAATAACCCCCTTTGGGCTTGGTTTTCTTCCTTTCTTTCCTTTGCGGACCATGTCATTCCCCTCCACTTAATGAAAACTCGCCTCTTAGATGTCACTGGCGCCATAGCACTCTCAGCCGTCTTCTCCACAACGGTGTCTGCATACATTGGACCATCAATAGCATGGTATGGATAAAGATCAATCACATTAAAAGTCTTTGAGATCCCCATACTTTCAGGTAGGTCCACCACATAAGCATTGTCATTGATTTTCATGCCATGTTGGCAGCTGCCTCACTCACGCCAGGTCTCTTAGGTAAACTGACCAAATCAAGAGTATGGTGAGGACATTTAGTATAACAATAGAAAATAGAGACTTCCCTATAACGCTATGTTCGACACTGTTATAAGCAAACTTCGCCTGTGCTAAAGCCAAATCCTATTGTCGTGGCTTCTCTCCACATATACAGCGAATTAAGTTCCCCAAAGTTTGATTCAGCGACTCAGTTTTCCCGTTAGTTTGATGATAGGCTTTGCTGCTAAAGTTCAAAGAAGAATCAAACTGCTTCCATAAAGTCTTCCAAAAGTAACTCAAAAATTTAATGTTTCGATAAGAAGTGATGGTTTTGGGCACACCATGCAACCTTACAATCTCCCTAAAGAATAATTTTGTCACCCCAGGAGCATCAGAAGTCTTCTTGCAAGTTATAAAATGCACTATCTTGGAAAACCGGTCAACCACCAAAAACACTGAATCAACACCCCTTTAAGTTCTCGGTAATCCAACCACAAAATTCATCGATAAATATTCCCAAATATTTTCTAGAACCGATAAAGGTGTGTAAAGGCCAACATTGGAGGACTGCCCTTTGGCACACATAATATTGCCCCACGAATTTCTCCACATCGCATTGTGACTTGGGCATTAGAATATAGGATCACACACACGCACACTAACGATAGAAAATTAAGAATAACCACGAGATTAGTACCCTTTTTGTAAAGCAGATAAAGTCTTATCTCGTCCCAAATGTCCAGCAAATCCGCCGCCATGCAAGTCACGAATTACGTTCTCCCATAAAGATGAAACTCGAATACACAACTGATTCTCATGAATAAAAATTCCATCCTGCAAGTAGACCCCCAACACAGGCACTCCTAAAACACACTGTCGCCAAATTTCAGAAAAATCAGGATCGTGCTCGTACAACTCCTACAAATACTCAAAGCCAATTATTTCATGACTAAAAAGATGTCACTTCCTCGAAATCATCTTGTTTCTAACTTTCTGGATCCCATGCTTACCGCCATCACTCAGAAATTATCTTGAGGTATGTCCATGGAGAAAACACCTCATCAAAAAGTATCCTGCTACCAATCGGTGCCTTAAACCGTCCTTTTCCTTTTAATCACTTCCCATTTTCTAACGCGATTTCCCTCGGTGGTCCAGGATTCCCAAGTCTTGTTTTTCTTGATGACTCCATCTCTTCCACCATGGTCTCCATCCATACATCCCTTCGAAGGAACTAGCGATAGCTTCTTGCGCGTGGGCCGGGTCCCCAGCTAGTAGTAGATAAAGCTTATGTCTCCATAAATTTGGTTTGATAGTGCGTCTGGAGTCTTCTTGGGTTATGCTTTAGATCTGTTGCAAGCCAGATTTTCTGTTCCTTTGGTGGTAAATTTCGAGTGTCATGCTCTCTAAGTTTGACTTGAATTTCCTCCTGCTGCTGATTATCGGTTTCTCCACCGACCTCGGTTTCTGACCTTCTTGTTGTGTCTTAACCATGGAAGCCTCGCCGAAAACCACGTCCCTACTTAATCACTACCTTCTTTGATTGGGATCCCAAAGCTTCAGACCTTTACACCTTTCTTATACCCAAGAAAGATACGGCTGTTTGGACTTGGCATCGAGCTTTGATCTCTCATCACCCGGAGCGTGTCGTAAATTTTGGACATCAGAAGATCCTCATACCCGAGTAGTCTACCTCCTCGCGCATCCACACCTCTTGTGCCATTTTATTACCACAGGAAGCGATACTCGGCTGATTTTTATTTATTATATAAACCGCCATACTCACCGCTTTACGCTCGAAATCCTTGAAAGCCCCACGCATTTAGTCTCTACGCAGTGCAGCTTCTGCTATAGTTCTATTCGTTTCTCTCTGTCACTCCATTCTCACATGTAGTCTTCACGGTCGTCGTATCTGATCCTCCTCACAAAACTTCACAAATGGCTTGTACTTGTACTTGTCCCATTATCGATTGAGGCACTTAATTCTTTTCCCCTGTTTGATTCTCCACTTCACCTTTCCACACCTCGAACTTTCAAAGACCTCGGACTTGTGTCGCATGAAGTACACCCAAACCTTTCTCGAAAAGTCATCGATGAAAGTCAAGAAATACAACGATCTCGCTTTTGAAGCTACTCTCATGGCCCCCATACATCGTAATGCACACATAGTCAGAGTTTTCCATTCGTTTTGTTTACCGCACTCTTAAAAGCGTATCTTCTGTTTGTTTTCCCAAGACCAGCGAACTTGCGAAGTCTAACTTGCACGCCTTTATCCCTTTTAGCAGATTTCTCCTATGTAATTCCGACATCCCACATTCTCCCATATTCCCCACCGCATATGCCGTGGCGTAGTATCATCGATATCTTCTGCAACGTAGTGGTTGCGGTACTCCACCTACAACTGTGTACTCCTATTCATCAGATAGATATTCGGGTTAACCGTTAACCTTAGAACCTTTCATTATTACCGGGGCACCCTTTGTCACTCTCATGGCTCCACCATCGGTTTTGAACTCACGACCCATTTAGAGTCGAGTTCCCAATGAAATCAAGTTCTTCCTTAAACACGGAATATGTCTCACCTCGACTAAGTTCTTACAACACCATCGAACATCCTTATCTTCAACGTACTTATTCGATGGCGTTGCCACGAAGCATCGTTATCCATTAGAAGCATCCCGATTCACCAAACTTCAGGTGTCAAACCACTCCTGTTAGGTGACGTGTGAAGCAACATGCTAAATCCAAAATCCACGAGTGCAGCTACATCCGTGTTTGTTGACAGCGACAACTTATCCCCATCATCCGATGATTCCTCCACGACTTTTGCTGATTTTGTAGATTCTGATTGCTTCCCTGTTCCTTCACCTTTATTCTTATATGGACAGTCCCTTTTGAAGTGTCCTGTCTTGCGACATCTGAAACACCTACCCTCCTTTGGCTTAGAGTCTTGCCCTCGACTTAGATTTCCATGCGTTCTGGTTTTCTCTATCCAGATTTGCCACATTGCTCTCCACCTTTTACCATCGACCCTTCACCGAAATACCCTCGGATTGTTGCTTTATTTGGTTAAACATCGATGAGAGTAAAAGTGACTTCTTCCAATTTACGAGTTTCTTTTCCAACATCAGCGCTTTGGTCTTCTTCCTCGAATTTCACTTGATCCTTAGCAAGTCACTAATTGTTTGATTGAGCGTGTGAATTTATTGAATAAGCTCGAACCTTCAATCATCTTTAACCCGAACAATTTTTTGCTTCAAAGCAGTTTATTAAACGATGACTTTGACGTATATCACGGATTCAATTTACTCCATACACGATGGCGTTCATCACCGATCACGTGATCGTAACCTAAATCGCTAGAACAAACGAATTGTACTTACCGGCCTTCACTTGGAGTTCATCCCCCCCAACACAGGCACTACTAAAACACACTGTCGCCAAATTTCAGAAAAATCAGGATCGTGTGCTCGTATAAGTCCTACAAATACTCAAAGCCAATTATTTCATGACTAAGTAATGCTTAAAGATATATGACGACTCAAAGTATCTACCACCTTATTTTGCACTCCATATTTATGCACCAGACGGAAAGGAAACTTCTGAAGAAAGGTACACCACCGGACATGCATGTCTGAAATAATTCGTTTCTGACTTCCCAGATGCTTCAAAGCCTCATGATCTGAATACAACATAAATTCTTTGCCAATCTGGTAGTGCTCCCAATGCTTCAAAGTTCGGACAACTGCAAAGAATTCATTGTCATAAGTCGACCATTTTTGCCGAGCCTCACATAACTTCTCACTGAAAAACGCTACAGATCTCTTTTCTTGGGATAAAACAACGCCAATGTCCACACCACTAGCATCACAATGCACTTCAAACAACTTATCAAAGTTCAGTAACGCAAGCACAAGGGCAATATTTAATTTCTCCTTTATCACTACATAAATGTTATTTGCCGCTTCATCCCATTTAAATTTTCCTTCTTCAAACACTCTGTAATAGGCGCTGTAATGCTACTGAAATTTCTAATGAGCCGCCTATAGAAGGTTGCTAATCCGTGAAAACTACGGATTTCACTAACTGTTCTTGGGGTAGGCCAATCTCGAATGACCCTCACTTTCTCTTCATCCACCTGTATTCCCTCAGAGCTAACTATAAATTTCAGAAAGAACAACTTATTTGTCATGAAGCTGCACTTTTTAAGGTTCACAAAAAGCTAATTCTACTGCAAGAATGTTAGTACCTTCAGCAAATGCAAATGATGTTCCTCTTCGGATTTATTGTAAATCAGGATATCTTCAAAGTAAACAACAACGAATCGCCCAATAAACGATCATACCTGATTCATAACACGTATGAAGGTGTTAGGTGCATTACTCAATCCGAATGGCACAACTAGCCATTCAAACAATCCATCTTTAGTCTTGAAAGTTGTTTTGCACTCATCTACTGGTCGTACACGAATTTGATGGTAGCCACTGCGTAAGTCAATTTTGGAGAAGACCGCCAAATCATGCAACTGATCGAGCATGTCATCCAAAGTTGAAATTAGAAACTTGTGCCCGCTATAATTTTGTTAATCGCCTTGCTATCTACACACATTCGCCAACTACCGTCAGCCTTTGGTACAAATAAAGCAGGAACTGCACATGGACTCATGCTCCTGTTTATGCCCCTTTTTCAGCAACTCTTCCACCAAATTTTGGCAGCCCCATTTAGCTTATAAGCCGCCAATTTTACCTGTTTATCCTCAGGAGTTGCAACAAAATCAATGAACCTTTTTACTTCGTACAACCAGTCCAAAATACTCAATATCAAGAGTCCCATAAAAAGTGGGAAGATCCACTTTAATCTGAAAATGTTAATTTTGGCCCCTAAGATCATCTCTAGCCCGGAACTAGTTACCACGCACCATAGCCCGATGACCAGGCTCTTCATATGCACCAAACTCATCATCATCATAATCCTCTCTTCTACATTCCTGCCTATGCCTCGACAGTTGATACGTAGCTTGTGATCCCCGCCAGTACTATGATCATCATGTTGATGCATGTCAACCCTAGCGAGCCCAAGCCTTTCTGTAAGAGCGTTGATTTCTAATTGGTAGATCATCGGTACTAACGCCCAATCTATTTACTTTACCAACTAGGATCCTGGTTGTAGCCTCTAGATTTTGCAACGCAGTCCAGATGACCGACATCCCCTAGCCTTTACAAGGAGGTGGGTTGCCTTGCACACATTCTGCAACCATATATTCACAGGCTAGAATCCTTGCTCTAATGCCAACTGACACGGTGAAAGACTAAATACAAATAGAAACAACCACAAAAAATGAATTTATGTAACTTTGCAATTACACAAATTCACAAAGCTGAATAAACTGATTAAACAACCACAATATTTTTATAAAATTTGAATATTAAGTCAACCCTAAAACACATAAAAACATCCTTTAAATACTGAACAATAAGCTGGACACCCTAATTACAAAAAGAATAACAAAATAACAAAAAAATCCAAATAAGTTCAAAACTGGTAAAAACTTCAAAAGACCCAAACACTTTTCCCCCGGCCTTTTTTGGGCTTAAAATGGTGTCCGTCATGGCCGAAGTCATATAGTCTTGTAGGACTCATCGTAAGCTTCATTATGATATATTATGGGTCCCGTAATTCCAAACGGATCAAAAGTTATGATAAAATTAATGTAAGCTTCGTTTTGATATATTATGGGTCCCGTAATTTCAAACAGATCAAAAGTTGTGATAAAATTAATGTCAACCCCTCTTGGGCTTGGGTTTTCATCCTTTCCTTCCTTTGTTGACCCTGTCAGAGATAGAGATAGTATATGCTTCTCATACTTAACTCATCATTCTATACTTAGAAATGAAAATACAAGCCATCACATGTTTATGCAAGAAGTTATTTGCTGGAAAATAAAACTAAAACTACACCCATTCTCTTTACTACACTTGGATCTTAACTAACACACACAAAAAACAAGCTACCAGAATATACTATTATATACAACTACCCATTACCCTTGCCAGACCCTTTTTTCCTCATTTAGGTTAGGACATTAATCATGACTGTAGACTATAGCAATAAACTTCCTCTATTCTAAATTATAAGATTATTGGTTTTTGAAAGTCAATTTGAAACATTTTTAAACTCACAATTGGTAAGATACATTAAAAATTCCAAATAAATAACTGTTATAATTATTAGTACTTTTTAGATGGTTTACAATATTTTTCATTATATTGACCAAAATTAAATGAATTTATTTCAATTTTGAATTTGAAACTGCCTCGAGTTGACTTTAAAAAGTTAATAATAATCTTATATTTTGAAACGGAGGGAGTATTTCATTTGGAGGGCAAGGAATTACAAATTCTTTCATGTAAAGATATGCTATATCCAGGCAATCATCGAAGAGATTGAAAGCATGGAGGTCCTTCAATAAGAAACTAAGGCAGATGTGAAAAACAAGGAGGTGTAAGAAGAGTGAGGATTGTGTAATAGAATATACATGAAACTGGTGGTACTGTTTTACTTCTTTTGATAGGCTGCATAACTTTTGGTTAGCTGTCCATGAATTGCATAGGGAGGAATGTTTGTCTTCTTGTATAAAGTTTGTTGTGATCAAATAAAATTTGTATTGACCTGACAAATAAAAAAGAGGTAGCGGCTATTTCAGTTCCCTATTTTTGCTTATCCCTATTTTCCCGCTGACCTAGTTTCATTACCTTTTCAATATCCATGTATTAATTCAACCTTGATGGTCAAAACTGGAAACATCGCTCATTTCCATCAACTCAGAACATCATCTGCTCCTCCTTCTCTCTCTTTCCTCTTTTTTTTTTCAAACTTTATCTTGGAGCAAAAACAAGCTACGTACTATGATTATTTATATAATATGCACTAAAAAATTGCTCACAATTTGCATAGTTCTCTATTCAAACCATTTTACTAAAAATTCATAGTTCAAAAATGATTAATATGGTTTCAGTGACCATGCAAGTAACATGAGTTCTACACGCTGTAACTATTTTTTGAGTAAAACAGACAAAATATGAAGAAGATAAAAGGCCAAGAAAATTTAAAGGGTTAAACGAAGTTTTGTTCATTTTTACCGGGTTCATGTTTACATAATGGTTACCAAACTTCTTTCTTTCCTTATAATTGTATTATAAAACTAAGATAGAAATTCACACCAGTAAAATTGTAGGATTTTGTCCAATAACACAAGTTCGAAGCATGAAAGAGAAATTTGATTTGTTGAATTTGTTGTGATTGATGTAGCATTAACGAAACTTGTTACCACGTTCACCACACGTGATCTCTGTGCATAACCCACCCAACGCCTAACAATGTTTGTGAGGTTTTAAAAAGGGGTAAAAGAAAGGAAATGGGATGATTTGAAAAGCTTTCATTCCAAATTCCTTGTTTGTGGGTTTTTTTAGGAGAGAAGAATGGAAAAAGAGAAATTAAGGCTATGTTTGTGAGTTCGAGACAAAAGAAAGGGAAGGAAAGGGAGGAAGGGAAGGAAGGTAAAGGAGGAGAAGTGTAGTTACTTTCTCTTTTCTTGTTTCATGAGTCTTCAAGGGAAACTATTAAGAAAATTAGTATATTACCGCCTTAGGTGCTGCCCAACCTTGAAATTAGGTCTAGGTTCCCGCTTTAGCTGCCTAGAGCTAGAGCAGAGCTAGCTACGGGCTGTGGTTATAGCCCAAGGCCCAAAGTCGAGGGGGCCCAAATTTTTAAAAATTATGTATGTATATAAAAAATAAAAATAAAACAAAAGAAATTGGACGCATGTACTTATTAATGAAAAAGGAAGCCAATCAATCCAATTAGTCTTTACATACTCAATCTCAAGCAAGTAAGGAAGTATCATATTAATTATAAAATATAATATAAAACAAATCAATAAATATGAGGAATCAAAATAGACTCTTAGCCACAAAAGAAGGAAAAACCTTCGATTCTCTCGATTCATAACGCAACGCAAACAATTTTTTTTTCCCGGTGATTCTCCTCTTCTCCAACAAAGTTGGAAAATAAATCATCCACCAGCTAGACCAGTGCATTTCTTTGCAGGTAATTTTTTTTAAAGATACATATATAATCTAGTTATATAAATTTTGTAAATTGTAATATATATCTTTGTTAACTTTTTCTTATTTATTATTTGATTCAACATAAAACTTGGCTGGGATTCTTGTTCTTCATTTTTTAATGTAATGTTTACAATCCGGAGTACTCTTTTTCCTTCGTTTTGGGTTTTGTCCCATTGGGTTTTCCCCAAACAAGTTTTTTAATGAGGCCCCAAAGTGTTATTCCTTATCTTTTGTAAATTCTTATAATTTTAATAAAATTAATTAGTTGATAATTTATTTATTTTTTTGTTTAATTTGTATAAAGGGGCACACTTGAGAAAATTTGTCCTGCGCCTTAGAAAACTGTGGACCTGGGCTCGCTAGAGTGACCAAGTAATGTCATCGTTGTCGCCATCCACCACCATCGTTGCAACTTGCTTCCTCCCCCCTATAGTATATGTGATGTTGCTACCTATTTTGTTATAACAAATGAGATGGGATAACATTAGATATTTACCCTTTAATGTGTTGAAATGACTATTAAGTTGCCCAAATTTCTATCAAAATTCAAACTTGGCCCCATAATTTGACAATATCTTAAATCAATTTCTTAAGTTTTTTTTACAAGTATAGCATTAATTTTATTATAAATACAAAAGAACAGACTTAATTTCTTTTATAAATGTAAAAAGTAATAATAGAACTATATAGCCTAGGCACTCGAAGCTCCCTTTGCCGCCTAGGTCCGTCTAGCGCTTTTTAGAACACTGTCATTAAGTCGGTCATCCATTCTACTCATAATGTGTCTTACATCCTCGTTAACATCTCCCTCTATGCAATATTTACCCTAATATTTTCATTATACCTGCATTTTCTCTTCTGATGGTGGTGAATTTGCAATCCATAAATTTTGTTCTACTCTGACTTGCTCTAAAACGTTTAAGACTCAAATGGGTGTAAAGTTAAATCGGAGTAACCAATAATATGGTCCAATGGGTATATATGTAAATGATGTAAAATTGCATTCACAAGAAAAATAGTTTGACTACTGATCATTTTACTCTCTCCCCAGAAAGCTCTTGTAATTACTGATTCTCCTTCTTCTTGTTCCTTATTATGCCCATTTTTCATTTCTTAAATTAATTGAATATTGTTAATCCGTGGCATTAGGGGTGTAAACGGATATATACGGATTCAGATACAGTAGTATTCGTATCCATTTATTTGTGGATACCTTTAAACCGAATACAAATAATATCCATTTTTTTCGAATACGAATAATATCCGCTTTTTTTCGATTACGGATGCGGACGAATACGAATTTTTCGATTACCATTTACAACCCTAACTATAACTTGAATAAAAAAATAATGAGTTTTAAAATATAGTTTATTAATAAATAAATTTAAATTTATTTATTTTTAATAAATATTTAAATACAATAATCAATGTTCTAAATTACAATTCAAATAAGTTTTCATCATTTTTGAAATCCTAAATTTCAAAATGTTTGCTCTACTTATTAATGTTTAGATATCCATTTTATGTGTGTGAAGTAATACTGTAGTGTGTATGAATATTTATAATTTATAATTAGATTCAAAAGTTTATATTGAATATTTAATTATTTTTTCTCAAATACTTGATTAAAACTTTAATAATATGTTTATGGGAACTTTTATTTATAATTTATCCTCAATACATAGATTATAAACATAGTTGTAAAAAGTTTATTTTATTTCATTATATTTATGGAGAGTGCGAGTTATAATGTATATGTGACAACTGACAACTAGTTAATCAAACTTGATCCAAAATTTACTTTGGACTTACTTAAATATTTGGACTTCTAATTTTTAAATAATTGGGCAAATGAAAGTGATAAATACTCCCTCCACCCAAAAAATCATAAACGTTAATTAATTATTCAACTCCCTTCTAAATTAATTCGGACTTAACTCATTTTAACAATAAAATTATATTGTTCATTGATCCCGCCTTCCAACATTGCAAGTAAGTTTTGAAAGTAAAAAACTTATAACAAACTAATAACTATAGTTTTGTTCTTCTAGTATATAATTTTCTTGGTAAATGATACATTTTAGATATTTTAACTTTATAATAGTAAAAATCTATTAACTATACTTAAATCAATTTATTTCAGTTTATTAATATTATAATAAAAGTGTTATTTCCTACTTTTTTAGAAGTAAAATGATATATTTTTAAAATAATTTTCGTATGATAGTGAAAACTAATTGTTATATAAGGAATGCCACTTTAAAAAAATTAATTTGCTTATTATATAAATATATATATATATATATAAGTTATTTGGATACGAATTTTGGATATCCGCTATCTTTCGGATATATTTACGGTCGGATATTAAACGAATACGAATAGGTCTATATCTGTATTCGTATCCGTTTATTTCCGGATACTTTTAAACCGAATACGGATATATCAGTTTTTTTCGAATACGAGTAATATCCACTTTTTTCGAATACGGATGCGGATGAATACGAATTTTTCGGTTACCATTTACAGCCCTACGTGGCATGTACTCATACTGCAGGAAGACAAGTGCATATCAGTGTAAATATTTGGTGGTCTAGCTGCTTATACTACATTTGTCTTTTGAGGATACACAATTTATTTCAGTTTGTTGAGGATGACCTGATGAATATATTCATCATTTTTATATTTCTAATGACTAATTATTGGCTCACTTTCTGGACTAATAGTGCCAGCACTTAAGGGGAAGGATTATGGCAAGACCAAGATGCGATATCCCGACTACATTGAAACAAAATCAGGACTCCAGTACAAGGTCACTTGCTAAATTAATATGTAAAACTTATCTATCTACTTGCACAACTATTTCAAGCTCTAGTTAATTTGTTTTGATTTCAAATTTGGAAAAAGAATGCAGGACTTGCGAATAGGAAATGGGCCCACTCCAAAGCCGGGGGAAATGGTAGTGGTAAGCCAATGATTATGCAGATATTTGGTATGGATTTCTTTGGAATATATGGATAAATTTGTATTTGCTGCAGCATAAAGTTTCAGAGTCGAATTAGAAACGTTTCACAAAGAACAACTAACTTGGGCCTAAGTTTCTATGATATTGCTGCATGAATTTCATATCTCTTATGGAAATCTTAATTCTTGTACCGTCCTTTATAAATACATGTGTTTGTGTCTGTGTGTGTGTGTGTTCGTGTGTGCGTCATTATATGTAAATAGATGTTATAAACCTCTGCATAGGGAGCGGACCCTTTCATTTATATCATTTGCTGGAGTTTCAGACTAAATATTACGTTTGCTTCAAGAATATAGCTGCAATTGTTAGGACAGATTTCAGGCTAGTACAGAAAGGAGTTCACAGAGAGAAAATTAACGAAAGAACTTTAATAACCAGAAAAAGAGAGAAGATGACATTTTATTTACTCTTGTACTTTGTTTATGCTTGATTTAATTAAGGGAAAACCAAGGGGGAAAAGAAAAAAGAAAAAGGATCCAAACAGTTCCTGAAGTTTGAAATCTTTTAGGTTGATTGGGATGGTTATACCATAGGGTATTATGGCCGCATATTTGAAGCTCGAAACAAGACCAAGGGTGGTTCCTTTGAGGTATCACATTCTTCTTATTGTACAAGATAACATCATGATATGCTTGACCCAGATGTGATATTTGTTGCATATCGTTTTGCAGGGGGATGACAAGGCCTTTTACAAATTCAGACTAGGTTACCAAGAGGTGAGTAGCTTGTTTCCCATTCTAAAGATGTGTGGTGCTATCTTGAGCTTCAACCAGGATAAATAGGACGAAGTAATTACATGAACCTTGAATATCTCTTTGTTTAGAAATCTATTTTTGCTTAACGTGTTGTGCTCGTGCATGTCTATAATGCCACATGTTGGAATTTATATTTATTGCCATAACTTGAATGTAGTCGGGATACATTTACAACAACAGGTGATCTTATATGTGATAAATTGCTTTGAAATTGACTACTTTGTTACTGACATACAGTTGGAAATCATTATAAATGTTTCTATTTGATCTGCCCAGGTGATTCCAGCTTTTGAGGAAGCTGTTGCAGGCATGTCTTTGGGTGGCATTAGAAGGTGATCAGCCTTCCTGTAGTATGCACGTGCATGCGCACAACATGCTAGTGGATGACTAATGTTTAATGCTTCTTTATTATTTAACATATCGGCACCTAAGACGAGGCTTTGCTTAAGCATAAATTCACCCTCTGCATCAAGGATTGATTTTTAAACATCTTTCAACCCTACCAAAAAAAACCATTGCTCCTATGAATTCTACTTTATTACTTGGTTCAATTTTAATTGCATAGATCTTGTCAGTGTTGCGTTCTTCCCTCCTATGTGGGTTGGCCCAGTTAGTAGCCCATATGGTCTATTGACCCATATGGATGATATAACATAGGTTTCAGGAAAAACAGAAGTAACAAGTAACAAAACCGAAGAGAGAAAAAGGAAAAATTGATTTCCGCAGGAAATAGTGCAGTATTTTACAACTCAGCAATCGGAAGGTCATTCGTAGTCCGATTGGGCTGATTTTTGGTGGGTGACGCCAGTAACTTGTTGATCTTCAATCTGAACGGTGGGATTGAGCATCAGAGTCTCCTAACATCAGGTTTTTATGTACGTTGTTGGTACATTTATTGCGAGAGGTAGAGTTTTTAAGTTTATCTTATTCTTCTTGTTGAAGATGTATGCCAAGAATATGTTATTCTTGATGGTTGTTGCTGGTTTATGCATCTAGTTGTTGCTAGAGAGAACGTTGTATTTCCCGTTATTATTGATAGTGGAAGATTTGGTGGACTATGGTCCCGTGGTTTTTACTCCTCACATCGAGGTGTTTTCCACGTATAAATTTGATTGTGTTCTTGTGTGTGCTTGTTCTCAATTATTAATTGCTTGGATTATTTTTCTTATTGGGTTTACACAAGAGGGGAGAATTATATTGTTCCACTATGCTGTTATTGTTGTTTGGTTTGTTTTTCTCCCAACGAGTGAATCAGAGTTGTGGTTGTTATTGAATTGTTTGCCTTGTGTTAAATGATGGAAGCTAATACAAGTAGGATGGTGACTTTGAATGGTTCAAATTATCATATATGGAAAGGGAAAATGGAGGACCTTCTTTATGTGAAGGATTATTATTTTCCTGTGTTTTCCGATGTGAAGCCTGAGAAAAAGACCAATGAAGAGTGGAAAATTCTGCATTGTCAAGTGTGTGGTTACATTAGGCAATGGGTTGATGATAATGTTTTGAATCATATTAGTGGAGAGACTACAGTTTGTGGAGTAAGCTCGAACAGTTGTATACACGAAAGACTGGGAATAATAAATTGTTTATGATTAAGAAGATGATGGCATTGAGGTATCACGACGGAAAACCTTTGACTGATCATTTAAATTCCCTTCAGGGAATTATTAATCAGTTAGCTGCAATGGGTATCAAGTTTGATGATGAGAAACAGGGATTATGGTTGCTTGGTACACTACCAGATTCGTGGGAGACGTTTCGAACGTCGTTGTCTAAATCCGCTCCGGAAGGTAAAATTACTACGAATTTGGCTAAAAGCAATGTTTTGAATGAAGAGATTCGAAGAAAGCAAGGTGTCTCTTCACAGTCAGATGTGCTAGTTACCGAGAGAAAGGGGAGGAGCAAAAGCAGGCATCCTATGAATATAGGCAAGAGCAGAAGTAAGTCCAACAAATTTGCAAATGTAGAATGTTTTAATTGTCATGAGAAGGGGCATATCAAAAAATTTTGCTGCCAGTTGAAGAGAGAATAATATGGGAAATGGTAAAGAAAAAAAGAATGATGATAATAAGGATGATAATCAAGTTGCTACTGTTTCTAATGATTTTCTCATTATGTACGATGAAGATATTCTTAATTTTGCTACTCATGAGATGAGTTGGGTTATTGATAGTGGTGCATTAGTTCATGCTACATCGCGAAAGGACTTCTTTACATCCTATGCAGCTGGTGACTATGGGGTTGTAAAGATGGGTAATGATGGAGTGTCGAAAGTTGTGGGCATTGGGGATGTGTGTTTGGAGACTAATAATGGTACAAGGTTAGTTCTCAAGAATGTTAAACATGTTCCTGATATTCGATTGAATCTGATTTTTGCTAGTAAACTTGATGATGATGGATTTTGCAACGTCTTTGGTAATGGACAGTGGAAACTTACTAAAGGTTCTATGTTTGTGGCTAGAAGTCAAAAATATTCAACATTGTACAAGTTGCAGGCAAAGATCTCTACAGACATTGTGAATGCAGTGGAGAATGATAGTCAAGCAAAGTTGTGGTATAAGAGACTTGGTCACATAAATGAAAAGGGATTGAAGCTATTGGCCAAGAATAACAGTCTATCTGGGTTGAAACATACACAGTTAGAAAAATGTAGTGATTGTTTGGCTGGAAAGCAGAACAGAGTTTCATTCACGAGTTCTTCATCACAAAAGCAAGATATACTTGATTTGGTACACTCAAATGTATGTGGTATGAAGGTAATAACACTTGGTGGGTCCCTTTACTTTGTGACATTTATTGATGATCATTCGAGGAAGATATGGGTATACATTTTGAAGACCAAAAATCAAGTACTTGATGTATTTAAAAAATTTCAGGCATCAGTTGAGAGACAAACAGGTAAAAAGTTGAAGTGTATCCGAACAAATAATGGAGGTGAGTACATAGACCCCTTTGAGTATTGTAGAGAGCAAGGTATCCGGCATCAAAAGACACCTCCTAATACTCCTCAATTGAAACGGCTTGGAAAAGAGAATGAACATGACTTTAGCTGAAAGAGTTAGAAGTTTTCTTTCACACGCAAAATTACCGAGTTCTTTTTAGGGAGAAGCATTAAGTACAACTGTGTACTTATTAAATTTGACACCATGTGTACCGTTGGAGTTTGATGTACCGAACAAAGTTTGGACAGGTAAAGGTGTTTCTTATGATTCTTTGCATGTCTTTGGATGTAAGGCATTTGTGCATATTCCTAAAGATGAGAGATCAAAGGTTGATGCGAAGACTCGGTAGTGTGTATTTATTGTGTATGGTCAACACGAATTTGGTTACAAATCATATGACCCTGTTCAGAAGAAAATAGTTCGAAGTCGAGATGTTATTTTCATTGAAAACCAGACTATAGAAGATATTGACATGTTCGAGAAGATGGTACCGAACAACCTTGATGATCTAGTTGACTTAGATCTAATTCCTTTGACATCCGAATTTTCTGAGTCTGTGGAAGAAATTCGGGATGAGAACGTGGATTTAAATGAGGCAGATGTTCCTATACAAGAAGATATACATGATGATACTCCCCAGTCGCCACACATGTTGGAAAACCCACATATTAATGTTAGGAGGTCTACTCGAGACCGAAAAATTTCTACATGCTATTCTTCTAATGATTATGTATTGTTGACTGATATAGGAGAACCAGCAGTTATGAGGAAGCTATGGAAGATGAACATAAAGAGGAGTGGGTTGATGTCATGCAAGATGAGATGCATTCATTGCATGAGAATCATACATTTGAGTCGGTGAAACCGCTTAAGGGTAGAAGGGCCTTGAAGAATCGGTGGGTTTCTTGGGTAAAGCAAGAAGAACACACCGCACATCCACGGTACAAGGCTAGATTGGTTGTGAAGGGATTTACACAGAAAAAGGGTGTTGACGTCGATGAGATTTTTGCTCCAGTTGTGAAAATGACATCCGTTCGAGTGATACTTGGCTTAGCCGCTACACTTGATTTAAAGGTTGAGCAGATGGATGTGAAGATCGCCTTTCTACACAGTAATTTAGAGGAAGAGATTTATATGGAGCAGTCAGAGGGCTTCGAAGTGAAAGGAAAAGAAGATTGTGTGTAAATTGAACAAAAGTCTTTATGGCTTAAAGCAAGCACCGAGCCAGTGGTACAAGAAGTTTATGTCAATTATGAGGGAGCATGGTTACAAGAAAACTTGTCCGGATAATTGTGTATTTGTTCAAAAAAATTCCGATGATGATTTTATTATCCTTCTATTTATGTTAATGACATACTGATTGTTGACAGAAATTCTTCGTGGATTGAGTTGTTGAAAAAAAGTTGAACAAGTCTTTTGCGATGAAAGACTTGGGTCCAGCAAAGCATATACTTGGAATAAGAATCACACGGGATAGGAATGCTAAGCAATTATTTTTGTCACAAGAGGAGTACATCGAGAAGGCACTTCAAAAATTTCACATGGATGAGGCTAAAGTGGTTAGCACTCCTCTTGCTTCCCATTTTAAGTTGAGCACAACACAATGTCCTTCAACTGAAGAGAAGAAAGATATGGAAAGAGTTCCATATGCCTCAGCTGTAGGAAGTTTAATGTATGCCATGGTGTGTACACGGCCAGACTTGACGTTTGCAGTTGGTGTTGTTTATTTGTCAAATCTGGAAAAAGAACATTGGAATGCAATTAAGTGGATTTTGCGGTGTCTTCGGGGCACTTCCGATTTGAGACTTTGTTTCGGAAATGGAAAAATAGAGTTAGTTGGTTACACAGATGTAGATATGGCTAGAGATCTCAATACCCGGAAATCTAGTTCAGGTTATATGATTTATTTTGCTAGTGGGGTTGTGTTATGGAAGTCTAAACTGCAAAAGTGTGTTGCACTTTCTACAACAGAGACATAGTTTATTACATCAACTGAAGCGAGTAAGGAGTTACTATGGTTGAAGAAATTTTTGAACGAGTTGGGATTCAAACAGAACAGGTACGTATTGTTTTGTGATAATCAGAGTGCTATTCACCTTGGTAAGAATTCATCTTTTCATTCAAAATCAAAACATATTGATGTGAGATATCATTGGATTAGAGATGTTCTTGACGCAAAGTTGTTAGAACTTCAGAAGATTCATACAGACGATAATGGTTCCGATATGATGACAAAGATATTGCCAAGGGTAAAACTTGAGTATTGCAGATTGAGCATGGGGATGGCAAACCCCTCCACATAGTCGTGAGGGGGAGATTTGTTAAGTTATTCCCTCCTATGTGGGTTGGCCCAGTTAGTAGCCCATATGGTCTATTAACCCATATGGATGATATAACATAGGTTTGGGGAAAACCAGAAGTAATGAGTAACAAAACGGAAGAGAGAAAAAGGAAAAATTGATTCCCGTAGGAAATAGTGTAGTATTTTACAACTCAGCAATCGGAAGGTCGATTGGGTTGATTTTTGGTAGGTGACGCCATAACTTGTTGGTCTTCAATCTGAACGGTGGGATTAAGCATCAGAGTCTCCTAACATCAAGTTTTTTTGTACGTTGTTGGTACATTTTTTGCAAGATGTGGAGTTTTTAAGTTTCTCTTGTTATTCTTCTTGTTGAAGATATATGCCAAGAATATGTTTTTCTTGATGGTTGTTGTTGGTTTATGCCTCTAGTTGTTGCTAGAAAGAACTTTGTATTTCCCGTTATTATTGATATTAGAAGATTTGGTGGACTACGGTCCCGTGGTTTTTACTCCTCACATCGAGAGGGTTTTCCACAGAAAAATTTGATTGTGCTCATGTGTGCTTGTTCTCAATTATTAACTGCTTTGTATTATTTTTCTTATTGGGTTTACACGAGGGGAGAATTATATTTTTCCGCTGTGTTGTTAGTGTTGTTTGGTTTGTTTTTCTCTCAACACTCAGAACCTCACGGGTCATGTCACCTTCTTTAGAACTGTTTACTTTATGCAAGATTCTGTACATTTATGAATTGAATTTCATGTTAAACCGAAATCCTTAGCCGGAAACTTGATGAGCTAGCAGTACGTGTATTCCAGTATATGAATGTCATGCCAGATTTACTTGAAAATTGTGCAGGATCATAGTGCCTCCTGAACTGGGATATCCTGAGAATGACTTCAACAAGAGTGGTCCTAGACCAACAACGTTTTCGGTACTTGCAGTTTTCTCCATTTGTATTACCTAAATTTTCATTAGGTGCCTAATATGAACGTGTTCCACAGGGTCAACGAGCCTTGGATTTTGTTCTGAGGAACCAAGGATTGATAGATAAAACTCTTCTGTTCGATATTGAGCTCCTAAAAGTAATACCAACTTGAGTTGTAGACTTGTAGTCCGGTTCAAGCAGCTAGTTGGATGCTGGCTGCACTCGAAACATCACTACTTGTATCGGTGGTCTTGCTATAGAAATACATCATCTAATACAAAGAGTTTGGTCAATTTGACATTCTTTGTAAGGGGAATATGAAAAGTTCAGCAGCTGTGGTGGAATCTCATTTGTACATGCGTCTTTTTGTTAAACCTAGATGGATTTGTCATGTAATATGAGAAGATTTATTATTTTTTTGAGCACTATTTCTACATGTTTCATTCTCACATAGTGGGACCCACTATATGCTCGTGTGGGAGAGAGCCATGTGGAAATATCAGTTTATACTCCTCCACATGGCAACCGTATTACTTGTAGTATTGAGATTTATTTGTGGTATTAAGGTACTGGAACATCTTCATTTCTACTCGTAATTTCATGCTGTATACAAGTAAAAGATTCTAAGAATAAAGTAAACTGAACTTGCTATCTAGCCAACGTCTGGAGTCTGGACCATGAAATTTTCTTGCTGTTTGGGAGATGCGGTGTTCTTGATGACAGTGATGTTGTAATAATCCAGATTTTTGTTGATAATTAAATATTAATATTATTTTTTCTAAAACATAATTGAATAGGAAAAATTAAGTTATTAATTTTTTTAAAAAAATTTTGTTTGAAAAGTTAAATTCTTTTAGTAGATAATTAAATAATTGATTTAATTAAAATAGAGGAGTTCATTAGGGTTTTGGTAACACTCTTATATTGTTTTCTATTTATATTTAAAGAGGGGAGATGAAACCTTAATCCTATTATAATTTGGTTCGAGTAGAAATCTCATATGTGCTGCAACTCTTTAGAAAAATCGTTATTAATTCATCCGATCTCAGAATTGAGTAAATTCAAAGTCTGTTTTTTCAGTTTTTTGTCCTCTACAATTGTGAAGAAGGAAGAAAAAGTTATTTGACATCATCTTTATATTGATGAAAATCACAACTTGTCCTGATTCCTATCACGGTTTTTAGCCCTAATTTTGAAAATTCGTAACTCAGTCATATTAACTCTAAATCGAGTAAGAAGGTAAATATTATTTTTTATTATAATTTAAAAATATTTATATACGGATTTTATTCAAGGGATTATTTTTAATTAAAATAGAGACATTGAATTAGAAGTCATGATAATCGGAAAGAGGAGATAAATTTATCTAAAGGAATATAATTTGATTAAATGTAAACGTTAAAATTTGAAAATTATTTTCTATATTTTAAGGTCTATTGCATGTGTTATACCTCTTAATCCGACCGTTGGATCGCTATAATTTTTTGATTTGTTATATATATATAAGTTGAGAATATGTTCACAAATTCTGAACCGTTAAAGATTAATATATGTTTTGTTATGAATTTTAAGGACTGGTTTGGAATTTTGTAGCAGATTTTCAACAGTGAGTGTTAATATAAAAAATAGACAACTTGATGATTTTAAATTATCTTAAGGCTAAATTGGAGTATTTGAAATCTAGTTTTTATTATAATTATTTAATTTTAAAAATAATTATAAAGTCATATTAATATGATCGATGCAATGGATTAAGGTCTTAAGAATAATTTGTTATATTAAGGTTTAAGATTTATTGACTTTTGCTATTAAATTTTTATACCTTGGGTATTAATGAATAATCTAAGACGAATAATTAATCGCATCTTGAATAGGTTAAAAGTGTTTTACAATTATTAGTTTAATTTGTATATTTATTTTGGGGTGAATATGTTTAGGTGGTGAATAAGATTTCGTATTGGATATCGTTGGCGTTAGAGGTTAAAATTTTGTAGTATGTGCTATATGTGGATTTGATTATCAGGTACGAATTTCGTACTTTGTTTTCTTGATTTTTATTTTATTCCTTATATCAATTATGTAATTATTCGTCATTTGGACAAATTGTGTTTTGAGACATTATTCCTATATTTTCGTTGATATTTGGGAGTTATTTTTGATATTTGGTATCTTGAGACGGTTGAGTATGTTTGTATTTTGAATAATTCGATATCATTTGAAAATAACTATGTAAGTTTTGTGATTTGAACCCCTTTTGACTTACATTTTGTAGTTTGATCTTTAGGGTATAATTGAATTAAACACCTGTAGGGGTACCATATGTATGTCCTTTTGACATTGGGGCATGACACCTTCCGTGGCGGTGTGATCAGTTCACGATGTATTCTTTTGTACGTTGTTTTGGGTGTGAGCTTTGGCCATTTAAGCTGACCCATTATTTGATGATTTGATTTGTTTGGCAGATTAATGACATATATTATGCGTCTATCCGACTTAATTTTTGCATACACCATGGTACTAATGTATTTTATTAGTCTTTGACTATTTGTATTTAAACTCGGTATAAAATTATAACCTTATAAACCTTTGATTCAAACCTCACTAATTTTTCTTCTTGTGTTGTGATATATATTTTATTATAATTGTTGGTTTCATTACATCATGTTTGTATCTAGCCTCACTAATTTTGATATGTGTGTAATTCTTGAATTTCCTAGTTCGTGTAAAGAGAGTTACCTTTGACCTATTCATTCATTTGACTTTAGGTTTCATTACAAATTTTTGAAAAATTGTATATTTGTGCATCTCTATATTTGAAATTATTAGTGTCGCTTTTTATTTAATTAGTTTGTTGTGATTTGATGTGTTTTTTTTCAGGAGGGGTGTTTGCAGGGTCAGCTCATCAGGATTTGAGTGTGAAGAGAACTACCTTTGACCTGATAGGTTTATTCCAAGCTTAATCTCTTTATACCAAATTAAAGGATATTTTCACTACTCTCACCTGGAGTCTTATCGAGAAGAGAGATAATGAAAACCTTCCATCTTTTGGAAATGAAGGATATTAGTCCTGTAAATCTTCATTACAATGATATTGTATAGGCTGGTGTTTGATTCCCCTGGAGCTCGGACATTCAAACAAAAACACCGAAAATGTAAGTAGCTCGGAAATTGACTTTAATCGACTGAATATCTCATTAACATTTTTAATTCTACAGAAATATTCTCAAAACGCACTGAGCCTGCTTGGCCTCTTTCTAGCTTGAAGAAAATAGAAGCAGCAATTTCCAAACATTGTCCCCAGGCATCGAGGCTTGTGACCTCCATCTCTAGTGCTAACAATCTCAGTGAAGTTTTAATCGAATCAGTGATAGAGATGACCATTGATGAACTTTTCTTCCCCTTTAGTTCTCAATCAGGTGTAACTGACACAGATCACTAAAGAGCCTTGGGATATTAATCGAATAGCCCTCCCAAGCATTGTCCCTCAGGTAAGTATTACAGGGCCTTCAATTTCTGGTGCTGAATTCAGTAGGTGCTGAATTCAGTAGAGTGATTCGTTTCTTTTTTGGCCGACCAAATATAAATTTAAGAGAAATTCAATAAACCTACGTAACTAGAATATTCAAATTTCTGAAACTCAGATATCCAATATAAATTATTCAAATTTCAGAAACTCAGATATCCAATATAAATTCTATTACGCTCCTGGTGTTTACAATTAACTTTAGGTTGCTAAACGGACTAACACCTTAAGTGCTGTGTAGTAAATTAGTAATCGAGCAAATAATTAAATTTCTCAAAATTCAATGTTAACAAAGATCATGACGAATGATATCAAACATACTTTTAGTTCCACCACAAACCACAATCATCAAAATCCCATAAAACTGGTTCAAGTGTGTAAATGATACATTCATTAGCGAAAAGAACAATGAAACTCATTAGAAAGGGGTAAAAGGCGACCTAGACAACAAGTGCTCGACATAAACCTGCCTACCTTTTGAGAGAATCTTGAAACCAAATACCTAGTTATTCAAGAGAGAGCTCTTTGCGCTTGTACCGCACCATAACCTTCCCCTTTACACCCACAACCATGGCGTTCCAGTCAATCTCTGGAAAAGGTGAGGTCAGTTCTAACTCAAAATTTCTTAGCAAATGGCTCCATATTGCCTTTATTTGCAGATATGCAAATGGTTCCCCCAAACAACCATGCCTTCCACCACCAAAAGATATATATGAGAATGCCCCTGCTACCTTGTCTTCATCTCTCCCAACAGCAAATCGGTCAGGATCGTAGTTGTCTGGATCCTTGTATATATGGGGGAGCCGATTGGCAAAAGCAGGAGATGTTGCAACAATATGACCCTTCGGGATGTCATACTCTTTCCCTTCCTTGGTTTTCACACTAAAATCGCTATGTGAGCTGCGTAAGAGCATTATCAGAGGAGGGTGTAATCTCAGGGCTTCCTTTATGCACCGATGCAGAACTTCCATCTCAGACAAGATATCATGATGAACCTTGTTGCCATGTTTCCTCATCAGGTTCTTCTGCTCATCTGACACAGCAGACAGGTACTCTTTGTTATGGAGGAGGTAAGCCCCAGTCCAGGTGGAGGTGATGGAACTGGTGTGCTGTCCTGCAAAGAGAGCAGCAATGAGCAGGCCAGTGACCTCAGATTCCGTTGTAGGGCGACCATCTTTGTACTTTGAATCCATAAAGCATTGTAACATGTCATTTTCTGACTTCCCAGTTTGTTTACGGGAAGCTATGATTCTTCCAAAAATTTCAGCAAGTTTCTTGCGAGCTTGGTCACGGCGTCGATGGGCAGGAATTGGCAGGTATGGGAAGATTACACTGATGGGAAGCATGCCACTGTCGAGGTCATGAAAGAGAGCAGATACGTCGTCAAAGAGCTTATTGCGAACTTCTTCACCCAATAGGCATCTACTGGCTGTTAGGATTATAAGATGCTCCAGTTCATATTTTAGGTCCACCACACCGCTATCCCCCCATTTAGAGAAATAGTCCTGCACAGGATAAACACAAGGAGAAGGTAACCATCGAGTTCCTAATGATTCACAAATCTACAAACCAAAAAGGAAAAAAAACAAAATATTATAGTAGACAAATTATAAGATCAAATAATTTCAAGACATTATTAGAGCAAATTATCAGATATAACTAACTTCGGTAATACCCAAGGTCCCAAACCCTTTATCAAGTATTTAAAATGCTTTGGGGAATAAAGTATGCAAGAGCTCACGAATCATCAAAAATGGAAGAACTAAATGGGCTATAGAAAAAGAAGGGGAAAAAAAGAGAGCCTAAAGCAACACTCCTTAAGCATATAAATGATCTGGAATTAGAACAGCAGACACTACATGAAGTACATCTTAAAGTCAATTACAGGAGGAGAAAAAGCAAACAAAACAATCATTACAGGCTTATTTATTTCTCCTTCCATTAATATTTCTCTTATGATGATTATCCCTCCATAGAGATTGTGCTCTCATCTGTGTTCTTCACCTTACAGTAGTCCTCCCAGTTGTCAATATATATTAAAGTGACCTTACTAGTCCTCCTAATTACAAGAGAGATTAACGGCCTTAAGAGTTTAAGTCATCCTTCACTTCCCAGCAATTTTTTCTGTCTTTCTTTTGATGTACTCACACCGGAGGCAATGAACAAATCCAGAATGTGAAGGCAAGGTCTGTAAGCAATAATAGTAATAAAGCTTTAAAGAAAAAAAATGCTCCACACCAAACCAAACTTCTGCAGGAGATCTTGGGAGACGAACAACAACAGTAACATTCCAAGCTAACAAAAATGGAAAAAGAAACGGAAAAAGAAAAAAGAAAAGTACCTCAGCTTCCATGACCATCTGATCCACGTAGCTCCTCAATTTATTGACCCTGAGGGACTCGGTGAAGAACCTAAACTGCTCCTGCCTGACAGAGTAATCAACATCGAAGACCACGCCAGGGCCAAAAGTTGGGACATTGAACTGGTAAACCTCTTGCTGACTGAGATCGGACTCGGAGGCCTTGAAGAAATGGGCCGAAACCTCGGGGCCGATCAAGAAAGTGATGTTCTTGTTCACCAAATTGAGGGTAAAAACACTACCAAGCTTTGGGTACTCTTCCCTGAGCATCACAACAGGGCCTTTCAGGAAGCGGAGCAGTCCCCCGATCAAGGGCCAGGCCGTCTTCACCACCGGAGGAAGACGTTTACTTGATCGGGGCATGAGGAGCACCGATATGAGTTTTGCAACCACCAGAGTGGCCACCAGTAGGATCCCCACATTCATCCACTTGCTGCTGCTGCTGCTGTTGATATCCACCATCAACGAAGCTGATTCCATCCCAAAACAATACGACACAATTCACTTGGGGTTTTGCGGAACCTAAACCCTGTAAAAGGAAGAAGAAAAAAATCAATTCAATTTCAGGTTCACAAAATAACGAAGGTTAGTACATAACTACAATTGATCGATCACAGAGTATATTGTTCTTTTAATTGTAATTGATAGTTACAATTAAAACAACAAACTTTAGATTGATTTATTAAGATCATAAAAAGTGAAGAAGGAAATGAAGGGAACAAATTAAAAACCTGAATGAATAAGACGAAGAGATCAGATATGAGGATGCTGAATAAGGGAAAACCACAACCAGATATATATGTAGTATGTATGTATCCTTGTGTGTGTATGTATAGAGAGAGGTGTATAGGGAGAGACGATAAATTCTCAACCGGGAGTGGGGCGTTGGGAGTGGGTTTGTATAGATTCAAAAAATAAAATTTTATTTTCAGAAAAAATAGAATTTTTATTTTTACCATAAAATATATATTTTGAAAAATTAACTTATATTTTTTAAAAAATTGCAATGTTTATTTTTTTTAAAATGAGTAAAGTTTTATAAAATATTGATTCAAACAAATAAAATATATACAATTTTAAAATAAATAAAAATGATCATAAAATATAATTTTTGTTTTCTTTAAAATAAGTAAAGTTTTATAAAATATAAATTCAAAAAAAGTTTAAAACAAAAAAAGTAAAATAAATTAAAGTAAAAGAGTAAAAAAGTAAATAAAATAAATAATTAAAGTTTCATAAGATAAATTTATACATTTTTAAAAAAATGAAAAAAAAAACTATTTATTTTTTCAAAATTTATATTTTATGAAATTTTACTCATATAAAAAAAATTATTTTTTTGAAAATAAGGTTTTAAGTTGAGAGCAGATCCTCTGTCCCTTTGTGTCCCTCCACTTAAATTTTGACACCTAATCTCTTACTTAACACTAATTAATTTTTAAATTAAATAAAATGACATGTGTCAAAATTTAAGTGGGAGGACAAACATCAAATTAATAATAATCTTATAATTTATAAAAGAAACAATATAATTTATCAATTATATTTCACTTTAAAATAATTTTATTTTATTTTAAATTTTAAGTCATTTATGGAGTGAATATTGAATGGATTAGAAGTTAAGAATGTATCAATATTAACTTTTAAAAAGTTAATTTGTGATATTTTTAAATTTAAATTTAATATGATTCATTTAAATTTTGAAAATAATAAATTTTATAATTAATAATACTTTTATAATATTTATAATTATATTGACATAAATTAAATAAATTTATATCAATTTTAAATTTGAATACGTTTAAAATTAAATTTTAAAAAATAAGTCAATATTAAGTTTATAATTTAAAAATAAAGTAGTAAAAAATGTCAAGATATGTATGATTGATGAGTTGTTCACTTAAATGAGAATTTGAAATGTTATTTTGTATATATAGAGAACAGTCTTTTGACTCTCTTACATTGGGAAGTAAAATCTTATATAGGGATTAAAATAGAGTCAAATAAAGATAAGAAAGCTATTGGATAATAATTTATTGATGTATTCTTTAAAATTGAGAATAAAAAATTTATTAGAGAAATTGTTATTAATGCTCTAAGACTCTCCGAATATTGTTAAGAAAGAGCAAATGCCACTTTTTCAGTAAATGACTAGAAAGTTACTTAATGGCTTTTGTTACCAATATATCCCCCAGGCGACAATACAGGCATGCACATACTTCTGTGTTTCTATTTATATCCTATTGGCTATTTTAGGATACGGATATCATCAACTTAATTTTATATTAAGTTAATTAATTGATCAATATAATGTTGACACGTAAAAAGAATATATTGATTAATTGACTAAAATTATCGCCATTTTACAACATAAACAACGTTGACAAATTCTCAACCGGGAGTGGTGTGAGACCCCAGATTTTATCAATAAAGATTTAAATTTTGTCGAAATAATTTTTAATATTATGGTGTGAATTTGAGATAATATTATAGTTATGGGTAGATTTATAAATTTTACAAAAGATGCAAGTGGTTATATTATATTCGATTGGTTAGGGAATATTCGGTTTAAAGAGAATATTCCTACAACTACCAATCATTGGTGGACCCCATAATGTAATTATCATTTGGATTGAAAACGACAAAAATATTTTATTGAAATAACGGCGGAAGTTTTACCGTGATATCTTTGTTGAACTACTCGGTAGTAAAAAAGAATACGTGTGGTTGCAGACAAGAAATTACCGGTATTGATTATTGATATTTATGTGAGGAAATACGGTTTGATTCCATTATCACGATTAATAATATGAATTATTATAACGATGATGACGCGTTTTGTTTTATTCAGTATTATTAACGTAATAAAACGTAACATCTTTTTATATAAAATAGAAAGTGATAATGACGCGTTTTGTTTTATTAAGTAATAAAATGTAAACATCTTTTATATAAAATAGAATACTTTATTAAAGTTTATTCTATAAATAGAATATATTATATTTTATTACGATAGTGTTGCGTAGTGTTTTTGCGTAGTGTTTTGCGTAGTGTTGCATAGTATTTGCGTAGTAAAAATGTTTTATATAAATAGAATATATTATATTTTATTTAAAAGATTTTCTTTTAAATATTAATCGTCGATTAAAAAAAATCAATCCTGATTTGTTCATGGATTAATTCTTACGCATTCCATTTTCCTATAAATGTGTTTCATTCCTTCATTATTTTCTTACTTAATTCATCAAAGCTATATAGTAAATTATGTATAGAAGTTTATAAAGAAAATTATATAGAAAGAAGCAGATTCTTCTTACTTCTTATTACATTATTATATTCTTTTTTACTAAGAAGGTGTTATTCTTTCTTCTTGAAGAGAACTTACATTATTCCATTCATTATTATTCTCATTGGAATAACTCGTAAAAGCCAGATACCCTATACATAACCTCAGACACGGCAGATACCCTATACTTAGTGAAATCCTTATGTTATTCCGTTGCTTATTATTACATTTGGAATAACTCGTATACATGATTTCTCTCTATTCTTGGTGACATTCTTCTATTATTACATTGGAACATCCCGCATACATGTGTTTTTACACCTAATTCCTGGTTTCGCTTTTTATTATTACATTGAACATCCTCGCATCATGTGTTTTTACAGGACCCTGCCCGTCTTTTATCATTCTCGTTGGAATATCCTATCATGTATTTTACAGGATCTGGTTCCATCTTTATTATTCATTGGAACATCTTGTTTATGTGAATTTCACCGACTTCAGTTCCGTTATTATTATTCTCATTGGAATAACCTGCATCACGCCAAGATCGCATGCGTGGTGATTTCTTTTGTTATTCCATTCTTTATTATACTGGGTTGGTTAAAACTTTGACTTATATACTCCATGAAATTAGTAGAATATCCTCGATATTTGCGTTTCATCCAAAGATCTTTTCATGGAAATATTCTTCCGATCATTCTTGAATTTTACTTCATTTAACAAAGATCACGTCGACAATTTGGACGTTAATAATTCATGGATTTAATAATTTTGAACTTGTTTTATTGAATTACTATGTCATTGTCATCATCCTCACGATATATCATGTTATCTTTATTTTACGCAAGATGTAGATGAACTTAGTATGATTATACCACTGGGATCATTCGGTATAATCAGCCATTGTTATAAATGATGTGATAAAAGTCGCCGATTGGCTTTCAGAATGCAGATGATGGATAGTTTTTGGTATGATTATGACGGGGGTGATTAAGATATAGTCGCTGACCATCGATAATTTGATGAAAATCCTCGACCGCCAGATGCGGGAATGATTAGATGTGGTGGTTTATTTATTAAGGTGAGCCTCTCGTGATAAAAATTGATGAAAACCTTTTAAAACCTAAAAGATAGTAGATTTTATTTTCTACTGACTTTTTTAATGGATCGATATTCAGCTGTGATTAAGCGGTTTTGTCTATTGTATTTTATCGGTTTTAACATTTGTTGAAGGCTAATGATAATTTATTCTCGCATTATCTTAGTCATAATATTTCTTCTTGGGCTAGTTGAATTTCACCCTTTTCTTTCTTTTCTTCTTCAGAAATGAGAACATAATTTGGGACGAAGTCGGGGAACAGAGTAATGGTCCGAGGATAAGATTAGTAGTCCTCACTATTTCGTGAAATAGTGTGATAATAGTTGAAATGAGGACTCCTTTTGAGTTTGTATAATATCTAGTAAACAATATTTGTATTCAAACTCACGCTTTACGTCGTCAGTAATGCATACTACGCTTATATTAGTAAGTTGTATTTGAATTTACGTACCACGTAAGTGGCGACCCAAGATGGGTGACGATACCTAATTTTGGGGGCGCATACAACAGTATCGAGCTTAGGGATATGATCCCTGGCTAAGATGTGAGAATAATATTAGGAGGGAGAGACGGGAATACCTTCGCTAGTATGACCTACCTAAGTTTATTTGGTATTTGATTGGTCGGTCGAAGTATAGTGATAATATGTTGCATGTCAATTAACCCTTATTTTGTGGCGGTGTTTGAAAATGGCATCCGAGAATGTTGAGAATAAGAATGGAGCACAAGAGATCTGCTGATTCTCCACGGATCAATAATCGGAGACAATGTGCAACAGGATGGCGATAATCCTCCGTAAACAATAATATCGATCAATCGACGAACGATCAGACGCTTAAAAGGTTTTTAATTCATGCAACATCATCGGTGAAAGCGACTCTCGCCCAAAACGTAGGTGGAAACACGGAAAACTCTCTAGCCATCATCGCTAAACAATTCAAGGAGCTGGGACCACCGGAGTTTAAGGAGAGCCAAAACCACTTCGCGGAAGCATGGATAAAGCGATTACCAAGATATTTGATGTCTTGGGATGCTCGAGGAGCAAAAGGTTCCTTTCACGCCTTTTATGTCAAGGCGGAGAGAGCAGACATCTTTGGTGGGAATTCCAGAAACGTACTCAACCTGTTGTTGATCAAGATATCTTGGGAGAAGTTCCAGGGAGTCGTTTCAACGACAAATACTTTCCGAAAGTATTCGCCATACATGAAGGAGGTGGAGTTTATCAAGTTGGAACAAAACAATATGACCGTGTCGCAATACGAGGCAAAATTTGCGGAGTTATCACGGTTTAAGGCCCCACTGGTGGATAATGAAGAGAGAATGGCGCGAATATTTTTAAGAGGTTTGAAGCAGAGATACGTCAACATCTTATTTCTCATAAACCGTGTTTTTATTCGGGATGTTGTAAATAGGGCTCGATTAGTGGAGCGCGATAACGAGTCAACTTAACTAAAAGAGAGCGGTACTAAAAATTATAATACTAGCGAGAGTAGTCGTGAGCGGTGGACAACAAGCGTGAGAGGAATCAACAAGGCGAGATATGGTAACCACTTCGGTGGTAATCGGGCCAAAATAATAAGAATGGACATTTCAAGAAAAGGAGATTCAACAATGATGGAAAGATGTCAAGACCAAAGACCTGTTGTGAAGGAAGGAGAAGGACCACCTATCAGATGCTTCAAATGCGGAGGAGAGGGACACATTAGTCCGAATCTGCGCCATGCCATTCAAAGATGTTATAATTGTGGAAAGAAGGTCACTTAGCTCGATTTTGTGCCGTTCTCAGAAGACAAATTCAACTAGGATGGAGGCACCAAAGGTCATCCCTGCATAAAACCAAAGCTTAGAGTTTAAGAGAGCGTTTTTTTTTCTCGTGACGAGGAACCGAATAAAATTATCACGGGTAAGTTAATCATAAGCTCTCATGAAGTCTATACCGTGTTAGATACCGATTCTACCCACTCTTTTATTTCACCTAGTTGTGTCAACGTTTAAATTTGACTCAAGAAGTTAAACTTTGACTTATTGGTTGAAACTTCATTTAGAGGAGCCTTCGTTACCGCTTACTATTTTTAAATCTTGTTGATTCAAATAAACATTTTCACGTTATTCGTCGATCTTATCTTTTGAAAATACTTGCCTTTGATGTGATTTTTAGGAATCAATTGGTTAACTACTCATCATGCTTTTTCGTAAGGTTGTTAGCTTTTATATTCATAACCAACCCGTTATCTTAATTCAAAGTAACCAAACCCTAAAGTTAATCATTGTTATATCAAGCCATAAGTAAAGAGCCCCAATCCTTTCGTTGTTGACTTCCTTGTGTGGAATGCAATGGCCGGACTTTCAGAGGCTTACATCGTGAATGAAGATGGCAAGTTTATAGGTATCATTGTGAGGTCTTTATCTAGTTTAAGGGATAGAAGTCATGAGTTGGTATCAATGTGACGATTATCCAAGTCTTGGGTGAGAGTAATGATTTTGAATGATATTTCTATCATTAATAAATTTCTTGACGTATTCTTGAAGATTTCCTAGCCTACCCTAGAGCGTGAAATCGAATTTTGTATTGACCCCAAAGACAAAAACCCATTTCTTAAACCCTCAAATATTTCTTCAACTAAAATGAGCAGCTTTACGTGGTTTATGATGAAAGTCATAATAAAAGCATTGGAATAATGAAAATCATGGGTATTCGTGGTATTAGTAAGTTTTATGATGAGTTATGTTGGTTAGTATGTAAAAACATGAAAGTTTCTTAGAAATCACAAAGAGTTGAAAATCGATTTTGGTGAAAAACGTAATATGAAATTCAATTGACCATATCTCTTATTATATTTTGAATTTTTGAATGTGGTCAAGTCCTAGAGTTAGATCTATGAGTTACCTAACTAATCCAAGTGGAATTACTGGAAAAGGTGTTGTAGATTTTTGTGTGGACTGATTTTAGCAAAGGAGGCCAAAGCTGTAAATTTCGAAAATGCTAATGCCCAGAAACTTTAAGGGACTGTTTCGGCCACTTAAATTATGAGAAAAATTCTGGCCTTTTGGGACATGAAGGTATATGGTATAAAGTATCTCCTGTCCAAAAATGACCTCATTCTGACTTAAAATGAGCAAGTTATGACTATTTCAATATTTAGGTTTTTCCGACGAAAAACGCTATAACCGGGGTTCTATAACTCCGATGACCATGAAATTTAAACTAGAAGCTCACGTTAACATGTGTAAGGTCCTGCCAAGATTTGGGAATTTTTGGAGTTAAACTTGAGGTAGCTAATTTCTTAAGGAATTAATTAGAAATTGATTTTGAAAAATAGTAAATGAATTTTAAAAATTCGAGAAAATATATTTTCATTATGGGACTATATTATGCTAAATCTCAGAAAAGAAATATTTTTGGGACTGATTTGGTATTTTTCATGAAAATAGTTTAGTTACGAACATATGAGTTAAATATGTTATGTGAAGTAACAAAGTTGAAAATAGGATATTATGGCTAAAGAATCCTATATAGAGTATATGCATATTTTTGATGAGGATTTGATAATTGGTGATGATATTTTATGAGTATGACATTTTGAATGATTAAATGCATTATATGGTAAAGCGTAAACAATTAAGATAAATTGTTTATAAATTTAAGAAGTGATTAAAATATTGTTATAATATTAATGATATTAGATTATGAGATTATTAAGTGATTGAAAACATGGGGATATTCTTGAATCTGGATAAATTATATTATAAATGTTTAATATTTATCCTTTATCTCATTTGATTGATTCTTTATATCATTATCCTCACGCTTATATTATGTTGAAAGTCATCTGTGGGTTTGTAGATGGACTTGGTATGATTATGACTGTGGATTGTTCTAAGATAATCATAATCAGTAAATGAATACACAATTATCTTTTGCCGTAGTAGTGCATGGATAATTTGTGGTCGTGATACTTAATGAATACACAATTATCTTTTTTGGTAGTAGTGCATGGATAATTTGTGGTCGTGATATCTTAATGAATACACAATTATCTTCGGTAGTAGTGCATGGATAATTTGTGGTCGTGATACTAATGAATACACAATTATCTTTGGCAGTAGTGCATGGATAATTTGTGGTCGTGATACTTAATGAATACACAATTATCTTTCGTAGTAGTGCATGGATAATTTGTGGTCGTGATACTAATGAATACACAATTATCTTTGGTAGTAGTGCATGGATAATTTGTGGTCGTGATACTAATGAATACACAATTATCTTTCGCCGTAGTGCATGAATAATTTGTGGTCGTGATACTAATGAATACACGATTATCTTCGGTAGTAGTGCATGGATAATTCGTGGTCGCGATATCTTAATGAATATCCTCGGCACGTAGAGTGCGAGGATGATTCGATGATATAGATTAATTATTGAAGTGAGTCTCAAAGAATGAAATATTAATTCATGGATGTGGTAAAAAGTCATCATCTTTGGTAGTAGTACATTAATGGACTTGGTATGATTATGACTGTGGATTATTCTAAGATAATCATATGAAGATTAAAAACACGAATATCCTTAGCCAGTAGTGCATGGATAATTCGTGGTTGTGATACTATTAAGCTGAGTCTCAGTATTATTGGTTTTACAGTTATATATCTTTGGCCTGTAGTGCAAAGATGAATTGTTAATAAATATCTTTGGCCGTAGTGCAAAGATGAATTTATTAGTATGATTATGAGCAGGAATTGTGATTTGGTATAGCTATGATTTTTGATGTTTCAGGTGAAGATAGGTGATGTAAATTATCTTCTTCTTGGGTGCAAAAAGGAATTCAGAATCACAATTATGATTATGAGTTATTCATATGATTGTGGACAGAAATTGTTGATTGATGTTTCTGAGGATATGGCCACTCAAGCGGAGATATTAGTGCAGATTCGGGTAATATACTTCGCTAGGGTGTGACTTACCTAAGCCATAATTTTTCTTGATGAGTTGACAATTTGTGATATGTCAATTAACCTTTGTTTTGAAGGTATATTTTAGAATGATATCCGAAATATATGGAGATGAGTAATGGGAAAATTATGATCTGAGAGGATATAAGCGGGAAGGTACAATCAAGAAAAGAAAGTAAGGTATTCTCATCTCTTTATCATACAGTATCGCACCCTAATTTCGAGGGAAATTCCATAAGGAGGGAGATTGTGAGACCCCAGATTTTATCAATAAAGATTTAAATTTTGTCGAAATAATTTTTTAATATTATTGTGAATTTGAGATAATATTATAGTTGTGGGTAGTATTTATAAATTTTGCAAAGTATGCAAGTGGTTATATTATATTCGATTGGTGGGGAATATTCGGTTTAGCAGGGAATATTCTACAACTACTCAATCATTGGTGGACCCATAATGTAATTATTATCGGATTGAGAAAACGACAAAAATATTTTATTGAAATAACGGCGGAAGTTTTACCGTGGATCTTGTTGAACTACTTCGGTAGAAAAAAAACGAGAATACGTGTGGTTGCAGACAAGAAGCATTACCGGTATTGATTATCGATATTTATGTGAGAGTCACTCGGTTTGATTCCATTATCATTCGATTAATAATATGAATTATTATAACGATGATGATGACGCGTTTTGTTTTATTCAGTATTATTAACGTAATAAAATGTAACATCTTTTTTATATAAAATAGAAAGTGATAATGACGTTTTGTTTTATTCGTAATAAAATGAAACATCTTTTTATATAAAATAGAATACTTTATTAAAGTTATTCTATAAATAGAATATATTATATTTTATTATGCATAGTGTTGCATAGTGTTTTCAGATAGTGTTTTGCATAGTGTTGATATAGTGTTTGCATAGTAAAATGTTTTTATATAAATAGAATATATTATATTTTATTTAAAAGATTTTGCTTTAAATATGGACCGTCAGATTAAAGTAAATCAATCTGGACCGTTTCATGGATTAGTTCTTATGCATTCCATTTTCCTATAAATAAGTTTCATTCCTTCATTATTTTCTTATTTAATTCATTGAAACTCTAGAGAGAAATTATAGAGAGAAGTTTATAAAAGAAAATTATAGAAAGAAGAAGAGTATTCGCTACTTCACTATTTCTATATTCAGTTCTTTTTACTAGGTGAAGGGTGTTATTCTTTCTTCTTCAAGAGAACTTCGTTATTCCATTCATTATTATTCATTGGAATAACTTTGTAAAAGTGGCATACCCTATACATAACCTCGTATCACGGGCATACCCTATACTTGGTGAAATCCTTATGTTATTCCGTTGCTTATTATTCATTGGAATAACCTCTATACGTGGTTTACCCTATACTTGGTGACATTCTTCTATTATTACATTGGAACATCCATGCATGTGTTTTACACGGGACACGGTTCCGCTTTTTATTATTTCGTTGGAACATCCACATGCATGTGTTTTACAGGACCGGTTAAAATCTTTATCATTCTGTTGGAATATCCTATACATGTGTTTTACAGGATCTGGTTCCATCTTTATTATTCGGTTGGAACATCCCGCTTGGGTGTGAATTTCACCGACCGGTTCCGTTATTATTATTCTCATTGGAATAACTTTTCATACATGCAATACCGCATGCATGGTGATTTCTTTTGTTATTCCATTCTTTATTATACTGGGTTAGTTAAAACTTTGACTTCTATACTCCATGAAATTAGTAGAATATCCTCGATATTTGCGTTTCATCGAAAGATCTTTCATGGAAATATTCTTCCGATCATTCTTGAATTTTACTCTAAAAACGATGATCGTGTTGACAATTTGGACGTTAATAATTCATGGATTTAATAATTTTGAACTTGTTTTATTGAATTACTATGTCATTGTCATCATCCTCACGATATATCATGTTATCTTTTGGCTTACGTGCATAGATGAACTTAGTATGATTATGACCAGGATCATTTAAGTATAATCATGGCTTGTTATAAATGATGTGATAAAAGTCCTCGGTGGCACTGTAATGCACGTTGATGGATAGTTTTTGGTATGATTATGACCTGGGGTGATTCGGTATAGTCATGACCATTGATAATTTGATGAAAATCCTTCGCAAGTAATGCAGGAATGATTAGATGTGGTGGTTTATTTATTAAGTTGAGTCTCAATGATAAAAATTGATGAAAACCTTTTAAAACCTAAAAGATAGTAGACTTTATTTTCTACTGACTCTTTTAATGGATTGCATATTCATTGCAGCTTAAATGGTTGTCTATTGTATTTTATCGGTTTAACACCTGTTGAAGGCTAATGATAATTTATTCGCATTATCTTAGTCGTAATATTTCTTCTTGGGCTAGTTGAAAGCTCACCCTTTCTTTCCTTTATTCTCTTGTGAAATGAGAACATAAATTTGAGAACGAGTCGGGAAGCAGAGTAATGGTCCGAGGATAAGATTAGTAGTCCTCTATTATTCGTGAAATAGTGTGATAATAGTTGAAATGAGGACTCCTTTTGAGTTTGTATAATATCTAGTAGACAATATTTGTATTCAAACTCACGATTTATGTCGTAATGTACTACCTACAGATTATATTAGTAAGTTGTATTTGAATTTATGTACCATGTAAGTGGCACCCAAGATGGGTGACGTATACCTAATTTTGGGGCGTCATGAGTGAAAAGCGTTAGGAGTGGGTTTATATAGATTCAAAAATAAAATTTTATTTTAGGAAAAAATAGAATTTTTATTTTTACCATAAAATATATATTTAAAAAATAAACTTATATTTTTAAAAAAATTGCAATGTTTATTTTTTTAAAATGAGTAAAGTTTTATAAAATATAGATTCAAACAAATAAAATATATACATTTCTTAAAATAAATAAAAATGAGTAAAGTTTCATAAAATATAATTTTTGTTTTCTTTAAAATAAGTAAAGTTTTATAAAATATAAATTCAAAAAAGTTTAAAACAAAAAAGTAAAATAAATTAAAGTAAAAGAGTAAAAAAGTAAATAAAATAAATGATTAAAGTTTCATAAGATAAATTTATACATTTTTTAAAAAATGAAAAAAAAACTCTATTTGTTTTTTTTAAAATTTATATTTTATGAAATTTTACTCATATAAAAAAAATATTTTTTTGAAAATAAAGTTTTAAATTGAGAGCAGATCCTCTGTCCCCAATTTTCCTATTTTTTTTTGTCCCTTCACTTAAATTTTGACACCTAATCTCTTATATAATACTAATTAATTTTAAAATTAAATAAAATAATATGTGTCAAAATTTAAGTGTGGAGACAAAAAATTTGAGAAAAGAGGATTTCCTCTCTTTTAAGTTATAATATTAAGACTCCGGATATTGTTAAGAAAGAGCAAATTCCACTTTTTCGGTAAATGACTAGAAAGTTACTTAACGGCTTTTGTTACCAATATATCCCCCAGGCGACAATACAGGCATGCACATACTTCTGTGTTTCTATTTATATCTTATTGGCTATTTTAGGATATGGATATGATCAACTTAATTTTATGTTAAGTTAATTAATTGATCAATATAATATTAACACGCAAAGTGAATATATTGATTGACATTTTACAACATAAACAACTTTGATAATGTATTTTATTAATTATTTTCACTTAATTGAATAAATTATCAGTTTTTTTTGTAGCACAGGTGGAGTATTTTATCAATTTTTAAAAATTAATTTGAGCTTTTTAAAATTTTAATTTTGTGATTCGTTTAAAATTATAAAATAAAAATCTTATAATTAATAGTATGTTTATCATTGTATTATTTGCAATAAAATGAATTTGTATCAATTATAGTTATTTTTACGATGTATTTGATACATTTGACTAATTTTATAATTCTATCCAATCTCATATATATATATATATATATATATATATATATTAATAAACATCTCAATTCTTTCACGATATATAGTAAAACTTTAAATTATATATGTTAACGCTTAAGTTCACGGCATACCAATCTCAAAATTCACGCTTGAAACCCGCGATAATAACAGATCACACATAAAAGCTCGGCTTGCTTTGCATGAGGGAGATACTCCCGGTATGAGAATAAGTATAGGTCGTTCACAAGGTTTAACAATGGAGGCTAAGTGTTTAGTGCTCAAAAGTAGGTATTACCTGTTAATTGTAACATTGGCCTTGTATTTATAGTACTCATCACCTTAGAATCCTTCTCCGAGTCGGGTTAGGACTCCTAATCATGGTAGTTACCATAACTCGGGTCCAACACAATCTCCTTAAAAGGTGCAAGTGGAATCCAATCCAAACACTACCTTTGGAGTTATCTTATTCAATTATGGTTAGGACTTCAGACTCTGTGCGCAGGAGAGCCCACTGTACAAGCCCAACCCAACCAAACTCACCATCGGGTCTGAGCCTCGGCCCAAAAGACTCGAGGACTCGACGCCGAACACCATATACCAAGGTAAGGCTCCTACTGAAGGGCTCGGATCTGAACCCGAACACCTTCGGCTTCACACGGGCTGGGCCTACTTGATGGCTCATAAACTCCTGCTAGTGTCAGGCCTTCGGCCCATACGAAGGTCGGTAAAACACTCCCGAACATTGCCCCCCAGTCTCTTGTTATAATTTATTTATAATTAGAGACTCGAAAGGTCATGGATTCGAAGAGTCACAACAGCTAATGATGAGTTGTCTGGGGAACTTAAGCAATTTTTCTCGTTCCTCGAGACGCTGCATGTCTTCCCAAACCCGGGCCTACTCTGTGCATTTAATAGCCGCCATTGGATTTCATACAACCCGACCTATAAAAACCCCTTTCCATCAATCACTGTCACTTTTCCCATACTTCTTCAATTCAAAATCTCTGTCCAAATTTTTTCGGCGAAGGTGATTTCCGGCGAACTCACTTCTTCCCCAAACTTCACTGATTTTCGCTATTTTGCGTGTTTTTGATCTTCATATTCAAACTTTCAACTTCTCTCTTGATCGTTTATGCGTTTGAAGTTTCCCATTTCCATTCCTTTCATCTCCAATGGCAGATTCTGGCATTGCCCCTACTACCGATTCAGTCCCGCCTGGTGTCACCACCGGCGATCTGATTCCTGTTGATTTGCCGTTGGCTCCTACCGACACCACTACATCCTCTATTCTTCCCACCCCAATCAGTGTTGAAGCCAAGATTCGCAACGCCTACCACTCCGAAACGGAGTTTTCCCATATCAACACCCCATCGATCGTCTCCCCATCCCAAATCTCCAATATCCGAACCCTATTCAAAATCCCCAAAGAGTACAAGCTTCGGGTACCCAACTTCGGAGAAAAAATGTTCTGGAGGCCCGAGGGCGAATGGGTGGCCATTGGTCTGTACATTCTGAAGTAAGGGGTTCGGTTCCCTCTTCATGAATTCATCTCATCCTTTCTCTGTTTTGTTGGAATCGGGTTCGCATAGCTTGTGCCGAACTCGTATATCCATTTAGTTTCCTTTATCGCTTTGTGCCAAGAGGTTGGGATCACTCCTAGTCTTGACTTCTTTTTTGCCTTATTCACCGTTGGCGGATCGAAATAACCCGGCCTTCGGCAACTAAATAAACGAGCCAACCGTTCTGTCCTCATCAAGACTCCTTCGAGCAACATGGGGTGGCATCCACAATGGATCTTCGTGAAGGGAACCGACCTCTAACTCCTGCCCAACTAGGCCCATCCCGATGATCTTATTGCGAAGGTGTCCAAATTCCCCAAGGATCGGGCCGATGCCTTCAAGGCTTTTTACAAGAAGTTGAGCAAAACTGAGTGGAGTCTGGCAGTTCTGTCCAGTGAAGCCTGGTTGTACAAACACGGGTGTAAGTATCTCACTTCTGACTGATCCACCGCTCCATTAATTTCCTTTTCTCTTGCTCTGATAGCTTCTGTCTTAACATATTCTCCTCTGTGTAGTGACGATTTTTAAGCCCGAAGGTGCCAATGACTCCCTGGTGCCACTTCCCAATTCCATCGAACCAATCCATCCTCCGGTGACCGATGACTCACCTGACCAGGAGACTATCCCCATCGCCGAGCTTTCAGTGGGTTCCACATCGGAGCCCACTCCTCCGACCACCAATTAAAATGTTCTCAAGATGAGCCGAGCTGAGAAGATGGCTTTATTAAAGAAGACCAAGAAGCCCTCCAAGCCTCTCCCCCAAGTCCTGGCCAAGGTCACTTCTTCAGCTGCGCCGAAACCACTTCATGCACCTCCTGCGCAGGTTGCGGTGATCGAGGACTCAGAGGAGACCAATGAGGTTCCTCTCGAGCCTCGATCCAAGAAACATCGACTGACTGAAGATCCCGAACAGTCGGTTGTCGTGGTCGATCCCTTTGTCACCTCCACCCCTTCGTCCAAGCCGAGTTCGTCTCACGGGTCACCGACTACTTGCTGGCCGAAGAGTCCTTCGGAAATATTTCCGTTCAACCTGTTCGATCATTTCAAGCTTTCGGGCGATGACGAACGGTTCCGGGGATTCTCTTCCGAGGAGTATCTGGTGGCTTATGTCCGGGCTCAGTGTCAGGTAATTCTGAGGTTGTTTATCTTAGTCTTGCAAACTTACACTTTGATTGTCATAGCTGATGTATGTGTTTGTTGTAGGCCAACGCTATCCTTGCCCGAGCTATTTCGCCTCTAGCCCGAACGACCAAAAAGGAGGTTCAACTGAGGTCGGACGTGCAAATTCTGGAGGCTGAGGTTCGGGGCCTGAACTCGGACATGAAGAAGGAAAGGAATCTCCATGCTGAGACTCGGAATAAGGCGACCAGGGCTGAACGTCAGGCCGACGAGCTCAAGGAACAATACTCGCTGCTTCAGCAGGAGTTCGTCGGCCTCGAAGGTCATGCCAAGAAGCTTCTAGATGAGAGAGACCATCTGTCCGAAGAGAGCAATGAAAGGCTGCAGGCGCTTCATCAACTTGAGGAGAAGTTCAACGGAGTTCACGAGAAATTGATATATCTGATCCGGGAGAACAACGCTTTGAAGGATGAATGCGCCGGGGTTGATAAGTGGATTTTATATACGCGAATCAGTGTCCATTTTATGCTTATTTGTTGCTAATTTCTTGTGATCATGTTCGTTTTTATTTGTTTTATGTTATTTCATGTGTAGGATGGTTGTTATGGCATTTAACGTATATTTGGAGACAATTGGGATGATTTGGAGTCAATTAGTGCAAGTTTGGAAGAAATCTTGAAGTGCAACAAATCTTTTGGTAGAGAATAGGTTCGCCGAGAATGCATATTTCGTTTATACACCCGGGTAAGGTGGTGGTCTTCTTCAGGATCTAGCAGAAAGGTAGCATACGGGGATGAACTATATAACTACTGTGAACCCTCGTCGGGGTGGGGGGTGTCGAATTTTGCAGTCTTTTGTTGTGATTGAAATTCTTCTTGGGCATGGATTCTAGCTTATTGCATGGTAATGGAACTCTAGAGAGATGGAATTTTGGCTGGGACTTGTGTGTTGGACGTCTATTACTCAATCAACAACGAATTCAAGAAAAACAAGACACATTATGAAGATCTAAGCTCTGTTTTTCTTAGCAAGCGTGGAGGAGTATTTCAAAGAGATTTTCGAGACGATTGCGATTCTAGGCTACGAGAAGGGTGTTTTTTTTAATATTCTTCATCTTAGACTCTTAGTTGTAATTAAAAGAATGATTTCTATGATTTATTCAGTGTTTATTTCGTTTATAATGAACTAATTCACTTTTTAGGCTTATGATGGATCTTTGAGTGAATCGATGATTTTGTAAACTTTGATTTCCATTTCAATAATCTATTTCCAGTTTATCTATATTGATTTGAGCTTGAATATATGAATTGCCTGATCAACAATTCTTTGTGGATTTGTATGGAATCGAGAGAGGATATTCAAATCTAGACCTAATTAATATAGCATGTGTTCATGAATTTTGTGAATAGCAGAATCTTGATGAATGTTAAGGTAGAGATATGCTTGACATCGCATGTAATTGGATAGAGAACTTAATCTTAAACCTTCTTTAATTATAATTCACATAGAGATATAGTGAGTTAGTTAATTAAGGTGTTTAACTTGTTTCTATCTTAATTGTGGATTTAAGTTATTACGGTATTAGTGAATCGAGAGTTGGCTAATACTACATTCGTGTTCTTGATTAATAAACTGGGATAGTGAATTGAATTGGAATAAAAGTCTTAAAATTAGAATGAAGCTTAAGGTGAAATCATAAGTCTTATTCTTTATTGGTTGTTTGAAATTCTAGATTTTGATATTTGTGATTGGTTTATGGTAGTTTATTTTTTATTTAATTTATAATCTTTAATTATAATCATTGAGTTGAATAGTTTAATAAAATTAGGATTAATAGGAAATTGATACTTGTGGTTTTAAGATTATTGCTAGTTACTCTCTGTGGGAACGATACTTTACTTATCACTTTATTACTTGTTGACCACGTATACTTGCGTGTTGTGCGTAATTAAATTTTATCCAACAAGTTTTTGGCGCCGTTGCCGGGGATAATTTTGTATAGTTCTTAATATTTTTACAATATCAGTTTAATTAATCCAGTTTTACTTAGACATTTTTATTTTTTTTTGTTGTGTTCCTTCTATTTCAGGTGTTTGAAGCAGTTTATGCAAACTCGGTCCAAAAATCCAGACTTACTGCCTTTTGAGAACGACATCGAGAAAAGGTTCCAGAGGTTAAGTAAGTGGATCAAGGAAACGAGGCAAGAATTTGAATCATCTGAGAAAGAAGAGGAAATGGCAGCTGAAGATCATAAAGCATTAAGGGATTTCGCCACACCCATGGTGATCGAATCGCTAAGCCAAGCATCACTAAAGTTCATAATAGCTTCTAAAACATTTGAAATTAAGCTGGGACGATTCAAATGATTCGTAATTCAGTTCGGTTTGGGGATTGGCAAATGACGATCCGAATGAGACGCCCCCAAAATTATGTACGCCACCCATCTTGGGTCGCCACTTACATGGTACATAAATTCAAATACAACTTATTAACCTAACTGCCGTGTACAATACGATATAAACCGTGAGTTTGAATACAAATATTATCTACTAGATATTATACAAACTCAAAAGGAGTCCTCATTACAACTATTATCACACTATTTCACGTATAATAGTGAGGACTACTAATGCTATCCTCCTCGACCATTACTCCGCTCCCCGACTCGTCTCCAAATTTATGTTCTCATTTCTCAAGAGAACAATGAAAGAAAGGGTGAGCTCAACTAGCCCAAGAAGAAATATTATGACTAAGATAATGCGTAATAAATTATCATTAGCCTTCAACAAATGTTAAACCGATAAAATACAATAGACAACCGGTTTAATCGCAGTTTGAATTAGCAATCCATTAAAAGAGTCAAGTAGAGAATAAAGTCTACTATCTTTTAGGTTTTAAAAGGTTTTCATCAATTTTTATCACGAGACTCAAATTTTAATAAATAAACCACCACATCTAATCATCCCCGCACTACTGGCCAAGGATTTTCATCAAATTATCAATGGTCATGACTATACCGAATCACCCCGGTCATAATCATATCAAAACTATCCATCATCGCATTACAGCCACCGAGGACTTTTGTCACATCATTTATATCAAGTCATGATTATACCGAATGATCCTCGGTCATAATCATACTAAGTTCATCTATGCACGTAAGCCAAAGATAACATAATATAACATGAGGATGATGACAATGACATAATAATTCAATAAAACAAGTTCAAGAATTATTTAATCCATGAATTATTAACGCCCAAATTGTCAATACGATATACGCTTTCAGAGAGTAAAATTCAAGAATGATCAAGAATATTTTCATGAAAAGATACTCGATGAAACGCAAATATCAAGGATATTCTACTAATTTCATGGAGTATAAGTCAAAGTTTTAACCAACTGGGTATAATAAAGAATGGAATAACAAAAGAAATCACCACGCACGCGATGAATCATTGCATGCATAAAGTTATTCCAACAAAATAATAAATAACGGAACTGTGTCGTGAAATTCACACCCATGTGATGTTCCAATGTAATAATAAAGATGGAACTGCATCCGTGTAAAAACACACGATAGGATATTCCAATGTAATCGATAAAGATTTTAACCAGTCCTGTAAAACACATGCATGTGATGTTCCAAATGTAATAATAAAAAGATTTTAACCAGTCCTGTAAAACACATGCATGTGATGTTCCAACAGTAATAATAAAGAATGTCACCAAGTATAGGTGTAAACCACAGAAACAAAAGTTATTCCAATGTGATGTTAAGCAATGGAATAATATAAGGATTTCACCAAGTATAGGTACGCCACCACAGACAAAAGTTATATGATAGGTATGCCACTTTTACAAAGTTATTCCAATGTAATAATAGCAATGGAATAATAAGTCTTCTTCTGAATAAGAAAGAATAACACCCCTTACCGTAAAGAACCTAATAAATATAAGTAAGAAGTAGTAATACTCTTCTTCTTTCTATATTTTTCTCTATAGCTTTCTCTATAATTTCTCTCTGTAGTTTCAATGAATTCGTAAGAAAATAATGAAGGAACGAGCTTCTATTTATAGGAAAATGGAATGCATAAGAATTAATCCATGAACTATCCGTATTGATTGATTTATTTTAATCGACGGTCCATATTTAAAGAAAAATCTTTTAAATAAAATATAATATATTCTATTTATATAAAAATATTTTACTATGCAAACACTATGCAATACTACTACGCAAAACACTACGCAACACTATGCATAATAAAATATAATATATTCTATTTATGTAATAACTTTAATAAAGTATTCTATTTTATATAAAAGATGTTTCGCTTTTATTACGTTAATAATAATAATAAAATAAAACGTCATTATCGCTATAATAATTCATATTATTAATCGACAATAATGGAATCAAACCGAGTGACTTCTCACATAAGCATCAATAATCAATACCGCGTGTGTTACTATGCAACCACACGACATCGCATTTTTACTACCGAGTAGTTCAACAAGAACTACCAGAAAACTTCCGCCGTTATTTCAATAAAATATTTTTGTCGCTTTTTCAATCCGACAATAATTTCGTAGGGTCCACCAATGATTGAGCCGTTGTATTTAATATTCCCTCGCTAAACCTAATATTCCCCCACCAATCGAATATAATATAACCACTGTGATACTTTGCAAAATTTATAAATACTACCCACAACTATAATATTATCTCAAATTCACACCATAATATTAAAAATTATTTCGACAAAATTTAAATCTTTATTAATAAAATCTGGGGTCTCACAATCTCCCTCCTTATGGAATTTCTCGCCAAAATTAGAGTACGACTGGTATGATAAAGAGATGAGGATACCTTGAATACCTTTATCGCTTAAAAATATTAAATTCATCTTTGAAATCGCCAAAGATATTCATTAACAATTCATCTTTGCACTACAAAAGCAAAGATATACAAATCAGAAACCAATAATGCCGAGACGCAATTTTAAAGATATCACGACCACTAATTATCCATGCACCATCGCCAAGGATATTCGTGTTTTCAATTATGGCCATGATTATACCGAATAATCCTTGGTCATAATCATACCAAGTCTATCAATGCACTACTACCAAAGACGACTTTTTACCACATCCATGAATTAATATTTCATTCACGAGACTCATTTCAATAATTAATCCATATCATCGAATCATCCCCGCACTACGTGCCAAGGATATTCATTAAGATCACGACCACAAATTATCCATGCACTACTACCAAAGATAATTGTGTATTCATTAAGATCACGACCACAAATTATCCAAGCACTACTACCAAAGATAATGTGTATTCATTAAGATCACATTACCACAAATTATCCATGCACTACTACCAAAGATAATCGTGGTATTCATTAAGTATCACGACCACAAATTATCCATGCACTACTACCAAAGATAACGTGTATTCATTAAGATATCATGCACCACAATTATCCATGCACTACTACCAAAGATAATCGTATTCATTAAGATCACGACCACAAATTATCCATGCACTACTACCAAAGATAATCGTGTATTCATTAAGATCACGACCACAATTATCCATGCACTACTACCAAAGATAATCGTGTATTCATTAGTATCACGACCACAAATTATCCATGCACTACTACCAAAGATAATCGTGTATTCATTAAGATCACGACCACAAATTATCCATGCACTACTACCAAAGATAATTGTGTATTCATTAAGATTCACGCACCACAAATTATCCATGCACTACTACCAAAGATAATTGTGTATTCATTAGTATCACGCACCACAATTATCCATGCACTACTACGCCAAAGATAATTGTGTATTCATTAAGATCAACGCACCACAATTATCCATGCACTACTACCAAAGATAATCGTGGTATTCATTAAGATCATGCACCACAATTATCCATGCACTACTACCAAAGATAATCGTAGTATTCATTTACTGCTATGATTATACCGAACAATCCCGTCATAATCATACCAAGTCCATCTATGCACCATGGTGCCACGTATTGACTTTCAACATAATATAAGCATGAGGATAATGATATAAAGAATCAATCAAATGAGATAAAGGATAAATATTAAACATTTATAATATAATTTATCCAGATTCAAGAATATCCCCATGTTATCAATCACTTAATAATCTCATAATCTAATAACATTAATATTATAATAATATTTTAATCACTTTTAAATTTATAAACAATTTATCTCAATTGTTTACGCTTTTACCATATAATGCATTTAATCATTCAAAATGCCATACTCATAAAATATCATCACCAATTATCAAATCCTCATCAAAAAAAAATATGCATATACTCTATATAGGATTCTTTAGCCATAAAATCCTTATTTTCAACTTTGTTATTTCACATAACATATTTAACTCATATGTTCAGAATTAAACTATTTTCATGAAAAATACCAAATCAGTCCCAAAAATATTTCTTTTCTGGGATTTAGCATAATATAGTCCCATAATGAAAATATATTTTTCTCGGAATTTTTAAAATTCATTTACTATTTTTCAAAAATCAATTTCTAATTAATTCCTTAAGAAATTAGCTACCCCAAGTTTAACTCCAAAATTCCCAAATCTTGGCAGGACCTTACACATGTTAACGTGAGCTTCCAGTTTAAATTTCATGGTCATCTGAGTTATAGAACTTCTGTTATTATAGCGTTTTTCGGAAAAACCTAAATATTGAAATAGTCATAACTTGCTCATTTTAAGTCGTAATGAGCTCATTTTTGGACAGGAGGTACTTTATACCATATACTTTCATGTCCCAAAAGGCCAGAATTTTTTCTCATAATTTAAGTGGCCGAAATAGCCCTTAAAGTTTCTGGGTAATAGCATTTTTGAAATTTACAGCTTTGGCCTCCTTTACTAAAATCAGTCCACACAAAAATCTACAACACCTTTTCCAGTAATTCCACTTGGATTAGTTAGGTAACTCATAGATCTAACTCTAGGACTTGACCACACTCAAAAATTCAAAATATAATAGGAGATATGGTCAATTGAATTTCATGTTACGCTTTTCACCAAAATCTGATTTTCAACTTTTGTGATTTCTAAGAAACTTTCATGTTTTCACATAATAACCAACATAACTCATCATAACACTTACTAATACTTCATATACCCATAATTTTCATTAGTCCAATGCTTTTATTATGACTTTCATCATAATCCTCGTAAATGCATCCTTTTAGTTGAAGAAATATTTGAGGGTTTAAGAAATGGGTTTTTCAGATCGGGTCAATACAAAATTCGATTTCACGCCTAGGTAGGCTAGGAAATCTTCAAGAATACGTCAAGAAATTTATTAATGATATAAATATCATTCAAAATCATATTCTCGCCCAAGATTTGGATAAGACGTCACATTAATACCAATCGTGATTTTCATCCCAACTTTGATAAGACGTCACAATGACACCTTACATAAATGTATAGTCAAAAACTGCTTTTAGAAATTAGAATCTTTGGGAAGTGCTCAAGGAAACCTTCGTATATGGGAGGCCATGCTTCTAGGTTATGATAGATATCATATGGCCACGTAATTATTCTTGGTTTACCCAATAGACCCCCAAAAAAAAAAATGAGAAGATTACTATCATATTCTTCCCAATGGTGAGTCTCTCTTGATTTATCATTATCTCCATCGTCTCAAATTGAGAATTATACTTCAAACAAACACCAAGATCATATAGGTAGTGCTCAGTAAATATACTCAAAGAAGTGGATGAGCACAACCTCCTCTTTATGATGACACGAGGTCAGATGTCATTAGACATCTTGTATGATAGTGGCAAAACACTCTTTCAACGTTGGGTTCGCCACCCTAGTTGATTCACCAAATATAACTACTAAATGATGACCACGTTTCTATTCCATCGTTATTCCGCCTCCGACCTAGCTACACTTTATTACCGAAAAGGAATTGTGAAGCAAAAGGGTTAATTAATATATCAAATATTATCCTATATACTCGACCGACCAATTAAATAACAAATAAACTTAGGTAGGTCATACTAGCAAGGAATTTCCCGCTCTCCCTCCTAGTTCTTATCTCAAGATCTTAGCCAGGATCATATCCTAAGCTCGATACCAACCGTGACGCCCCCAAAATTATGTATACGCCACCCATCTTGGGTCGCCACTTACATGGTACATAAATTCAAATACAACTTACTAATATAACTGTCAGGTATAATAATACGACATAAACCGTGAGTTTGAATACAAATATTATCTACTAGATATTATACAAACTCAAAAGGAGTCCTCATTACAACTATTATCACACTATTTCACGTAATAGTGAGGACTACTAATGCTATCCCTCCGACCATTACTGCTCCCCGACTGTCTCCAAATTTATGTTCTCATTTCTCAAGAGAACAAATGAAAGAAAGGGTGAGCTCAACTAGCCCAAGAAGAAATATTATGACTAAGATAATGCGTAATAAATTATCATTAGCCTTCAACAGTTGTTAAACCGATAAAATACAATAGATAACCAGCTTTAATCAGAATGAATAAGCAATCCATTAAAAGAGTCAAGTAGAGAATAAAGTCTACTATCTTTTAGGTTTTAAAAGGTTTTCATCAATTTTATCACGAGACTCAAATTTTAATAAATAAACCACCACATCTAATCATCCCGCATACTCACTTGGCCAAGGATTTTCATCAAATTATCAATGGTCACGACTATACCGAATCACCCCCGGTCATAATCATACCAAAAACTATCCATCATCGTGCATTACAAAGCCATCGAGGACTTTTGTCACATCATTTATATCAAGTCATGATTATACCGAATGATCCCCGGTCATAATCATACTAAGTTCATCTACGCACGTAAGCCAAAGATAACATAATATAACATGAGGATGATGAAATGACATAATAATTCAATAAAACAAGTTCAAGAATTATTTAATCCATGAATTATTAACGCCCAAATTGTCAACATGATACATTTTTCAGAGAGTAAAATTCAAGAATGATCGTAAGAATATTTTCATGAAAAGATATTGGATGAAACGCAAATATCAAGGATATTCTACTAATTTCATGGAGTATAAGTCAAAGTTTTAACCAACCGGGTATAATAAAGAATGGAATAACAAAAGAAATCACCATGCATGCAGATAATCAGATGTATACAAAGTTATTCCAATGTAATAATAATAACGAACCAAAGTCGTGAAATCACACACCATGTGATGTTCCAATGTAATAATAAAGATGGAACTGATCCTGTAAAACACACAGATAGGATATTCCAACAGAATGATAAAGAGCGGAAACCAGTCCTGTAAAACACATGCATGTGATGTTCCAAATGTAATAATAAAAAACGGAACCAGTCCAGGCAAAAACACATGCATGTGATGTTCCAAATGTAATAATAAAGAATGTCACCAAGCATAGGGTAAAACACAGATACAAAGATATTCCAATGTAATAATAAAGAATAATAGAATAATGATTTCACCAAGTATAGGTACGCCACAAGTATAGGTAAGTATGATAGGTATGCCACTTTTTACAAAAGTTATTCCAAATGTAATAATAAATGAATGGAATAATGTGTTCTCTTCATGAATAAGAAAGAATAACACCCTCACCGTAAAAAGAACCGAATATAGAAGTAAAGTGAAGTAGTTAGTAATACTCTTCTTCTTTCTATATTTTTCTCTATAGCTTCTCTCTATAATTTCTCTCTGTAGTTTCAATGAATTCGTAAGAAAATAATGAAGGAATGAGCTTCTATTTATAGGAAAATGGAATGCATAAGAATTAATCCATGAACGGTCAGATTGATTTATTTTAATCTGACTATCCATATTTAAAGAAAAATCTTTTAAATAAAATATAATATATTCTATTTATATAAAAATATTTTACTATGCAAACACTACTATGCAAAATACTACGCAAAAACACTATGCAACACTATGCATAATAAAATATAATATATTCTATTTATGTAATAACTTTAATAAAGTATTCTATTTTATATAAAAGATGTTTCGCTTTTATTACGTTAATAATACTAATAATAAAATAAAACGCCATTATCGCTATAATAATTCATATTATTAATCGATAATAATGGAATCAAACCGAGTGACTTCTCACATAAGCATCAATAATCAATACCGTGTGTTACTATGCAACCACACGACATCGTATTTTTTTACTACCGAGTAGTTCAACAAAGAACTACCAGAAACTTCCGCCGTTATTTTAATAAAATATTTTTGTCGCTTTTTTCAATCCGATAATAATTTCGTTGTGGGGTCCACCAATGATTGAGTTGTTGATTTAATATTCCCTCGCTAAACCGAATATTCCCCGACCAATCGAATATAATATAACCACTCAGATACTTTGAAAAATTTATAAATACTACCCACAACTATAATATTATCTCAAATTCACACCATAATATTAAAAAATTATTTCGACAAAATTTAAATCTTTATTAATAAAAACTGGGTCTCACAGGCGTCGATATGAGCATTCACGGCCAAGAGTTACAATTTTTATAAATAAAGATGAATTTTTCTATAAATATTATTTTTGAATATTATGGAATAAATTTGATATAATGTTATAAATGGGTAATATTTATAAATTTTGCAAAGTATGCAAGTTGTTATAAAATATTCGTTTGGCTCTGGGAATATTCTTTTTGTTAGGAATATTCGCATAATGGCTCAATCATGGTGGACCCCATAAATGTAATTATTGTTTGATCGAGAAAACGACAAAAATATTTTATAAAAATAACTACGGAGGTGTTACCGTTAAAACCGCTGAACTACCCTATGGTAAAAGTACAAGAATACGCCAGAGTCGATAGAAGTACACTCAGATTGATTATCGATGCTTACGTGAGAAGTCACTCACCTACGCTCAATTATTGCTACAAGAATCACGATCATATCTCTTATATTATCGATTCAATTATTGTCACAAAGATCATCTCAGATAATATGTTATAAGATTAAATCAATAATTGAGACGACAAGTTATAAATGATTAATAATTGTTGAAAGATTAAAATGTGTTGATGAAAAAAAAATGATTTGTGGTAAGTTTGATTATTTTATGGGGGGGCTCATATGTCATCATCTAAGAGTCTCTTCTTCAATAATACCTTAATTATTAATTCATCAATAGTAATTACCCTCAGTAATAATAGTAATTACCTTCATCAATAGTAATTACCTTCACCAATAGTAATTACCTTCGCCAATAGTAATTACCTTCACAATAGTAATTACCTCATGTGAATAGTATTTACCTTCACAATAGTATTTACCTTCGCTAATAGTAATTACCTTTACCAGACGCCGAACCACTTGTCGCTTCACATTACAAAGGCCGAACCACTTGTCGCTTCACACATTACAAAGGCCAAACCACTTTTCTTTTCACATCATTAGCCGCAAGCCACTCGCTTTTCACACTAAGAAAGTGCTAAGCTAGAAATCTTCTATAAATAGAGGCCTAGGGCTTCATTATTTTTCACTTAATTCATTCAGCTTATAGAGAGAGAAAGTATAGAGAGAATAAGAGAGAAAGAAGAAAGAGTATTTTGTTACTACACCGCCGCAAAGATTCAATCTCCTACCAAATGTAAGGGTGTTATTCTTTCTTATTCATGAAGAGAACTGTTGTTATTCCCGCTTATTATTATTATTCGCATTGGAATAACTCAGATACGTGGTTTACCCTATACTTGGTGACATTCTTCTATTATTCGTTGGAACATCCTCGCTCTGCAGGTTTTACACCCGACCGGTTCCGCCTTTTTTATTATTATTCTCGCTGAACATCCGCTCAAGGTGTTTTACACCCGACCGGTTCCGCTTTTTATTATTCTCGCTGAACATCCTCGCTCAAGTGTTTTACACCGACCGGTTCCGCTTTTTTATTATTCTCGCTGAATATCCTATCTCGTGTTTTACAACCGGATCCGGTTCCATCTTTATTATTCTCGTTGAACATCCCGCTTGTGAATTTTCACCGACCGGTTCCGTTATTTATTATTTCGTTGAATAACTCGTCTGTGCAGCTATCTCATCGCATGCACGGTGATTTCTTTTGTTATTCCATTCTTTATTATACCCAAATGGTTAAAACTTTGACTTCTATACTCCATGAAATTAGTGGAATATCCTCGATATTCATGCGTTTCATCCAAAGATCTTTTCATGAAAATATTCTTCCGATCATTCTTGAATTTTACTCTACAAAACAAAGATCATATCGATAATTTGGACGTTAATAATTCCCGGATAAAATAATTTTTGAACTTGTTTTATCAATTTTTATATCATTGTCATCATCCTCATGTTTATATTTTTTTAAAGTCATCTCGTATTCAGAAGTGTATGGGGATGGACTTGGTATGATTATGACCAGAGACTATTCTTGTAATCACGACCGTAATGTTACAAATGATGTGGTAAAAATCCTCAAAGGGTCAGAGTGCATCGATGGACGCTTGTTGGTATGATCATGATTATTAATGAATACACAAATATTCTCGCCCGTAGGTATGAATAATTGTGGTCGCGATACTAAAGAATATCCCTCGTCAGAAAAGTGTGGGTGATTCGATGATGTGGAATATTTATTAAAGTCGAGTCTCGCCTATAACAATGATGAAAAACCTTTAAAACCTAAAAGATAGTAGATTTTATTTTCTACTGACTTTTTAATGGATCAGATATTCACCGCAGCTTAAACCGGTTGTCTATTGTATTTTATCGCTTAACATTGTCAAGACTATTGATAATTTATTCTCGCATTATCTTAGTCATAATATTTCTTATCGGGCTAGTTGAGCTCACCCTTTCTTTCACCGTTTTCTTCGTGAAATGAGAATATAGCCGGGACTTAGCCTGGGAAACGAGTGATGGTCCTCAAGATAAGATTAGTAGTCCTCACTATTCGTGAAATAGTGTGATAATAATTGTAATGAGGACTTTTTTTTGAGTTTCAGATAATATCTAGTAGATTTATATTTGTATTTAAACTCACGCTTATGTCAGATTGTGCATACTACGCTTATGTTAAGTAAGTTGTATTTAAATTTGCACTCACGTAAGTGGCGTACCCAAGATGGGTGATGTATACCTAATTTTGGGGGGCGCCACAGCTTGGTATCGTAGCTAGTAGGATACGATCCCCGCTAAGATGTGAGAATAGTACTAGAGGGGAGAGACGGGAATACCTTCGCTAGTATGACCTACCTAAGTTTACGTGCTATTTTATTGGTTGGTCGTAAGATAGGATAATTTGTTATACGTCAATTAACCTTTTGTTTTGTGGCAAGATCTCAAAATGACATCCGAGAATGTTGAGAATAAGAATGGAGCGCAGCGATCGCTGATTCACCACATATCAATAATCGTGATAATGCATCGTGAAGGCGATAATCCTCATGCAAACAACAACACCGACCAAATGATGAATGATCAAATGTTCAGAGGTTTTATGTAATTTATGCAACAAAGAAAGTAGAGCGACTCGCCCAAAACGTAGGTGGAAACACTGAAACTCTCAAGCGGTCACCGCTAAACAATTCAAGGAGCCGGGACCACCGGAGTTTAAGGGAGAGCAAAAACCACTTCGCGGAAGCATGGATAAAGCAGATTACCAAGATATTTGATGTCTGGGATGCTCCGAGGAGCAAAAGGTTCCTTTGTCGCTTTTATGTCATGCGAGAGAGAGGATTGACATCGGTGGGAATCCAGAAAACGACTCAACTCATCAGATCAAGATATCTTGGGAGAAGTTCCAGAGTCGTTTCAACGACAAATACTTTCCCGAAAGTATTCGCCATACGAAGGAGGTGGAATTTATCAAGTCGAACAAAACAATACGACCGTGTCGCAATACGAGGCAAAATTTATGAGTTATCACTTATCAAGGCCCCACTGGTGGATAATGAAGAGAGAATGGCGCTAATGTTTTTAAGAGGTTGAAGTCGAGATACGCCAACATCTTATTTCTCATAAACCGTGTTTGTATTCAGATGTTGTAAATAGGGCTCGCTTAGTGGAACGCGATAATGAGTCAACACAACTAAAAAGAGAGCAACAAGCAAAATTATAATACCAAATGAGAGTAGTCATCAAGCTTGTGACAACAAGCGTGGAGGGAATCAACAAAGCCGAGATATGGTAACCACTTTCTTGGTAATCGTACAAAACAATAAGAATGGACATTTCAAGAAAAGGAGATTCAACAATGATGGAAAGACGCCAAGACCAAAGACCCATTGTTAAGGAAGGAGAAAGACCACCCATCATATGCTTCAAAAATGCGAGAGAGGGACACATCACCCAAATCAAGGCCATGCCATCCAAAGCATGTTATAATTGTGGAAGAGAAGGTCACTTAGCTCGATTTTGTTGCCATCAAGACAAATTCAACTAGGATGGAGGCACCAAAGGCCATCCCGTAAAATTCAAAACCCAGAAGGCAAGGGAGAGTTTGTTGTGACCTCCCAAAGAGCAAGGAACTGAATGAGGTCATCACTGTAAGCTTATCATAAACTCTAATGAAGTCTATACTTTATTTGATACGGTTCTACCCATTCTTTTATTTCTCCTACTTGCGCCATCGATTAAATTTGACCGAGAAATTAGACTTTGACTTATCTGTGGAAACTCCGCTGGGAGAAACCTTCATTACATCCAATCGCTTATAAGTCTTGTTTGGTTCAAATCTGCATTCTCACATTACCCGTCGATCTTATTTCATTAAAAATACTTGATTTGACGTGATTCTGTGGATTGATTCGTTAACTACTTATCATGCAAAAATTGATTGTTTTCGTAAGGTGTTAGCTTTCATATTCCTAATCAACCTATTATGCTAATTCAAACGACCAAACCATTAAAATCAATCACGGCCATCTCAAGCCATAAAGCTATTCGCTTATTGAAAAACGGATGTCAAGCTTTCTTAGCTCATGTCACGATTTAAATAAAAAATACGCCGCTTTTAAACGATATTCTATTGTTAATAAATTTCCGACGATTCCCTCAAGAACTTCCCGCCTACCCCAGAGCGTGAAATTGAATTTTGTATCGACTTTGAACCCCAGATAAAACCTATTTCCAAAGCCCCATATCGAATGGCTCCTATTGAACTTCGTGAGTTAAAGACCCAACCGCAGGAATTGTTAGACATTGGCTTTATTCGCCCTAGTACTTCTCTCCTGGGGTGTGCCTGCTCTATTCGTGAAGAAGAAAGATGGGAGTATGCGATTTCAGATTGATTATCTGGAGTCAATCATGTCACCATCAAAAATAGGTATCCATTGCCACGTATTGATGACCGCTTTGACCAGCGTGCAAGGAGCCAAATCTTTTCAAAGATCGATCTTCGCTCCTGATATCACCAATTGAAGATTAGAACCACGACATTCCAAAAGACGGCCGTAACTCTCTGCAGACGGCATTATGAATTCCTAGTCATGTCCTTCGATCGACTAATGCCCCGCCGCTTCATGGATATGATGAACCGAGTATTCAAGGAATATTTAGATCACTTTGTGGTCGCCTTTATTGATGACATCCTTATTTATTCCAAAAGCCGTGAAGATCATGAGCAACACTTGAGGTCGACACTCCAAAAGCTTCGTGAATATAAGCTTTATGCCAAGTGAAGAAATGCGAGTTTCGTCAAGAAGTAGCATTCCTTGGGCACGTGGTATCAAGTCATGGAATATCCGCTGACCCAAAGAAAGATCAAGCTATTCAAAGTCGGGAACAACCTAAATCAAAGGATCAAGCACGTAGCTTTTGCTTAGTCCGGTTATTATCTGAGATTCGTGGAAGGATTTTTCTAATCGCTATTCCATCGACTCAAACCGACTTAAAGATACAAAGTTCTATTGGAGCGAAGAATGTGAGAAGAGTTTTCAAGAACTCAAGAGGAGACTTATTTCAAAGACTGCTCGACAATACCATCCTGCCTTGAGGATTTGTCATCTACAAAGTGATGCTTCTAGCAAAGGGTGGGATGTGTTCTTATGCAACATGGAAAAGTTATAGTTTATGCTCGCGACAACTCAAAGAATATGAGAGGAATTATCCTACTCATGATCTAGAGTTGCAAACCGTTGTCTTTTGCACTTAAAATTTGGAGGCATTACTTCAGATGGGGAGAAAGTGGAGATCTTTACTTGATCATAAAAGCCTCAAATATTTCTTCACTCAAAAGGAACTCAACATGCGACAACGACGCTGGCTTGAACTGCTGAAAGATTATGATCATACCATCCAATACCATCCCGAAAAGTTTAACGTGGTAGCCGACGATCGAGTAGAAAATCATATGCAAGCACGAAAAGCGATATTGTCAACGCAAAGGCCCATTTTTGTGTGACTTGCAAAGGATGGAGATAGAGTTAAAGACCTGTGGACGCATGTGATGATAGCGTAGTATATACGAAAGTAGAACCGATTTTAATCGATAAAGTTAAAGTCGCCAAGCTACGCACTGGAGCCGATGCGCGCGATGGGAAAAAAGTGCAAGAAGGTGCTACGCCTAAGCAAGAATCGATGAAGAAGGAATACTTGAGTCAACTCCTGCACTTTGTGTTCCTAACGATTTCGGATTAAAAAGTATAATATCATGATGGAGGCGCACAACACACCATTTGCAATCCATCTCGGGAGTACCAAATGTATCATGATATTCGCCATACATTTTGGTGGAGCAATACGAAAGAGAGAGATAGCGCTGCTTATCTCAAGGTGTCTAACTTGTCAACGAAGTTAAAAGCGGAGCATCAAGTACCAAAAGGTCCATTGCAACCACTTGAAATTCCGTAATGGAAGTGGGAGCACATTACCATGGATTTCAAGCACGGCCTTCCTAAGGTTTCTCAAGGCATTGATGCGATTTGGGTCATTGTTGATAGATCGACCAAGTTCGCTTCATTTCTTACCGACACGAGAAACTTATACACTTGAACGCCTTGCTCAGATGTACATAAACGAGATTGTAAGATCGCATGGTATGCCAGATCCATAGTTTCGATCGAGACCCAAGATTCACTTCACGATTTTGGGTTAGTTTGCAAAAAGCTATGGGCATGATTTACGATTTAGCTTTCTCCAGATATCATCCTCGCGACGGACGGACAATGGAGAGGACTATTCAAACTCTCAAGATCTATTAAGACTCGTGGTCCTTGATTTCAAGGAGTTGGGACAAGTTCTTACCATGGTGGAGTTTTCCTACAACAACAGCTTATCAAGCAAGTATCGCATGGCTCCATTCAAGCGCCAGATGGAAGAAAGTGTCGCTCTTCAAGATGCGGGATGAGGTGGGTGAAGCAACGTTGTTGGGACCTGAGTTGGTACGTATATGACTACTTTTAAAAAGATTCAAACGATCCGACAACGATAAAACCTCACAAAATCGATAAAAGAGTTATGCCGATCTTCATCGAAAGGACGGAATTCGATATAGAGATCATGTGTTGTTAAGAGTCGCTTCCATGGAAAGGAGTTACAAGATTTGGAAAGAGAGGAAAACTTAACCTCGATTCATCTGGCCCATTTTTAATCCTCGATCGAGTAGGAATCGTGGGCCTATAGACTCGCTTTTACCGCCAAATATGTCTCGTGTTCATAACGCTTTTCACATATCTATGTTACGTAAATATGTGAAAGACCCCAACCATATTATCGAAGTTAGAACCGATTTAAATAATGGAAGATTTGACGTATTTAAGAGGTTCCTGCTCAAATTTTGATAAGAAGGAACATATTCTACGCCCAAGGTTATACCTCAAGTCAAAGTTTTGTGGAGGAACCACGATGTTGAGGAAATGACTGGGAGTTAGAATCAAATGAAATCAAGGTATCCTTACCTCTTCGACATACTGTGTATCGCACTCTAATTTCGAGGGCTTAAATTTCATAAGAAGGGGAGGTTGTAAGACCCCAAACTTTTATAAATAAAGATGAATTTTTCTATAAATATTATTTTTGAATATTATGGAATAAATTTGATATAATGTTATAGTTGTGGGTAATATTTATAAATTTTGCAAAGTATGCAAGTTGTTATAAAATATTCGCTTGGTCTGGGAATATTCTTTTTGTTAGGAATATTCGCATAACGGCTCAATCATGGTGGACCCCACAATGTAATTATCATTTGATCGAGAAAAACGACAAAAAATATTTTATAAAAATAACTACGGAGGTGTTACCGTTTAAAACCGCTGAACTACCCTATGGTAAAAGTACAAGAATATGAGTAGTCAGATAAGAAGCACACTCAGATTGATTATCGATGCTTACGTGAGAAGTCACTCACCTATGCTCAATTATTGCTACAAGAATCACGATCATATCTCTTATATTATTGATTCAATTATTGTCACAAGATCATCTCAGATAATATGTTATAGATTAAATCAATAATTGAGACGACAAGTTATAAATGATTAATAATTGTTGAAAGATTAAATATGTGTTGAAAAAAAAAAAATGATTTGTGGTAAGTTTGATTATTTTATGGGGGCTCATATGTCATCATCTAAGAGTCTCTTTCATAATAGTAATTACCTTCACAATAGTAATTACCTTCACAATAGTAATTACCCTCGTGAATAGTATTTACCTCAATAGTAATTACCTTCACAATAGTAATTACCTGAATAGTTTATAATTACCCTCGTGAATAGTATTTACCTTCGCAATAGTATTTACCTTCGCTAATAGTAATTACCTTTACCAGACGTCGAACCACTTGTCATTTTCACATTATTAAAGCGCCGAACCACTTGTCGCTTTCACATTACAAAAGGCCAAACCACTTGTTCTTTTCACATCATTACAGTCGCCAAGCCACTGCCACTCGCTTTTCACACACACTCAAGAAAAGCTAAGCTAGAAATCTTCTATAAATAGAGGCCTAGGGCTTCATTATTTTTCACTTAATTCATTCAAGCTTATAGAGAGAGAAAGTATAGAGAGAATAAGAGAGAAAGAAGAAGAGTATTTTGTTACTACACCGTCCGTAAAGATTCAATCTCCTACCAAATGTAAGGGGTGTTATTCTTTCTTATTCATGAAGAGAACTGTTGTTATTCCATCGCTTATTATTATTCTGCTGAATAACTCAGATACGTGGTTTACCCTATACTTGGTGACATTCTTCTATTATTCTCGTTGAACATCCCGCTCTGTGTGTTTTACACCGAATTCGGTTTCCGCTTTTTTTATTATTCTCGCTGAACATCCGCTCGTGTGTTTTACACCGACCGGTTCCGCTTTTTATTATTCTCGCTGAACATCCTCCTCTCAGTGTGTTTTACACCGACCGGTTCCGCTTTTTTATTATTTCGCTGAATATCCTATTCGTGTTTTACACCTAATTCGGTTCCGGTTTTTACACCGGACCGGTTCCATTTTTATTATTCTCGTTGAACATCCCGCTTGCTTGTGAATTTCACCCGACCGGTTCCGTTATTTATTATTCGTTGAATAACTCGTCTGCAAGCGGCCTATCGCATGCACGGTGATTTCTTTTGTTATTCCATTCTTTATTATACCCAAATAAGTTAAAACTTTGACTTCTATACTCCATGAAATTAGTGGAATATCCTCGATATTCAATGCTTCATCCAAAGATCTTTTCATGAAAATATTCTTCCGATCATTCTTGAATTTTACTCTACAAAACAAAGATCATGTTCGATAATTTGACGTTAATAATTCCCGGATAAAATAATTTTTGAACTTGTTTTATCAATTTTATATCATTGTCATCATCCTCATGTTTATATTTTTTTAAAGTCATCTCGTGGGCTCAGTAGTATAGATGGACTTGGTATGATTATGACCAGAGACTATTCTTGTAATCACGACCGTAATGTTACAAATGATGTGGTAAAAATCCTCAAAGGGTCAGAGTATCATCGATGGATGCTTGTTGGCATGATCATGACTATTAATGAATACACAAATATTCTCGCCCAGTAGTGCATGAATAATTGTGGTCGGATACTAAAGAATATCCTCGTCAGAAAAGTGTGGGTGATTCGATGATGTGGAATATTTATTAAAGTCGAGTCTCAATTTATAACAAGTTGATGAAAAACCTTTAAAACCTAAAAGATAGTAGATTTTATTTTCTACTGACTTTTTAATGGATCAGATATTCACCGCAGCTTAAACCGGTTGTTCTATCAGTATTTTATCGCTTAATATTATCAAGACTATTGATAATTTATTTCGCATTATCTTAGTCATAATATTTTTATCGGGCTAGTTGAGCTCACCCTTTCTTTCACCGTTTCTTCGTGAAATGAGAATATAGCCGGGACGAGCCTGGGAAACGAAAGTGATGGTCCTCAAGATAAGATTAGTAGTCCTCACTATTCTCGTGAAATAGTGTGATAATAATTGTAATGAGGACTTTTTTTGAGTTCAGTATAATATCTAGTAGATTTATATTTGTATTTAAACTCACGCTTTATGTCGTATTGTACACTACGCTTTATAAGTTAAGTTGTATTTAAATTGCACTACGTAAGTGGCGCACCCAAGATGGGTGATGTATACCTAATTTGGGGGCGCCACAGCTTGGTATCGTAGCTTAGGATACGATCCCGCTAAGATGTGAGAATAGTACTAGAGAGGGAGAGACGGGAATACCTTCGCTAGTATGACCTACCTAAGTTTATGTGCTATTTTATTGGTTGGTCAAGATAGGATAATTTGTTACACGTCAATTAACCTTTTGTTTTGTGGCAAGATTCAAAATGACATCCGAGAATGTTGAGAATAAGAATGGAGCGCAGCGATCGCTGATTCACCACATATCAATAATCGTGATAATGTGCATCGAAGGCGATAACTCTCACATGAAACAACAACACCGACCAAATGATGAATGATCAAATGTTTCAGAGGCTTTATGTAATTTATGCAACAAAGAAAGTAGAGAGCGACTCGCCGCCCAAAACGTAGGTGGAAACACGAAAAACTCTGCAAGGTCACCGCTAAACAATTCAAGGAGCCGGGACCACCGAGTTTAAGGGAGAGCCTAAAACCACTTCTCAAGGAAGCATGGATAAAGCAGATTACCAAGATATTTGATGTCTGGGATGCTCCGAGGAGCAAAAGGTTCCCACGCCGCTTTTATGTTGCGCGGAGAGGCGGACATCGGTGGGAATTCCAGAAACGACTCAACCTCATTGATCAAGATATCTTGGGAGAAGTTCCAGAGTCGTTTCAACGACAAATACTTTCCGAAAGTATTCGCCACACGAAGGAGGTGGAATTTATCAAGTCGAACAAAACAATATGACCGTGTCGCAATACGAGGCAAAAAATTTATGAGTTATCACGTTATTCCCACTGGTGGATAATGAAGAGAGAATGGCGCTAATGTTTTTAAGAGGTTCGAAGTCGAGATACGCCAACATCTTATTTCTCATAAACCGTGGTTTGTATTCAGATGTTGTAAATAGGGCTCGCTTAGTGGAACGCGATAATGAGTCAACACAACTAAAAAAGAGAGCAAATGCAAGCAAAATTATAATACCAAATGAGAGTAGTCATCATCAAGCTATGACAACAAGCGGAGGGAATCAACAAAGCCGATATGGTAACCACTTCGGTGGTAATCGTACAAAACAATAAGAATGGACATTTCAAGAAAAGGAGATTCAACAATGGTGGAAAGACGCCAAGACCAAAGACCCATTGTTAAGGAAGGAGAAAGACCACCTATCATATGCTTTAAATGCGAGGAGAGGGACACATCACCAAATCAAGGCCATGCCGCCCAAAGCATGTTATAATTGTGGAAGAGAAGGTCACTTAGCTCGATTTTTGTTGCCATCAAGACAAATTCAACTAGGATGGAGGCACCAAAGGCCATCCCGTAAAATTCAAAACCCAGAGTGCAAGGGAGAGCGTTTGTTGTGACCTCCCAAAGAGCAAGGAACTGAATGAGGTCATCACGGTAAGCTTATCATAAACTCTAATGAAGTCTATACTTTATTTGATACCTGGTTCTACCCATTCTTTTATTTCTCCTACTTGCGCCATCGATTAAATTTGACTCCGGAGAAATTAGACTTTGACTTATCTCGTGGAAACTCCGCTGGGAGAAACCTTCATTACATCCATCGCTTATAAGTCTTGTTTGGTTCAAATCCAGCACCCTCACATTACCTCGTCGATCTTATTTCATTAAAATACTTGCATTTGACGTGATTCTGTGGATTGATCGTTAACTACTTATCATGCAAAATTGATTGTTTTCGTAAGGTTGTTAGCTTTCATATTCCTAATCAACCTATTATGCTAATTCAAACGACCAAACCATTAAAATCAATCACACTGGTCATCTCAAGCCATAAAGCTATTCGCTTATTGAAAAACGGATGTCAAGCTTTCTTAGCTCATGTCACGATTTAAATAAAAATACGCCGCTTTTAAACGATATTTCTATTGATAATAAATTTCCGACGATTTCTCAAGAACTTCCCCGCCTACCCCAGAGAGCGTGAAATTGAATTTTGTATCGACTTGAACCCAGACAAAACCTATTTCCAAAGCCCCATATCGAATGGCTCCTATTGAACTTCGTGGAGTTAAAGACCCAACCGCAGGAATTGTTAGACATCGCTTTATTCGCCCTAGTACTTCTCCTTGGGGTGCTCCCTGTTTCTATTCGTGAAGAAGAAAGATGGGAGTATGCGATTTTTGTATTGATTATCTGGAGTCAATCATGTCACCATCAAAATAGGTATCCATTGCCACGTATTGATGACCCGTTTTGACCAACTTGTAAGGAGCCAAATTCTTTTCAAAGATCGATCTTCGTCCGGATATCACCAATTGAAGATTAGAATCACCGACATTCCAAAGACGGCCGTAACTCCCCAGACAGACGGCATTATGAATTCCTAGTCATGTCCTTTGATCGACTAATGCTCCCGCCGCTTTCATGGATATGATGAACCGAGTATTCAAGGAATATTTAGATCACTTTGTGGTCGCCTTTATTGATGACATCCTTATTTATTCCAAAAGCCGTGAAGATCATGAGCAACACTTGAGGTCGACACTCCAAAAGCTTCGTGAATATAAGCTTTATGCCAAGTTGAAGAAATGCGAGTTCGCTTCAAGAAGTAGCATTCCTTGGGCACGTGGTATCAAGTCATGGAATATCCGCTGACCCAAAGAAAGATCAAGCTATTCAAAGTCGGGAACAACCTAAATCAAGGATCAAGCACGAGCTTTTTCTGCTTATTGGTTATTATCTGAGATTCGTGGAAGGATTTTTCTAATCGCTATTCCATCGACTCACCGACTTCGGAAAGATACAAAGTTCTATTGAGCGAAGAATGTGAGAAGAGTTTTCAAGAACTCAAGAGGAGACTTATTTCAAAGACTGCTCGACAATACCATCCGCCTTGAGGGATTTGTCATCTCAAGTGATGCTTCTAGCAAAGGGTTGGGATGTGTTCTTATGCAACATGGAAAAGTTATAGTTTATGCCTCGCGACAACTCAAAGAATATGAGAGGAATTATCCTACTCATGATCTAGAGTTGGCGTATGTTGTCTTTGCACTTAAAATTTGGAGGCATTACTTGTATGGGGAGAAAGTGGAGATCTTTACGGATCATAAAAGCCTCAAATATTTCTTCACTCAAAAGGAACTCAACACGCGATAAACGACGCTGGCTTGAACTGCTGAAAGATTATGATCATACCATCCAATACCATCCCGAAAAGTTTAACGTGGTAGCCGACGATCGAGTAGAAAATCATATGCAAGCACGAAAAGCGATATTGTCAACGCAAAGGCCCATTTTGTGTGACTTGCAAAGGATGGAGATAGAGTTAAAGACCTGTGGACGCATGTGATGATAGCGTAGATATAACGAAAGTAGAACCGACTTTAATCGATAAAGTTAAAGCGCGCCAAGCTACGCACTGGAGCCGATGCGATGAGGAAAAAAAGCAAGAAGGTGCTACGCCAAGCAAGAATCGATGAAGAAGGAATACTTGAGTCAACTCTGCATTTTGTGTTCCTAACGACCTCGATTTAAAGTATAATATCATGATGGAGGCGCACAACACACCATTTGCAATCCATCTCGGGAGTACCAAATGTATCATGATATTCGCCATACATTTTGGTGGAGCAATATGAAGAGAGAGAGATATTGTTTATCTCAAGGTGTCTAACTTGTCAACGAAGTTAAAGCGAGCATCAAGTACCAAAAGGTCCATTGCAACCACTTGAAATTCCAGAATGGAAGTGGGAGCACATTACCATGGATTTCAAGCACGGCCTTCCTAAGGTTTCTCAAGGCATTGATGCGATTTGGGTCATTGTTGATAGATTGACCAAGTCCGCTTCATTTCTTACCGACAACGAGAAACTTATACACTTGAACGCCTTGCTCGTCAGATGTACATAAACGAGATTGTAAGATCGCATGGTATGCCCAGATCCATAGTTTTCGATCGAGACCCAAGATTCACTTCACGATTTTGGGTTAGTTTGCAAAAAGCTATGGGCATGATTTCACGATTTAGCTCTCAAGATATCATCCTCGACGGACGGACAATGGAGAGGACTATTCAAACTCTTCAAGATCTATTAAGACTCGTGGTCCTTGATTTCAAGGGGAGTTGGGACAAGTTCTTACCATCGTGGAGTTTTCACAACAACAGCTTATCAAGCAAGTATCGCATGGCTCCATTCAAGCGTTGTATGGAAGAAAGTGTCGTTTCCAAAGATGTTGGGATGAGGTGGGTGAAGCAACGTTGTTGGGACCGAGTTGGTACGTATGATGACTACGAAAAAGATTCAAACGATCCGACAACGATAAAAACCTCACAAAATCGATAAAAGAGTTATGCCGATCTTCATCGAAAGGACGTGGAATTCGATATAGAGATCATGTGTTGTTAAGAGTTGCTCCATGGAAAGGAGTTACAAGATTTGGAAAGAGAGGAAAACTTAACCCTCGATTCATCTGGCCCATTTTTAATCCTCGATCGAGTAGGAATCGTGGCCTATAGACTCGCTTTTACCGCCAAATATGTCTCGTGTTCATAACGCTTTTTCACATATCTATGTTACGTAAATATGTGAAAGACCCGAACCATATTATCGAAGTTAGAACCGATTTAAATAGCGGAAGATTTGACGTATGAAGAGGTTCCCTGCTCAAATTTTGATAAGAAGGAACATATTCTACGCCCAAGGTTATACCTCAAGTCAAAGTTTTGTGGAGGAACCACGATGTTGAGGAAATGACTGGGAGTTAGAATCAAATGAAATCAAGGTATCCTTACCTCTTCGACATACCGTGTATCGTACTCTAATTTCGAGGGCTTAAATTTCATAAGAAGGGAGGTTTTAAGACCCAAACTTTTATAAATAAAGATGAATTTTTCTATAAATATTATTTTGAATATTATGGAATAAATTTGATATAATGTTATAGTTGTCAGGGTAATATTTATAAATTTTGCAAAGTATGCAAGTTGTTATAAAATATTCATTTGCTCTGGGAATATTCTTTTTGTTAGGAATATTCGCATAATGGCTCAATCATGGTGGACCCCACAATGTAATTATTGTTTGATCGAGAAAACGATAAAAAATATTTTATAAAAATAACTATATGAGGTGTTACCGTTAAACCGCTGAACTACCCGGTGGTAAAAGTACAAGAATACGCCAGAAGTCAGATAAGAAGACACCAGATTGATTATCGATGCTTACGTGAGAAGTCACTCACCTACGCTCAATTATTCACACAGAAGAATTGCACGATCATATCTCTTATATTATTGATTCAATTATTGTCACAAGATCATCTCGTATAATATGTTATAGTATTAAATCAATAATTGAGACGACAAGTTATAAATGATTAATAATTGTTGAAAGATTAAATATGTGTTGATGAAAAAAAAATGATTTGTGGTAAGTTTGATTATTTTATGGGGGCTCATATGTCATCATCTAAGAGTCTCTTCATCAATAGTAATTATCTTCAATAGTAATAGTAATTACCCTTGTGAATAGTATTTACCTTTAATAATAGTAATTACCTTCGCCAATAAGTAATTACCCTTGTGAATAGTATTTACCTTCACAATAGTATTTACCTTCGTTAATAGTAATTACCTTTACCGTACGCCGAACCACTTGTCATTTCACATTACAAAGCGCCGAACCACTTGTCGCTTCACATTACAAAGGCCAAAACCACATCACAGTCAAGCCACTCGCCTTTTTCATTTTTCACTAAGCTAAGCTAGAAATCTTCTATAAATAGAGGCCTAGGGCTTCATTATTTTCACTTAATTCATTCAAGCTTATATAGAGAGAAAGTATAGAGAGAATAAGAGAGAAAGAAGAAGAGTATTTTTGTTACTAATCGCCGCAAAGATTCAATCTCCTACCAAATGTAAGGGTGTTATTCTTTCTTATTCATGAAGAGAACTATTGTTATTCCATCGCTTATTATTCTCATTGGAATAACTCAGATAATGTGGTTTACCCTATACTTGGTGACATTCTTTATTATTCATTGGAACATCCCGTCTGTGTGTTTTACACAGGACCGGTTCCGCTTTTTATTATTCTCGCTGGAACATCCTGCTCTGTGGTGTTTTACACCGGACCGGTTCCGCCTTTTTATTATTCGCTGGAACATCCCGCTCGTGTGTTTTACACCGGACCGGTTCCGCTTTTATTATTATTCGCTGAATATCCTATCTCGTGTGTTTACACGATCGTTCCGGTTCCATCTTTATTATTCTCGTTGAACATCCCGCTTGTGTGAATTTCACCGACCGGTTCCGTTATTTATTATTTTGTTGAATAACTCGTTTTGCATGCGGCTCATCGCGCATGCATGGTGATTTCTTTTGTTATTCCATTCTTTATTATACCCAGTTTGTTAAAACTTTGACTTCTATACTCCATGAAATTAGTGGAATATCCTCGATATATTCAAGGTTTCATCCAAAGATCTTTTCATGAAAATATTCTTCCGATCATTCTTGAATTTTACTCTACAAAACAAAGATCATATTGATAATTTGACGTTAATAATTCCCGGATAAAATAATTCTTGAACTTGTTTTATTGAATTCTTATATCATTGTCATCATCCTCATGTTTATATTTTTTAAAAGTCATCTGTGGGCCTGTAAAGCATAGATGGACTTGGTATGATTATGACCAGAGACTATCCGATGGTGTAATCACGACCGTAATGTTACAAATGATGTGGTAAAAATCCTCAAAGGGTCAGAGTGCATTGATGGACGCTTGTTGGCATGATCATGACTATTAATGAATACACAAATATTCTCGCCCGTAGTGCATGAATAATTGTGGTCGTGATACTAAAGAATATCCTCGTCAGTAAAAAGCGTGGGTGATTCGATGATGTGGAATATTTATTAAAGTCGAGTCTCATTTATAATAAATGATGAAAAACCTTTAAAACCTAAAAGATAGTAGATTTTATTTTCTACTGACTTTTTTAATGGATCAGATATTCACCGCAGCTTAAACCGGTTGTCTATTGTATTTTATCGCTTAACATTGTTCAAGACTATTGATAATTTATTCTCGCATTATCTTAGTCATAATATTTCTTACCGGGCTAGTTGAGCTCACCTTTCTTTTCACCGCTTTCTTCGTGAAATGAGAATATACCGGGACGAAGCCTGGGAAACGAAGTGATGGTCCTCAAGATAAGATTAGTAGTCCTCACTATTTCGTGAAATAGTGTGATAATAATTATAATGAGGACTCCTTTTTTGAGTTTGTATAATATCTAGATATTTGTATTTAAATATTTGTATTTAAAGTTGTAGCGACCCAAGATGGGTGATGTATCCCCTAATTTGGGGCGTCACGGGTTTGGTATCGAGCTTAGGATATGATCCTGGCTAAGATGTGAGAATAGTACTAGGAGGGGGAGAGACGGGAATACCTTCGCTTAGTATGACCTACCTAAGTTTATGTGCTATTTTATTGGTTGGTCAAGATAGGGATAATTTGTTACATGTCAATTAACCTTTTGTTTTGTGGCAAAGATCTGAAAATGACATCCGAGAATGTTGAGAATAAGAATGGAGCGCAGCGATCGTTGATTCACCACATATCAATAATCGTGGATAATGTGCATCGTGAAGGCGATAATCCTCATGCAACAACAACAACACGACCAAATGATGAATGATCAAATGTTCGTGAGGCTTTATGTAATTTACGCAACAAAGAAAAGTAGAACGACTCTGTCCAAAACGTAGGTGGAAACACGGAAACTCTGGCGGTCACCGCTAAACAATTCAAGGAGCTGGGACCACCGGAGTTTAAGGAGAGCCAAAACCACTGGCGGAAGCATGGATAAAACAGTTACCAAGATATTTGATGTCTTGGGATGCTCCGAGGAGCAAAAGGTTCCTTCACGCCTTTTATGTTGCGCGCGAGAGGCCGATTCTTGGTGGGAATCGGTAGAAACGTACTCAACTCATTGCATCAAGATATCTTAGGAGAAGTTCCAGAGTCGTTTCAACGACAAATACTTTCCCGAAAGTATTCGCCACACGTGAAGGAGGTGGAATTTATCAAGTTGGAACAAAACAATATGACCGTGTCGCATGATACGAGGCAAAATTTTGAGAGTTATCACTTATTTCGTCCCCACTTGGTGGATAATGAAGAGAGAATGGCGCGAATGTTTTTAAGAGGTTTGAAGTCGAGGAGATACGCCAACATCTTATTTCTCATAAACCGTGTTTGTATTCAGGATGTTGTAAATAGGGCCCGATTAGTGGAACGCGATAATGAGTCAACACAACTAAAAGAGAAGCAAATTTAAGCAAAATTATAATACCAATGAGAGTAGTCATCGAAGCGGTGACAACAAGCGTAGAGGGAATCAACAAAGGCAGATATGGTAACCACTTCCGGTGGTAATCGTGGCCAAAACAATAAGAATGGACATTTCAAGAAAGCGGAGATTCAACAATGGTGGAAAGACGTCAAAGACCAAAGACCCATTGTTAATGAAGGAGAAAGACCACCTATCATATGCTTCAAATGCGGAGGAGAGGGACACATCGATCCAAATCTGCGGCCATGCCGGTCCAAAGCATGTTATCATGACTATTAATGAATACACAAATATTCTTGGCCCGTAGTGCATGAATAATTGTGGTCGTGATACTAAAGAATATCCTCGCCGAAAAGTGCAGGGGTGATTCGATGATGTGGAATATTTATTAAAGTCGAGTCTCAATTTATAACAAATGATGAAAAAACCTTTAAAACCCAAAAGATAGTAGACTTTATTTTCTACTTGACTCTTTTAATGGATTGCATATTCACCGCAGATTAAACTGGTTGTCTATTGTATTTTATCAGTTTAACATTGTTGAAGACTATTGATAATTTTATTCGCATTATCTTAGTCATAATATTTCTTACTGGGCTAGTTGAGCTCACCCTTTCTTTCACTGTTCTCTTCAGGAAATGAGAATATAGCTGGGACGAGTCGGGGAAACGAGTGATGGTCCTGAAGATAGCATTAGTAGTCCTCACTATTACGTGAAATAGTGTGATAATAATTGTAATGAGAGACTCCTTTTTGAGTTTGTATAATATCTAGTAGACGATATTTGTATTTAAACTCACAGTTTATGTCGTATTGTACACGACAGTTATGTTAGTAAGTTGTATTTAAATTATGTACCATGTAAGTGGCGACCCAAGATGGGTGATGTATCCCTAATTTTGGGGGCGTCACAGAAGCCCTAGAGAAAATGCCGAGCTACGCGAAATTTATGAAGGGGATTCTGTCAAGGAAGAAGAAATGGGAAGATTTTAAGACAGTTGCACTAACAAAGGAGTGTAGTGCGGTATTACAGCAGAAATTACCACCAAAACTCAAGGACCCAGGGAGTTTCATTATCCCATGCACAATCGGGAATATGCATTTCAGTTAGTGTTTATGTGATTTGGGGTGAGTGTAAACCTTAAGCCATTTTCAGTATACGCAGAATTGGGTTTGCCCGTGCCAAGACCTACAAATATTTCATTACAGTTGGTGGATAGGACAGTCACATATCCGAGAGGCATAGTAGAGAACATTTTAGTGAAAGTGTATAAGTTTATAAATCATTCTGGATTTTGAGGAGGACAAGAACATCCCAATTATCCTAGGGAGACCATTTTTGGCCACGGGTAGGACACTCATAGATGTACAAAAAGGAGAACTCACTATGAGGGTCCAAGATCAAGAAATAAAATTTAATGTGTTCAAGGCCATGAAATTTCCTACGGATGATGAAGAATGTTTTAGAATGGATTTAATTGAGCAAATCATCAGTAAAGATATGAGCAAGAGTTTGGTCAACGATCCGTTAGAAACAACTTTATTGGGAGATGAAGAGTTTGACGATCCAAAATTTGTGGATTACTTATAAATGCTAGACTCATTGCCACGAGTTTCTAGATTTAGAACGTCGTATGAACCATTGCACACGGAGGAGGTAACGGCTAAAAAACTGAAACCATCATTGGAAGAGCCACCAAAGTTGGAACTTAAGCCACTCCCTAAACACCTCAGGTATGCATATTTAGGCAATTCAAATTCTTTACCTGTTATTATTTCAGCTGCACTTAACGAATTGCAGGAAGAAAAGTTGTTGAGGGTACTTAGGGAACACAAATCAGCTATTGGGTGGACGATCGCGGACATAATGGGAATTAGCCCTTCATTTTGCATGCATAAGATTTTGATGGAAGATGAGGCAAAACCAACGGTGGAGCAACAACGACAACTTAACCCTATCATGAAGGAAGTTGTGAAGAAGTAAATTTTGAAGTGGTTAGATGCCGGCATCATCTACCCGATTTCCGACAGCAAATGGGTTAGTCCGGTCCAGTGCGTGCCGAAAAAGGGAGGAATGATTGTGGTGCAGAATGAGGACAACGAGTTAATACCGACTAGAACAGTGACAGCGTGGAGGGTTTGCATGGATTATAGGAAGTTGAACAAGGCAACCCGAAAAGACCATTTCCCGCTGCCCTTTATTGACCAAATATTGGATAGATTAGCGGGACATGAATATTACTATTTTTTGGATGGGTACTCGGGTTATAACCAGATAGTCATCGCTTCGGAAGATCAAGAAAAGACGACATTCACATGCCCCTATGGTACATTTGCATTCAGGAGGATGTCATTTGGGTATGCAATGCGCCTGCAACTTTCCAACGGTGTATGATGGAGATTTTCTCAGATATGGTGGAGAAAAATGTTGAAGTCTTCATGGACGATTTTTCAGTCTACGGGGAAAACTTTAATATTTGCTTAGAGAATCTGGTCATGCTGTTGCAACGATGTAAGGATACGAACCTTGTACTCAATTGGGAAAAATGCTACTTCATGGTTGAAGAGGGCATAATTTTGGGCCATAAGGTATCGGCTCAAGGATTGGAGGTTGATAAAGCAAAGCTGGAAACTATCAAAAAAATACCTCTACCGAGCTCAGTTAAGGGTATTAGGAGTTTTCTAGGAAATGCTGGGTTCTATAGGAGGTTCATACAAGACTTCTCTAAAATTGCAAAACCTCTATGTAGTTTGTTAGAGAAGGATGTTATTTTCAGTTTTGATGAAGAATGCAAGTCAGCGTTTGAATTATTGAAGAAGAAATTGACTACAGCCCCCGTGATAGTCGCACCAGATTGGAGCATGCCAATCGAGCTTATGTGTGATGCAAGTGACTACGCGGTTGGGGCTGTTTTGGGCCAACGTTGAGACAAGGTGTTTCACGCCATATACTATGCGAGCAAAACACTTACAGAGACTCAAATGAATTACACAACTACAGAAAAGGAATTGCTTGCAGTGGTGTATGCGTTTGACAAATTTTGGGCTTACTTGATCGAGACTAAGGTGATAGTCTACATGGACCATGCGGCGATTTGATACCTAATAGCGAAAAAGGATGCTAAGTCGCGCCTTATCCGATGGATCCTCCTACTTCAAGAATTTGATTTAGAAATAAAGAATAGAAAGGGGACGGAGAATCAAGTAGCCGATCACTTGTCTAGGCTGAAAAACCAAGGGAAAACAAAAGAAGATAAATGTGAAATTAACAAATCATTCCCAGATGAGCAACTGTTTGGGATTTCTGCAGAGATTCCTTGGTATGGGGATTATGCAAATTTTCTTGTGAGCACTATTCTACCAACTGACCTCACAAGACATCAGAAAAGAAAATTTCTTCATGACGTGAAATGGTACATGTGGGACGAACCGTATTTGTTCAAGCAGTGCGCTGACAAAATGATTCGACGATGCGTCCCCTATAGTGAAATGAAGAACATTCAGGTGGACCCAAGTAAGGCGAAAACAATTACAGAGATGCCCCCACCAAATACGCAAAAGCAGTTGAAAAGCTTTTTAGGGAGAGTTTCGTACATGAGAAGATTCATGCCAGCATTAGCCGAAGTCACAGAACCTTTCGACAAATTGCTAAAAGGAAAGGCACAATGGAACTGGGGGCAAGACCAACAACATGCCTTTGAGAAGGTGAAAAGAATTTTGGCTTCAGCGCAAACGATGGTAGTACCACAAAGAGGAATGTCGTTGCAGTTGTACATCACATCTACCAAGAAGTCTATAGGTGGATTGATCATGCAGGAGGTGGATGGAGAAAAGAAACATGTGTATTACATTAGCCGGATAATCAGAGGACAGAAAACCAGATATACACAGGTGGAGAGGCATTGCTGTAAGACCCCAACTTATTATTAATGAAATTTAATTTGCTCTATTTATTATTTTGAAATAGTAAGGGTTGATTTGATTAATGTGAATAGTTATGGGTAAAATACGCAAATATTTCAAAATAAGCAAGTGGTTATAAAATATTCATTGTTGTGGGAATATTCGTTTGGTCGTGGAATATTCTTCTTTGTGGGAATATTCGTATTATGCATGCAAAGATTTTGTGGGCCCCATAACTGAGCGATTGGATGAAGAAAATGACAAATATAAGTGGTTTAAAAATAACTTGGCAGTAGTTATTCACAATTATCTCGTTAAAATACTCAATTGGTTAAAACACAAGAAATATTACCAGTATTGCACCAATTATTGATTCTTACGTAAGAAGGCACTACTTAATAATGGTTACGATAATTACCGCTCAAAGATTTTATTGATTTAATAATTGTTGCGTTGATATTTTATATTCTTGTTGTTTCAATAATTGTCATTACACAAGATTTTTCATTATCGATGCAATAATTCATATTATCCGAATAATATTATTAGATAACATTATTGGCAATGTCTAGAAAGTTCATCTAAAGAGAGGTTTGGTCACCTAATTGCTACGCAAGAAGGAGAAATTCTTATTGGAAAGCCCCTCTTCCTGTAGAAGGCGCTTGATCATCAATATTGTGATTCTGTAATATTATTTGTGAATAATTAATTATTGATTCATATGATGAGGAAAATATTGATTTTATGTGGATATAGATGGAGAAAAATTTTAATGTGACAATTATTGAAAATTGAAATTTTATCTTTTTACGATAAGATAATTCATTTAAATGTATTATTATATTTTAATAATATAATAATGGTGATATTTTTACAACGAATGTGGGATATATGAGTATCTGAGGAGGAAGAGTATTTTTGTTGCAATAAATGTTTAAAACATGTTAAACATGTCATTGGACCTCATTTATTGGTTGAAATTTGATTATACTTGTAAAATAAATACATTTATGGATTTGGTCAATTTTTCATTTGGAATTTGGAAAACCTTCTTCCGCAAAGTTGTAGAGAATTGAATTTCCTATAAAAATTTGCGAGATTCAATTTTTTTGATTAAAGGGCTATTTATTATGAATTATTGAAGTTTCAAGCTCAAATAATTAATTTTTGGAAGTTTAAAATATTTTAATTACAAAAACGTTTTTTTTCATTGTTGGGACTCATTTAACATGTGTTAAGATTGTCGATTTCGGATGCTAAGTGTGCGTAGAGAATTTGTAATATATATAATATTATTATATTAAATTTTCATTTTGGTGTTCTAAGCAATTTCTATAAATAGGGTGTTTAGGTTAGAATTGAAAATCACACCGTAAACTCAAGTTTTTTTTCTATATTATCGGCGTATTCTTGTGAGTATTTTGAGTATTGCTATACTCTGCAAGTTCAAGTCATAACCTATATCAGGTGTTTCAACTAAATCTTGTCTTTCGAGGTAAGTGGATATTATTTTTTCGTAATGATATTATTTCTTCAATATCATTATGTTAAAATATTGATCTAAAGTTTTTATCAAATTTAGAACTTTTGGTGTCTGAGTTCTTATTCACGATATAAGACTATTCACGATACGACATTATTCACGAATATTTCAAGACTATTCATCGAAAAATGAAAATTTTTCTTTTCGTCCAAAATATCTATTCTGGATACTATCTTTGATTGTATCCATGTTTTGATCATTCTTGAATTTTACACCACTGTGATTATTTTTGAGGTATTTTTGGACGTGGATAAAACAAAGTACGAATCCTTAATCCTTAATCCTTGTCATTTTGTTTCACTGGATTCGTTTCTTTAAAAATATTTTTCATCATCTTCAATCTTAAATGATGATATTATGGAATATCTTTGGCCTTTAATGCAAAGATGAATGATTTCTGAAGAATATCTTTGGCCCGTAGTGCAAAGATGAACAGGTGTTTAGATGAACATGACCAATCGATGAATATCTTTGTCTCTGTAGTGCAAAGATGAATATTTGATTCGAGATATATATTGATTGATGTTACGAGGATAAAATAGGCGATGAACTTTTAAATTCATACATAGAAGATAGTAGTTTGCATTCTCTACTTAACTCTTCTAATGAATTATTATTTCATTGCGAATATTGATTTAAAATTTGTTATCTATTGTATTCTATTAGATTTTTCCCGTTGAAGACTAATGATAATTTGTTGTATATTATCTTAGTCATAATATTCTTTTTTATGGGCTAGTTAAGCTCACCCTTTTCCTTTTTGTTCCATTTTTCTTCTCGGGAGGCGAAATATAAGCGAGTATGAGTCGGGGTATGGAATGAAAGTTCTAGAGAGAGTTGTTTAGTAGTCCTCACCATTTTGTAAAATAATGTATCAATAAATGTGATGAGGATTTATTTGAGTATAGATATTGTTCAGAAGATAATATTTGTATTCAAACTCATAGTTTTCTTGTTGTAATAATAAAGTTGTAGTTGTTTCTGTACCATGTATTGACAACTCAGAATGGGTGATGTATACCTATTTTGGGGGCGTCACAATTGCCTAGCGTTGGTGTTCATTGCACAAAAAATACGGCATTATTTTCTAGCGCACGAAGTAAAGCTTGCAACAAGAACTGATCCAATCAGATATCTATTGACTAGGCCAGCATTATTAGGAAGACCTGCCAGATGGATGATGATTCTTTCAGAATACGACATCAAGTGTGTATCACCAAAGGCGATCCGATGTCAAGCCTTGGCAGACATGCTAGCTCAATTTCCAAATGGAGAATATAAACCCCCTTCTGAGCATCTTCCGGGTGGAGAAGTAGAATCAATCGACTTGATGGATGAAGACCCAAAATGGTGGAGTTTAGCTTTTGATGGATCATCTGCAGAAGGTAAAGGCGGAGCAGGAGTGGTGTTGACCACCAAAGAAGGAAAAGAAGTGGCCTTGTCATACAAATTGGATTTTCCTTGCACAAAAAATGAAGCAGAATATGAGGCGTTCATACTAGGATTGTTGGCGGCTCAAGAATTAGGAGCCAAACATCTTAAAGTAAAGGGAGATTCAAACCTCATAGTGCAACAGATAAGAGGTCAATTCGGAGTGAAGGAACCTATCTTGGCGTCATATCGAATTATAGCACAAAAGGTGATGGAGGTTTTCAAGAAGGTGGTGATTGAATATATGCCAAGAGGACAAAATAAATAACCTGATGCACTAGCAACAGTAGCGTCTCGAGTCTATGTCCAAGGAGAGGACTTGGATGTGAAGGTAATGAAGAGAACCCTCCCAACCACGGTGTTAGACTTATTCCCAAAAGACATGATAGATGATTTGAGATATAACATCTCCCATCAATTGCAAACAAAGCAAAGAACAATACCAATCGTGGAGCTACAGAAGTACAATATCATCAAAGGTGTCTTGTATCACAAAGAAGCAGATGGTGTATTAACACGATGCTTGGGGAGGCAGGAAGCAAATAGAGTCTTGCATCAGGTGCATGACGAGAACTGTGGATTGACAGACATAGGCCTGTATCGTAGGCTGCAACGCCAAGGGTATTATTGGCCTGAAATGAAGAAGGAAGTAGATGCCCTACAACGCCAATGTGTTTTATGCCAAGAATACCCTGGGGAGGAAGAATGCGCCTTCATTGATGACATAGTGGATTGGCGAATCCCTTATATGGAGTTCTTACAAATCGGGAATCTTCCGACCGAAAAGAAGGAAGCAATTATAATAAAGACAAAGTCACAACGATTCTTCTTGCAAAATGGAGAATTATTCAGAAGAGGGTTCAATGGCAAGCCCTTACGGTGTCTGGAACTAGGCGAAGCCAAAGATTTGGTTTACCAAATGCACAAGGATGAGCACCAAAGGGGTGAAAGTATTATGCATACAAGCCAATCATGTATGATAAAGCATATACTGTGTAATCAATCTTATTTATTTATTAATAAAAGAATTATTTATTAAAGGCATTTATTATCTACATGGTGCTGTTTTAATAATATGTGATAAACCCATAGTTTTAAGCAATGCTTTTAGAATCATGATAAGATCATGATAATGAGATCTAAATTCTTAGATAGCTTAAAACTAAAATGTTCCCAATCAATGGATCACTAAAAGGGATTAATCAATCTGGATAGATTGGGTACATACGTTGTTCGCTTTCGTTGGATGAGGATGATTGATCTCATGATCATTTGTGTGGAGACACTAAAGCAAGTATGTAGGTGCTTATTAGAGAATAAGTTCATCGAACGTGACTCGCTAAGGAATACCTAATGGAGTTTTACTTACCGTCAATAGGAATTTCTGTGAGTGATAGTAAGACAAATGATCCTCAGACTTGAGATCATCATAGTATCTTATATATAATGAATTACACTTTGACTTATTCCTTAAGACTCTTGAGAGTATATCAAAGGGTATGCTTAGGTGTAATAAGTTATATATGAAGATAATGAATGATCAATAAAGAATCTACCACTTTAGTAAAAGGAGAAATGTCCTATGTGATTCGATAAACGACAACCAGAATCCTTGGTTAAGGTGGAATGAAATTAGAAAATAGTTTCTAATTTGCATTCATTAGGAGTTATTCATTTAGGAATCGAAAAATACATATAATTAAATAAAATAAGACTTAATTGTAATTCCATGTCTTATATTTAATGGGGACATTGTATATGGTGGAAGGATTGAATCAGACGGTAACTATTTACTCAAAGGTTCTTTTATGATTAATCTTGAAATCTATATTATCCGGAAAGTCGTTGATCGCTAGGGAGGCTTATCCCTATTGTAGAATAAATATTATTTATTTAAATAAATTATTTGTTTAATTTATTTATTTAAATGAGATTAGAATTGTTTCTAATTGATTTATTCACAACCGGTTTAATATGGAGAACCTAAAGGGTCACACCATAAAAGGAAGAATAATTATTTAAGAAGTTAATGGCATAATTTTAATAATATGTTAAGTATATTTAATTTAATCTATGGTGATAGAATAAATTAAATATTTTAATATTTAATATTTTAGAAATATTAAATATAAATTAATAAGAGGAGTCTTATTAATATTATTACAATTATTATTATTTTAATTTCTAAAAAGGTTTAGGAATTAATTTAATATAAGTACTCTCATTTATTCCTAATTGGATTAGGAAGGAAAATTAGTTAAAGGAGTTTAATTAATTACCCCTAATAGGATTAGGGAGCCCATTTAATTAAAAGAGTTTAATTAAATAAATAATACCTTATTTTAATTAAAATATAGGTTACATGATATCTTTATAAGAGGAGTCTTATATCGATATCGATATACGTAATTCCTCGAGTTGAGAAGACGCCTCCTTTTTCTATATACGATAGGAAAAACTAGGGTTTGAGCCAATACCCTTCTTCTTGAAAATTCTTCTTCTTTGGTGGATCACCTCCAGAGGCCATACACTTGGGTGGCTTACATTGATCAAAGGAAGGAATCACCCAAGATTCAAGGAGATCGCGGAGAAGTAGGAGGTGAACTCGCATTGCACTGAGGAAGCTCGCTTTTACAAGGTATGATTTCATAATTTCTTATTCTTCGTTTAATTAATAATATGCATAAAGGATGATCAGGGTAATTGGTTTGTGAAAAATTTTAAAATCGATTTTATTTCGCCCGCTTAATTTTTCAATTTGATTGCTACTTTGATTTTCACAAAACCTAACAATTGGTATCACGAGCCAAACTTTATGCTAATTATTAATTATTTTGATTCCATATATGTATGGGTATGTATTTTGAATAATTTATTGGGCATAATTTATTGTATAAAATTATTATTTTATTGAAGAAAAAAAAATAATTTTTTTTTCAAAAAGCATTTTCGAAAAAAAAAAAACTATTTTTTTATGCGTCAATCTGCAATGTTCTTTATATTTTCTTTTTTTCTTTGAATGATTAATATATATATATTATTATATTTTTATGTAAACTGTGTGGTTCCTTTTTTTTTCGGGGGATCCGTGGTGGTGTTAGTACTTATATATATATATATATATATATATATATATATATATATATATATATATATATATATATATTAGGTATATTCTATTTGCATACTAATCATGCTTTTGTTGCAAGTTTATATTATTTATATATATATATAACCGCAGATTCGGTAATATATTAATTTTAATAATTTTATAATTAAAATAAATAGTTTATTTTAATCTTGAAATTGGATTTCATGCAACATAAAATTGCCCATTAAATGATACTCATATATACATGGAATGATTTTATTTATTGATACATATGGTGATATGTATGATAATAAATGAGATTGATTATGGACAATTGACCAATGTGATTGGATTTATTTTAGTTGGATGTTTGAATGAATGGGTTTTATTAAATGGGGTCTGCTGCATACTTCGCCTTTTTCGGTTTTTTCTTCGATGTAAATTTTATCTCTCTCCTATGCACTTCCCTCGATCACGATCAAGGTTTCTATTTAAATTAAATAGTTTATGTAATAGGACTAGTTAGAATTTTTCGAAGAACCGAAGATCAAGGAGTAAAGAGCGCTAAAAGACCCGTTTGTAATGGAGCCCGGGTTTAAATGTAATAGTTATATTTAAATGTTTATTCTTTGCACCCTAGGGATTGACCTTTTGGTTCACTTGGTGGCTCTAGTGAACCAAACTAGAATAAAAGTCCATAATCAATCCGGGTAGAATATAGTATTCTATATGTGCATGCTAATATTATATATATTATATATTATGCAAACATGCTTCGCATATTTAATAATATGACTCGTATTTTATATATATATTTGCATGCGCGCTAAACAAGATGAGACAAATAATAACAAATCCCTCAAAGTTTTTTTTATATTAAGTCTTAAGCGTTCAAAGATATTTAAAATATCGAACGTCGCCTTCTAGCATGATAAAATTAATAGAGTATTAAATATTTAATATGAGTTTGTTGTGTCACCACAAGGAAAGTATTAAGTATTTAAGATGTTAATTTATCACATTTGATGCTTATAAAGAAAATTGAACAATATTGTTTTGTTGTGTCACCACAAGGCGATATTTTCTTTTTGAATATATGGAAGTGTTAGGTTGGACTTAACTTAGATAATTTTGATTCGGATGTGCCACCACTTGATCAAAATAATCTAAGAGGCAAAACATAAGGAGTTACATGTTGATGTAATTGACAAGGAGTTGTCTACTATTTATTTTATATATAGTTTGTTGTCACCACAAGGCTATATATATTTGAAATGGGATCCTTATTCTCACTAAAAAAAACTTTAATTAGATTTTCTTGAACTATATAAATAAGGGTAATATAGTTTGAAGAAAATAGTGGGAGATACCAATATAAAATAAGACCTAATTTATTTTGGTAATTAATTAAATGAATGTTTGCTAAAATATTGTCTTTTTACATGCAGAATTTTGAAAATGTCACATTCACTAATTTCATTGCGTAGCATACTTGATGCTAACAAACTGACCGGACCGAACTACACGGACTGGTTAAGGAATCTGAGAATTGTTCTCATTGTTGAAAAGATTTCTTATGTCCTAAATTCGCCCGTACCTGCAAAAGTTGCAGAGACAGCCTCTGAGGAAGAGATTGCTACTTTTAAACAGTGGCAAGATGATGCATCGTGGCTCAATGCATCATGCTCGCATCCATGAGTGAACGAGCTTCAACGTCACAAGATGAAAACATGGATGCTCCTACTATGCTATCGCACCTTCGAGAGTTGTATGGTGAAAGCAAAGTAGGATCGCTAGATATGAAATATCTAAGGAGCTCTTCCGATCTCGGATGACCGAGGGCACTACCGTTGAGACTCATGTCCTAAAGATGATCAACTCGATTGAACGTCTTGGACAACTTGGGTTCGTCATGGATGGGGAGTTGAATCAAGATTTAGTCTTGCGTATCACTCCCGGACACCTTCTCACAATTTGTTGTGAATTTTCACATGAATAAGTTGGATGTCACTTGCTCGAATTACTTAACATGTTGAAAATCGTCAAGGTCATTTCCCATCCAAGAAGAACCATGTCTTATTGGTGGATGATTCTTCTAAGAAAAGGAAGAGGCCCAAGGTATCTTCTGAAAAGAAGAAATCCAAGAAGGCAAAGGGAAAGGCAAAAGTGAAGGATCAAAAGAAACTCGATCCAATTAGCAAAGGAATTTGCTTCCATTGTAATAAGTCAAAGTCATTTGGAAGAGGAACTGCAAGGATTATCTCGCAGAACAAAAAGCGTAAGAAGCTTGGAGAAGCTTCAATCCTAATCAAGGTTTGTTTATGATTGAAATTAATTTTTCCGAAAGTCAATCTTCTACTGGATATTGGATACCGGATGTGGTTCTCACATATGTAATAATAATATGAGGACCTGGTCAAGTAGAAAATTCTGAAGCAAGGATGAGGTCGTAGATCTACGAGTGGGAAATGGAGCAAAGGTTCTTCGATTATTTGTAGGGACTTATTGTTTAAAGACCGCCACGGCAAGTTCATTAATTTAAATAATTGTTATTTTGTTCCAAATATCATTAGAAACATTATTTCTATCTCTGTATTGGATATGGATGGTTTTAATATTATAATAAAGAACAGGTTGTTCTATTTATAATGATAATGTTTTATATGGTGTTGGTAATTTGCGAAATGGACTTTATATACTGACTTGCATGAAAATATATTTCAAATTGAACAAACTAAGAAAAGGAAAAGAGATGATGTTAATTATACCTTCATGTGGTAAATGTAGACTCTCTCATATTAATGAAACAAGATTATCCAAGTTGCATAAAGATGGGCTCCTAGAGCTATCTGATTATAAATCATATCCAACCTGTGAATCTTGTCTCATGGGTAAAATGACTAAATCTCCTTTTAGTGGAAAAGGAGAAAGAGTTACAGAGTTGTTAGCGTTGGTACACACAGATGTATGTGGACCTATGACAAAGACCGCACGAGGAGGGTATTCTTATTTTATTACATTCACTGACGACCACTCAAGATTTGGATATGTGTATTTAATGAAATACAAATCTGAATCATTTGAAAAGTTCAAAGAGTTCAGAAGTGAAGTTGAGAAGCAAACTGGTAAGAGTATTAAGATTCTTCGATCTGATCGATGAGGAGAATACTTAAGTGGTGAGTTTCTCAATTGTCTCAAAGAAAATGGTATAATCTCACAATGGACTCCACCGTGGACGCCACAGATGAATGGTGTATCTCGAAAGGAGAAATCGAACATTGTTGGACATGGTTCGATCTATGATGAGTTTTACCGACCTTCCGCTTTCTACGGGGATATGCCTAGAATCTACCGTGATACCTACTTAACAAGGTACCTACAAAATCCGTCCCCAAGACCCCATATGAGTTATGGATAGGAGGAAACCAAATCTTAAGCATGTTAAGACTTGGGGTTGTCCAAATTTTATGTCAAAAGTTTGAAAACGAAAGTTGCAGACTAGATCCGACAAATGTAGATTTGTGGGATACCCTAAAGAAACATCGGTATTATTTCTATCATCCAACCGATCAAAAGGTGTTTGTTGCGAAACATGCCGCTTTCTTGGAAAAGGAGTTTATCCTTGAAGGGTCGATGGGAGTAAGATATATCTTCAAGAGGTTCAAGAACCACAAAATACTACAGATCAAAGTGAGGTACCTAATCAAGTAGAGATTCTTCATACCACACACCCTATTCAGAACTGCGGAAGAGTACCAAAGATACCAGACAGTATGGACTTGTCATAGAAGATGACAATGAGGTACGCATCATAGATGATGATGATCCATTGAATTACTACAGTGCTATGAGTAGTAAAGATTCGGAGAAGTGGCAAGAACCCATGAAACCGAGATGGACTCCATGTATTAGAACCAAGTATGGACTTTGGTCTCACCACCAAGGCATTAAGCCTATTGGGTGTAAATGGGTCTTTAAAAGAAAGACCTGGAGCGGATGGCAAGGTAGAGACCTATAAGGCCCGGATTGGTTGCAAAAGGTTTCAAACAAAAACAAGGAGTTGATTTATGACGAAACCTTCTCACCAAGAGCAATGCTCAAGTCCATTCGGATTTTGCTTGCGATATGCAATTTTACCATGACTACGTAAATCGGAAGATGGACGTGAAAACGGCCTTCCTCAATGGGAAACTTGAGGAGGATGTGTATATGACACAACCAGAGGGATTTGTTTCAAAGGTTGGAACAAATCAAGTCTCAGAAGCTACAACGATCCATTTATGGATTAAAGCAAGCTTCTCAGTATGTGGAACATCCGCTTTTGATGAAACAATCAAAGAGTTTGATTTTATCAAAATGAGGATGAACCATGTGTGTACAAGAAGGTTAGTGGGAGCTACTGTTTCATTCCTTGTATTATATGTTGATGATATATTACCGATAGGGAATGATATTCTATGTCGCAATCAATTAAAATCAAGTTATCTAAACACTTCTCCATGAAGGATTTGGGAGAAGCATCCTATATTTTGGGGATAAAGATCTATAGAGATAGATCTAAAAGGATGCTTGGCTTGTCCCAAGGAACGACATTGACTTGATGCTAAAAGGTTTAGCATGGAAGATTCCAAAAGAGGTCTCATGCCGATGAGCCATGGAATACATCTCTCCAAGAAACAAGCCCCAAAGACGGTGAGAGAGAAACCAGTATGAGTAAGATTCCTTATGCTTCAAAGAATAGGATCTATCATGTACAGTATGATATGTACTAGACCAGATGTCGCCATGCACTTAGTGTAACAAGCGAGATATCGGTCGAATCCGGTGGAGAAGAACACCGAAGGCAAAGTGAAAAATATCCTAAAGTACTTAAGAAGAACTAAGGATGTATTTCTTGTCTCACGGTGGTCCAATTAAAACTAGAGGGCTTCACGACTCAAGTTTTCAAATAGACCAAGATGACAAAGAATCCGTTTGAGGTATGTGTTTACCTTAAGCGGTGGCGCAGTTGAGTTGGAAGAGTTCCAAGCGATGAAACGATTGTCGATTCAAAGGATGTGAGGCGAGTACATAGTCGCAAGTGAAGTCGCAAAGGAAGTCATTTGGATGAAGAAGTTCATTACCGAACTTGGTGTGGTTTCTAGCATTAAAGGACCAAATGCCTTTATTCGCGGACAACACGTAAGCATTGCTGCACAAGCTAAGGAACCCAGTCTCATCGTAAATCCAAACACGTGTTGCGACGATTTCATTTGATCGGAGAGATCATTGAAAGAGGAGACGTCACCTCGAGCGTGTCGACTCTCAAGACAATATTGCAGATCCATTTACTAAAGCGTTAACACAACAAAGAGTTTGATCGTCACTTGTAGAAGATGGGTATGAGATACCACTACGATCGGCTTTTAGTGCAAGTGGGAGATTGAAAGTATTATGCATACAAGCCAATCATGTATGATGATAAAGCATATATTGTGTAATCAATCTTATTTATTTATTAATAAAAGAATTATTTATTTAAGGCATTTATTATCTACATGGTGTCGTTTTTAATAATATGTGATAAACCCATAGTTTTAAGTAATGCTTTTAGAATCATGATAAGATCATGATAATGAGATCTAAATTCTTAGATAGCTTAAAACTAAAATGTTCCTAATCAATGGATTACTAAAAGGGATTAATCAATCCCGGATAGATTGGTACATACGTTGTTTGCTTTCATTGGATGAGGATGATTGATCTCATGATCATTTGTGTGGAGACACTAAAGCAAGTATGAGGTGCTTATTAAAGAATAAGTTCACCGAACGTGACTCGCTAAGGAATACCTAATGGAGTTTTACTTACCGTCAATAGGAATTTCAGTAGTGATAGTAGACAAATGATCCTCAGACTTGAGATCATCATAGTATCTTATATATAATGAATTACACTTTGACTTATTCCTTAAGACTCTTAGAGTATATCAAAGGGTATGCTTGGGTGTAATAAGTTATATATGAAGATAATGAATGATCAATAAAGAATCTACCACTTCTAGTAAAAAGGAGAATGTCCTATGTGATTCGATAAATGACAACCCGAAATCCTTGGTTAAGGTGGAATGAAATTAGAAAGTAGTTTCTAATTTGCATTCATTAGAGTTGTTCATTTAGGAATCGAAATACATATAATTAAATAAAATAAGACTTGACATTGTAATTCCATATCTTATATTTAATTGGGACATCAGTATGGTGGAAGGATTGAATTGTACAAGAACTATTTACTCAAAGGTTCTTTTATGATTAATGTTGAAATCTATATTATCCGGAAAGTCGTTGATCGCTAGGAGGAGGCTTATCTCTATTGTAGAATAAATATTATTTATTTAAATAAATTATTTGTTTAATTTATTTATTTAAATGAGATTAGAATTGTTCTAATTGATTTATTCACAATGGGTTTAATATGGAGAACCTAAAGGGTCACACCATAAAAGGAAGAATAATTATTTAAGAAGTTAATGGCATAATTGTAATAATATGTTAAGTATATTTAATTTAATCCATGGTGATAGAATAAATTAAATAGCTTAATAATATTTAATATTTTAGAAATATTAAATATAAATTAATAAGAGAGTCTTATTAATATTATTACAATTATTATTATTTTAATTTCTAAAAGGTTTAGGAATTAATTTAATATAAGTATTCTCATTTATTCCTAATTGGATTAGGAAGGAAAATTAGTTAAAGGAGTTTAATTAATTACCCCTAATAGGATTAGGGGAGCCCATTTAATTAAAAGAGTTTAATTAAATAAATCATACCTTATTTTAATTAAAATAGGTTACATGATATCTTTATAAGAGGAGTCTTATATCGATATATCGATAACGTAATTCCTTGAGTTGGAGAGTACGCCTCCTTTTTCTATACAAATAGAAAAACTAGGGTTTGAGCCAATACCCTTCTTCTTGAAAATTCTTCTTCTTTGGTGGATCACCTCAGAGGCCATACACTTGGGTGGCTTACATCGATCAAAGGAATGAATCTACCCAGGAGATTCAAGGAGATCGTGAGAAGTAGGAGGTGAACTCGCACTGAGGAAGCTCGTTTTACAAGGGTATGATTTCATAATTTCTTATTCTTCGTTTAATTAATAATATGCATAAAGGATGATCCGGGTAATTGGTTTGTGAAAAAATTTTAAAATCTGATTTTATTTCGCTTCCGCTAATTTTTCAATTTGATTGCTACTTTGATTTTCACAAAACTAACAGGGGGAGCCAAGTTATATAAACAGTTTATCGATCATGGTTACTACTGGGCAAAGATGGAAGGAGATTGTCTATAATTTGTTAAAAAGTGCCACATATGTCAAATATATGGAAACTTAATTCATGCTCCTGCCGTGGATTTGCGAACCTTAACAACACCATGGCCCTTTCATGCATGGGGAATGGATCTTATAGGTCCTGTTCACCCTAATTCCAAGGGTAACATCTGGATTTTAACTGCCACCGAAATGTACACAAAGTGGGTGGAAGCAATACCCTTGAAGAAGGCTACGGGACCAACAGTGGCAAATTTTATCAAGGAGCACATCATTTGCCGTTTCGAGATCCCGAAGATCATTTTGTCGGATAATGGAACTCCCTTCATCAATAGGGACATCAAAAATCTGATGGAAAGATACAGGGTGAAACACTACAAATCATCATCCTACTACCCGAAAAGCAATGGACAAGTAGAGGCTACAAACAAAACCTTGATAAAAATTTTATCAAAAACCCTAGACGATCATCTGAAGACATGGGCAAAACAACTACCAATAGCATTGTGGGCATATCGAACTTCAAAAAGAAAGCCTACATGCGAGACCCCATACACTTTGGTTTATGGTGAAGAAGCTATCTTGCCCACCGAAATAGAAATGCCTTCGACTCGAATGAGACTTCGAAGCTTAGTCGAGGAAGAAAACCGACCAGCCGCCCTGGAAGCCTTAGTTGACTTCCGAGACAAAGCTAAAGAAAAGTTTGAACGGTACCACGAAAGATTGAGATGACAATATAATACCGCAGTGGTACCACGACAGATTCTGGTGGGAGACCTGGTGCTCAAAACGGCAACTCAAGTCATGAGAGGAACACCAACCACCAAATTTTACCCCAAATGGGAAGGCCCGTATAGGGTACGAGAGATCTCCGAAAGCGAGTATTGCAAGATATCTCGTGTGGGATTAGATGCTGTCTCAGGCCCATTAAACTTGAAGTGGGTAAAGAAATATTATACATGAGAAGAGCATCACGTAATTTTTTTTTTATACTTTTAACTTCAAAAGTAATCGAGGCACCTGATTAACAGCCCTCGGCTCAAAAAGTTATACTTTCAACTTCAAAAGTAATCGAGGCACCTGATTAACAGTCCTCAGAAGTTACACTTTCAATTTCAAAAGTGACTGAGGCACCTGAGTATAAGCCCTCAAAACCTGAAAGTTACACTTTATCTTTAAAAGTGGCAAACGTTATGCTTTATTCGACAAAAGCAAGAAAGTTACACTTTATCTCTAAAAGTGGCAAACGTTATGCTTTCTTTGACAAAAGCAAGATTTATTATATGAAACGTTATGCTTTTCGTTAAAAGCAATTTGATTATCAATGAATTGACAAACTTTCACTTATACTTGAATGTTTTTTTTAATTTTCTTTTAAAAAAAAGGGGGGGTATAAATTCAAGTGTTGGTTTATAGAAAATATATATACATGTTTTTTGACAAAATTCATGTTTGCTTATAATACCTACTGTTATCTTGGAATATTAATTTGAATAAATTGAGATTCAATGATAAATATTGAGTTTTAAGAAATCATTCAAATTAAAAGCAATCAACAGGGTTAAAGAAACTACATTTTGATAAATGAAATATGTGTAAATGAGTTTTCGAAACAGGAAATTGAAAAAAAAAACTACTACAACAAGTTATGATCTAAAGGCCAAGACATATCAAGCTGAAGTAGAGGCATAGCTAAAGCTTCCAAGTCAGCAATGGCAGCGTCTCGAATCTTAAGATTTACATCTTTCAGTTCCCGAACCTATCGGGTAGTTGACTCTAAGTCCTGTCGCTGACACTCTACATCCTTCAACTTGGCATCTAGATCCCGAAGCTTTTCCTCTAAATCTTAAGACTGGATCTTCAATTTGTTTGCGACTTCGTCAAGCTCAGAAAGTTGTACTGAGAAGGATTCATCTTCATACTTATTGTGATGCCCCCAAAACAAGTATACATCACCCATCTTGAGTCGTCAGATACATGGTACATAAATTCAAATACAACTTAATTATACAACAGTCGTGTAAAATACGACAAAACATAGCTGAGAGTTTAAAAAAGAATATTGTCATCTAGACAACATCCACACTCAATGGTGTCCTCATTAAAATTATTATCACATTATTCCGTAGAATAGTGAGGACTACTAAAGCCATTTATCCTGGACTATCACTCTATTCCCCGACTCGTCCCAGCTATATTCTCATTTCCTGAAGAGAACAATAAAAGAAAGGGTGAGCTCAACTAGCCCAGTAAGAAATATTATGACTAAGATAATGCATAATAAATTATCCTTAGCCTTCAACAGTATAACAACTGATAGAATACAATAGACAACAAGTTATAACTGCAGCGGAATAAGCAATCCATTAGAAGAGTCAAGTAGAACATAATGTCTACTATCTCCTCTAGATTAAAAGTCCATCGTTAATATTTCATTCATGTAATACTCATCAACAGTTCTTTGTTATACCAAAGACAAAAAGAACTCTCATCACCTGAACCACCAAAGATTATAGTTAAATCCACAATTCATATTTATAATCATGTAAATCAACAGTTTATCCTTACCACAAAGGCTTAATAGAACGTTTACTCAATATCCTTACCGCAAAGGCTAAAGATATTCAAATGTAATAACAATGATCATACCAATCAGTTGTCTACCTTTGCACTACGGGCCAAAGATATTCAGCTATAAAACCAATGGTCATGATCATACCAATCAATTGTCTGTCAGTGCACTACGGCCAAAGACATTCAACTGTTAACTAATGGTCATGATCCTGCCAATCACATCATCGAATTATTCATGCACTACGGGCCAAAGATATTCGTTATTATCATCAGTGGTTATGCTCATGTCATACACCTGTCCATCTTTGCACGTAAGCCAAAGATATACAACTATAAAACCAATAATCAACCGTCCATCTTTGCACGTAAGCAAAAAATATACAATTGTAAAACCAATAATCAACAGTCCATCTTTGCACGTGAGCCAAAGATGAGTTTCATCATAATATAAGCATGAGGATGATGACAATGATATAAGCATTAATCAAACGAAATCAAGCATAAATATTAAAGACTTTAAATTTATCCAGAGTTTAAAAATATCCAAATTGTCAACATGATACTGCTTTGTGGAGTAAAATTCAAGAATAATATTCATGTACCAAAAATAATTTCGACAGAAAAGAAATCTATTTTTCGGGTAAATAGTACCCCGCAATAGTACCCTATGAATAGTACTTCGAGAATAGTACCTTGTGAATAGTACCCCGACATTAAAAGTACTCCAAATACCTGACTAAATAATATTTGGGTGAATAGTAACTCATGAATAGTAACTCGTGAATAGTACTCCGACAAGAAAAGTGCCCCGAATACCCAAGTGAATAATACTAGAGTGAATAGTAACAGGGTGAATAGTAACCCGTGAATAGTAACTCGTAAAAAAAATACCAAAGAAAAAGATATTCCATGAAGAGTACAAAAGAAATGATATCTCATACGAGTATAATAGAATATACAAAACTATAAATGGATTTTCACCCGCCATGCGGTAATCCACGTAGACAAATCATTTCCACAATTTAATAAAGAATGAATACGAAGGATCATTCACCATACCTGTAATCGATCCATGTAAAAAAGTTATTCCAACAAAATAATAAAGAATGGAATAACATAAGAATTCACCATGCATGCGATAGGCCAAATGCATGCACAAGTTATTCTCAGCGTAATAATAAAGAATGGAACCAGTCATGCTTAATCCGCATGCATGAGGATATTCCAACGAGAATAATAAAGTATGGAACAGTCATGCATAATCCGCATGCAGACGGGATATTCCAACAGTAATAATAAAGAATGGAATAACAACAGAATTCACCAAGCATGCGATAGGCCGCACAAACAAAGTTATTCCAACATAATAATAAAGAACGGAATAATGGAAGAATTTCACCATGTATGCGGTACTTTCAGATGACAAAGTTATTCAACATAATAATAAAGAATGGAATAATAACATAATTCACTGAGCATGCGATAGATCAAGATGCATAAAAGTTATTCAATGAGAATAATAAAGAATGGAATAACAGAAGAATTTCACCATGTATGCGGTACTTCGTATAGACAGGTTATTCCAACATAATAATAAAGAATGGAATAACAACAGAATTCACCAGGCATACGATAGACCACACAGACAGGTTATTCCAACAGAATAATAAAGAATGGAATAACAGAAGAATTTCACCATGTATGCGGTACTTCGCATAGACAGGTTATTCCAACATAATAATAAAGAATGGAATAACAACCCTTACGAGTATTGAAAGAAAATAATTCTCTTCATAAATACGAAAGAATAATACCCCTTGCACAATAATGATATCCCTTACCTCAGAATGGAAGAACTTCTGTTATTCCATTCTTTATTATTTTTTTAGAATAATCTGTATACGCGGTCTACCCTATACTTGGTGAAGTTCTTCTGTTATTCCATTATTTATTATTCTGCTGGAATAACCTCTCTATGCAAAGTACCGCATACATGCTGAAATTCTGTTGTTATTCCATTCTTTATTATTCTGTTAAAATATCATGTCTGTGCGCTTTACGCCAGATCTGGTTCCGTCTTTATTATTCTATTGGAATATCCTGTCTGTGCGTTTTACGCAGGACCTGGTTCCGTTATTTATTATTCTGTTGGAATAACCTGTCTATTCGAAGTACCGCATGCATGGTGATTTCTGTTGTTTTTCCATTCTTTATTATTTTGTTGGAATATCTCCGCTTGCATGGGCGTATTACGCTTGACCTTGTTCCGTTATTTATTATTACATTTGAATAACTGCCTATCGCCAATCTTCGCATGCATGGTGATTTCTTTTGTTATTCCATTCTTTATTATTCCTAGTTGGTTAAAGTTTTGACTTCTATACTCAATGAAATTAGTGGAATATCCTTGATATTTGCGCTTCATCCAGTATCTTTTCATGAAAATATTCTTCCGAACATTCTTAAATTTTACTCTACAAAGAAGTATCATGTTGACAATTTGGATGTTATTAGTTCCTGAATAAATTAATTCTTGAACTTGTTTTATTGAACTCTTATATCATTGTCATCATCCTTATGTTTATATTATGTTGAAAGTCATCTCGTGGGCTGTAGGTGCATAGATGGACTTGGTATGATTATGACCGAGGGATTAATCGGTATAATCGTAATAGTAATGTTACAAATGATGTGGTAAAAGTCCTCATTGGCCCGTAGTGCATTGATGGACGATTGTTGGCATGATCGTGACCATTATCGATGAATACACGATTATCCTCGCCCGTAGAAAATGGATAATTTGTGGTTGTGATACTAATGAATATCCTTGGCCGTAAGTGCGGGGATGATGTGGATTATTTATTAAGCTAAGTCTCGTGATAAAAGTGATGAAAAACCTTTTAAATCATAAAAGATAGTAGATTTTATTCTCTACTTGACTCTTTTAATGGATTGCTTGTTCACCTATGCAGTTAAACTTGATGTTTGTTATATTGTATCGGTTTAACAATTGTTGAAGGCTAACGATAATTTATTACGTATTATCTTAGTCATAATATTTCTTCTTGGGCTAGTTGAGCTCACCTTTTACTTTCATCGTTCTCTTCGTGAAATGAGAACGTAATGAGGACTAATCGGGAAGCGGAGTGACGGTCAGGATAATAGCATTAGTAGTCCTCACTATTCTGTTAAATAATGTGATAATAAATGTAATGAGGACTCAATTGAGTGTGGATATTGTCTAGATGACAATATTTGTATTAAAACTCACAGCATATATTTTGTCGTATTTTACACGATCGCTGTATTATTAAGTTGTATTTAAATTTTGTACCATGTATTTGGCGACTCAAGATGGGTGATGTATATCTATTTTTGGGGGCGTCACAGTTGGTATCAAAGCTTAGGGATATGATCCCTGGCTGAGATGTGAGACAAGAACTAGGAGGGGAGAGACGGGGAATTCCTTCGCTAGTATGACCTACCTAAGTTTATTTGGTATTTAAATTGGTCGGTCAGAGTATAGGGATAATATGTGATATGTTAATTAACCCTTGTTTTGTGACAGTGTTTGTATTCAGATGTTGTGAATAGGGCTCAATTATTGGAGCGCGATAATGAGTTAGCACAACCAAAAGACAACGAACAACAACACGATAATAATCGTACCGGTGGCAACGGCCATCAGAACAATGATAACCATTGTGGGGGAAATTATCATGCCAAGAATGGTATCCACTTCGGTGGTAATCATGGCCAAGATAATATAAGTTGAAATTTCAAGAAGAGAAGGTCATCTAGCCCGATTTTGGGACGGTGGCACTAAAGGCGGATACGAACAAAACAAAGTCGGTGGTTTCAGGAAGAGAGTTTTTCGTGACTTCTCAAAAAGCGAATAACCCGAACGAAATTAGCACATGTTAGTTAATTATAAATTTTTGCGAATTCTATCACCACTGGTCCAATGCTCTGCAATTGTTTTTCTACTCTTCAATTTTTATTTTTTTATGCGTCTTCTTTCTCTAAAAAGTAAAATCAATTGCTATACTTGTTAAGTGGAATCAATTTCTGTCTATCCCCATGAATGACTACGTGGTATCACCAATTAAGGGAAAAGATCTTGCGTTTAAAAAATGATAATATTATTATTATTTTACCAAATTAAATTATTCTTATTTAAAACAAGGGATTAAATTATTCTTATTTAAAATAAGGGATTAAAGCTTGAGTTGTTTAAAATAATAATAATATTATTATTTTATTTTATAAGTATGTATAAATAAAAATGATTTGATTTTTGTTTCCAAAATATGAATGATTTGAGTGTATATATATATATATATATATAAAAGGATTTTCTTTTATTATATATATATATATATATATATATATATATATTATTAAGGAAACAAAGATTTCCTTTGTTATCAAGGAAACAAAGATTTTTTGGTAATGGTACTGCATTTGGACATCCACAAATTTTGGGAGTAGTGTTTAAGTTGTGAAATCTTGTGCTTTATTTGTGCAACGTGCTTCTGATTCATGAACGACTTATTTGGTGTTTGGTGGTTATAGAGAATGTTGCGCCAGAAAATTACTTTTTTGAAATAATGTTATCATCCATCACTGCTTCAAAGTTTTCCGATCCTATATAATTGGTTTGATATCTTGTTCCTCTGAAATTACAATTGTTTCGACTAACTTGCATGTTTCGAACCACCATTCATGTCAAAGGGGCCTCCTCCAATTCAGGTGGGATTAAAGAGAAAAGAGCTGGCCATCAATTCCTAAGTCTTTCCTGAACGACAGGCTTCTTCAAGTTCCCAAGCATTCCAAAAAACATCCTGCTGTGCTTGTCTGCAATGCCTGCAAGATGGCATTTGCCACTCTGTTTCATCTCAGGCAGCATTGTTTAAGTCAGAGACACCATGAATTGCTTCAGTTAAAGAAAAGGAAAGTGGCTTTAAGCAACCCACTGTCGTGTGACCTATGTAAATCTCAAGGCTCAAGTGTCCTTGTAATAGAGGGACATCTTAATGGACTAAAGCATGCTGAATCCCTTAAAGCGTTTGAGAATGCAAAAATGACAAGAGCTGGATAGGCTTGGCTGCAAACTATAAATGACACGTTCTCAAATGGGAGATCTGCTTTGTGAATTTATGAGAAGGAACACAATCAACATTGACAACAGATTTCATGATGCTACTCCTTGAATCGCAGGGAAAAGCTTTCTAGATACAGGACTAAGAAAACAAAGAGGAATTTTGGCAGGAAAATCAAGGAACTGGGAAAGATTTTCAAGATATTTTAGGAGAGCTCTCCTAGGGTTCCCTTGATTTTCTGTTTTTGAGACTTGCAAGATCAAACTAAGCGGATTATTCAGAAATTTGAAATAGGATTAAGAGACTCGAAGTAATTTGCACGATCGCCACCCAAAGGTGTGACTCACGTGCAGGGGTAAATGTAGGCCCAGGTGTAAATTAGGGTTCATTGGTCCTAATTAAATTAAATGCACAAATTATGATTCGCATGATGATTAAATGAAAAGACGAAAGAGCCGGAAATAGAGAAATAAGACTTGAGAGAATCTTTCATGTGTCCCGAGGCAGAAGATAAGTGGAAGCGATCATATGACCACTCTCCAAAAAATCCTATAAATACCACTTCTACTCTATTGGGAAGGGGACTTCTCTTCAGACTCATGTCTTGGACCTTTAGGAGACTTGGAGATTCTCTCTCAACCCAAAGACTCAAGAAGGTTCTCTGAATCCTTGCTACCCTAATAATGTTCTTCTCTCCTCTTCAATCAATCAATCAATTCCGTTCTTTTTATAGATTTCTTTCATCTTCAGCCAACACGAAATCTTAACCCTAACAAGTTACAATTTCCTTGCCCACAAGTTTAAAAAATTATAGCTATTAAAAAAGAAGCACATTAAATACCTTTAACAAGTGCACATTTACAGTTTGGTACTAACAAACCCCTTTTTCTTTGGTTAAAACCCATGGTTTAAAGCTCGAGAGGACGTAGAATTGACAAACTTTTAATAAATACTCAAGTATGAGTGGTGATACATACGACCACAAATATATATTAATATTATATAACAATGACGTATGTGCATACATATATGAGATATTAAATAAATATATAAATAAATAAATCACACATTATTATTTTATTTTATCACTTATAATTTTACGTTAGTTGCAATTAAAATTCGTCATGAATTAATAGCGCATGAATCATTTTTTTCGGCTAAATTATATGAATAATTTTTCCTTAAGTAGCTGCTCAGAAATACTTGGTGCTTATATATTAAGAAGAAATAATCATTCAGAAACCATGAATCAAGTAATTTGGAATAATAAATATATGCGGACAGAGAAATTGGATCGAAATAACAAAATTAATTTATTTTTGTGAACAAATAGATTGTACTATCTATTTATTCGCGAGAACAAATCATTTTGTTCCTCATGCCCAATTTTCCTATACTCAATTTGGAACATAAATTAAAGAAAAAGAAAAGAGAGGAGGGAAACCAAAAGAAGAAGTTTCGGAAATAAAGTGTAAGTTGGAAAAAGCAAAAACAGAAGAAGCGGAGCACTAAATCTGGCTTACTTGCTATATTATAACATTCACGACAGTTTTCCAATAAACTTTATGTCTTCAACTTTGAAAAATATATTAATAAATTATTATTCAATAATTTTCTTATTTTTATTTAACTCTCTATTTTAATCTCTATATAGAATTTTACTCCCCAGAGTGAGGGAGTCAAAATACCGTTCTCTATATATCCAAAATGATATTTTACACCCTCGTTTAAGTGGACAACTAATTAATCATACACATCTTAACATTATTGTAACATAACTTTTTTACTACTTCATTTTCAAATTATAAATTAATATTGAATTATTTTTAAAATTAATTTCAAACATATTCAAATTTAAAATTGATATAAATTTATGTCCATGTAATTATAAATACTATAAAAGTATTATTAATGATTAAATTTATTATTTTCAAAATTTAAATTAAATGAATCATATTAATTGTAAATTTAAAATATCACAAATTAACTTTTTAAAAGTTAATATTGATCTTATGTACATTTGCAACTACAATCCATTCAATACTCCATAAATTACTTAAAATTTAAAATAAAATAAAAGTTATTTTACAGTTGAATATAATTGTTAAATTATACTCTATCTTTTATAAATTATAAGATTGTTATTAATTTTTATAAGTTAATTTAATGCATTCTCAAACTTAATAATTTTGCTAAGAATTAAAAAATAATAAATTTTATAAGTAATAGTATTTTTTTCTAAATAAGTTACACTATGTATTGATTAAATTTATATTAATTTTAGATTTAAAAATATCACATACTTCAAAAAAGATTAATAAATTAATAGCGATTTTATAATTAAAAACAAGAGGTTGTAGTATATTATATCTATCATATATTTTAATGCATAAAGCCAATACAAAGGTTAAATAGTTACAACGGTCAAAATATCTGTGACTGGTAGAACTTTAAAATTTCCAATTTTATTATTTAGGTATCAATATAAGGAACCAATGACACTGTAAAATAAGGATAAAGATAAAAGAACTACTATGAATGCTCTTAGTTTTTCTTAAAGAGGTAGGTTCGAGAAATTGGACTGGGCTTTCGATCGCAATTTTAATGGGCTACTGTTATGCAATAACTAATAATTACCGGACGGGCTCCAAGCCCCAGCCCACGATAGAAATTGGCGCCAAATCTTCCCGCCAAAAACAAGGAACGAGTGACGAGCGACCTCCCCTCAAAAGAGGGAAAAGCCAGTGTAGATTTTAGTCTCTATCTAAACCTAATAAAGAAATTTTAAGAGGAGCGAGAAATGGCAATATCGTCGCAGTCGTCTTCAGAGGAAGAAGGCAACGTGAATGTGAACAGCGGTGGGAATCAGCCGTCGACGCCGGATTCGCTAACATCGGCGGGTTTCAACACTGATCAGCTTCCTTTTAACACCACTAGCCGGACATCAGAGAACTACTCGGAGGAGGAAGAGGAAGCCGCAGTCGATCACCGTATCATCAGGGACGATGAGCCCGACGACGACGAAGAAGAAGAAGGAGAGGATCTCTTCAACGACAATTACATGGAGTTAGTTGTTGCTTTTAACTCTTTTAATACTATTAGCTACACACACATACACACACGTGTTCACATCGATTTGACTTGGGTATTTTTTTGAATTGGGGGACAATATCAATTATTAATAGCGATTATCGGAGGATGGAGGAACATGATCAGTATGAATCGGTAGGCCTGGATGAATCACTGGAAGACGAGAGAGATTTGGATCAGATTATGGCTGACCGAAGGGCTGCTGAGATTGAGCTTGAGGCCAGAGACGCTGCCACTGCTGCTCCCCCAACTCTTTCTCATCGCAAGCTTCCTCACCTTCTACATGACCAAGGTCTTATTGTTTCTTATCAACTAGAGTATTTCAATCCCTACATTCAATACTCAGCCTTCTTGTCTAACCCTTAATTTTATTGTCAAGTTATCAATTTGGTCCCATATAACGTGTCTAAGGGCTTTCTCTCTATTTTAGTATTCTACTCCGGCCTTTTTATTATTTACCTGCACTTTCCACATATTTTCACAATTGCAGGTACATATATCATTAGGTTCCTGAGATGAAACCCTTTTTTTGCATTCAATTTTTCTAACTTTAACTACAAGTTGAATGAGTTATGATATTGTTCATTTTAGTATAAGTACCAGAACTCGACTCAATTTGATACTTGATCCACCGATCATGTGATCCAGTTTACCTTTTGTGTCTATTTTACCAAGGAGGATGATGGGTATTTACTATTTTTATGTTTCAAGTTTAATTATGCAACTTCAATATTGGAGAATGTTATCGGGTTGCTATATTAATTCAGTCTTATCTGTAGTACAGATAATCCAACTTTGAGATCAGTTTTGTTTCAAAACTTGAAGAAAATTGTTAATGAATTCTTAATCTTGCATATCAGTATCACATTTGTAAATAGCAATAATGTTAGGTTGTATGTAAACACAATATGCTTTTCCTTATAAATCAACTCCTTTGCTGGCTAATTATTTCCATAGCTGATTCAGTTTAAAATTATTTCTCACTAGTTGTCTTTGCTACTGATCCATGGATGTGTTGACAATACAATGTGTAAGAACATGATGAATTAATAGTTAAGCTGATGTTAGTGATCGTTGCAGATACTGATGATGATAACTATAGGCCTTCGAAAAGAACTAGAGCTGATTTTAAGCCTCCTACTATGCCTAGAAGCTTTGACGATACTGACGCAATGCAAAGTTCACCTGGTAGATCGCAAAGGGGACACTCAAGAGAAGACGTGCATATGACTGATCAGACCGATGATGAACCATACGAGGTGTCAAGTTTCTCCTTGGCTCTGGTTTTTAAATATCGTATGAGTATCGAGGATTGCCACATAACAGTTTGTGAATTACACATCATGGGTCACTTGTATTTACTGATTGATTTTGATGCAGGATGAAGATAATGATGAAGCCGAATTTGAAATGTATCGTGTTCAGGGAACACTTAGGGAGTGGGTTACTAGGGATGAAGTGCGTCGGTTTATTGGCAAGAAATTCAAGGAATTCATGCTCACATATGTGAATGCCAAAAGTGAACATCGTGACTTCGAATATTTACGACAGATAAATGAAATGGTTTCAGGTAAATGGTTTTCTCATTATATACCTGAAACAGCTTGTTAACTAATAAGAGGTGATGAGGATGACGAGTCCAAATCCAATAAGAAATTTCTATTTATAATATGAAGGTTTTATTATCTTTAATACAAGGGAAGTTGATGTAATTATTTTTTTATTTATTAGTGGGGATTTAGAACATTTAATAGTGATTAGGATCGTAATATTTATTAAGGTTACTTTAGCCATTTAGTACTTTTGTTTGACATAACAGAAGACAAATAGAGAATAGAAACAATCACATGAATTGAATCTATGTAACTTTGCAATTACATGAATTCACAAAGTCGAATAAAATTGACTAAAGCAACCACAATATTTATGAACTAGAATAATAATAATGTTCCATAATAATAACCCTAAGAGGCTATTTATACTACTTAAACCCTAAAAATAAATAAAATCCAATAAACGTGAAAGTAAGCCCAAAACAAAACTGTCCATTAATAAATAAAACTACATCAAATATTTAAATTGTTTATAAATACTGAAACATAAATTATATCGAATCTTGATAGATAACTCTTCCCATGTGTTTCTTATTTTTTTGGAGAAAATTTTATCTCGAATTTTAAAATGAAGTAGTATCAGAAACCAACCGTTAACATTCACAATCTTTTTTGTACCATGTATTCACAATGTTGTTTCTCAAAGAATTTTTTTTGGAAATAATTATGAAATAATATAAACCTTCGTATTAACTTGCCCTTTTAACAAATCAACAAATTCAAAAATTTCAAGTTGTCAAAAACAGGATTATGAACAATCTCATGACCAATCTCAATTTTTTACGATGTTACTATCTTTATGTTGCGTTGATTCCAAATCATGATCTTCAACCACTAAGCTTGGTTTGTCTTTAACTAAAACTCCTTCAACCTCCTTCATGTCTTCCACACTCTACTAGAACGAACAAATAATCACATGACTAAGAAGTAGGATTGATGGCACTACAACTTTCTTGAAGATTTTCCATGCTTGCTATGAAATTTTTGCAACACCTTCTAACTTCATCAATTAAAAAAATAATCTCCTTCTGTTGGTTCTTGCAACACCTTTTAACTTCATCAATTAGAAAAATTATCTCCTTTTGTTGCTCTTCTCTACTCTTCTTTTCTCAACTTGATATCGATGTTTCAACTTCAAAGTTTATGATGTGCTTCCTTTGATTCCTCCAAAAGATCTTCATATTGGGTCATCAAGTTTTTACTATGAGGAACATAAATCTCATAATCTAACAAATCACATTCACTCTTAAGAAAGGCAATATAATCCCTCCCTCAATTCTTGCCTTCGTAACTTTAGACATTTTGGATGCAAAGATTGAAAAAGCTTTGGGCCAAATTATAATTAACTAGAACTTGAGATAACAAGATGCTAGTATACCAAAACTTCAGGAACCCAAACAGAGTAATTTACAAAACAGGAGGTTCTCACTTGTAATATGTCCAAACTTAGTACCTGTTGGTGAACTAGTGATTGGAGAAAAAGATGCAGAGGCTAGCTTGGAGAAAAAGATGTAGCGGTGGGTCTTATGCTTAGTAAATCAAAACATGGTTTTTTTTTCTTCCTATAGCGGAGACGACTTCTTTAGCAGTTTTTTTGGGACAGAAAATTAAAGATAAAATTTGACTAGTTTTACCTAGTCCCCAAGATGAACGAATGATTGCTTGCAATCCTCGTTACATTGACATTGGAGTGGATTGTCTCTTGCTTAATCAGTAGAATCGTTCTTGTCCTTGGCTAACTCTCAGGTTTTGATACCAACTGACACAACGGAAGACGGATAGAGAATATAAACAATTAGAAAAATTGAATATATGTAACTTTGCAATCACAGGAATTCTCGAAATTGAATAAAATTAACTAAAGCAGGCACAATGTTTATGAATCAGAATAATAATAATGTTCCATAATAATAACCCTAAGAGACTATTTATACTAGCTAAACCCTAAAAATAAATAAAATCCAATAAACTTAAAAAGTAAGCCCAAAACATCATAAATGGACCCAGATAATTACCTGACTACTTATTAATAAATAAAAATACATCAAATATGTAAATTGTCTATAAATACCAAAATATAAATTATATCGAATCTTGACAGATAACTCTTCTTGTGTCATTATTACTCCGAAAGTAATATTAGGATTTTTGAATAAATATTGATGTATTCCCTACAATTGATATTGATATTTGGGTAATGAGGTGCATATCCTCACCTGAGTAATTTTCTGTTGTTTATTTCAATTATGTTTGTTCCAAATCTTGTCCTACATCAAGATAGATCTCTTTTTGAGGGAATTGGCAATATTGTGCCACATAGGGTACTAATCATTCACATGCGGAAATACATTATTCTTTTATTTTATTTTTTGGTAATAACTTGTTCAATGTTTAACTGCAGTTAATAGGTGTAGCCTTGAGATTGATTACAAGCAATTCATATATATCCACCCAAATATAGCCATCTGGCTAGCAGATGCACCCCAGTCTGTACTCGAGGTTATGGAAGAAGTGGCTAATAAAGTTGTCTTCGACTTGCACCCAAACTATAAGCAAATACACCAGAAAATCTATGTCCGAATCACCAACTTACCTGTATATGATCAGATACGCAACATAAGGTAATGTTAGAACATCCATCACTGTCTTCTGATGTGGAATTTTTTTATATAGTGAAACACTAAATGCTTGCTGTATCTTCTCAGACAGATACATTTGAACACCATGATCCGTATAGGTGGTGTAGTGACCCGGCGCTCTGGAGTGTTTCCCCAGCTGCAGCAAGTAAAGTATGATTGCAACAAGTGTGGAATGATTTTGGGTCCATTTTTCCAAAATTCATATGCAGAAGTGAAGGTCGGTTCTTGCCCTGAGTGCCAGTCAAAAGGACCATTTACTATCAATATTGAGCAGGTAAATTTTGTAAAATCCTTCTTTTTAGTCGAAAGAACTGAAAATAATAATCTTACGTTTGCCTATATCATCTGGTCTTGCTGTAGACATTGTACAGGAATTATCAGAAACTCACCCTTCAAGAGAGCCCAGGAATTGTGCCAGCTGGTCGACTTCCAAGATACAAGGAAGTGATATTGCTGAATGATCTGATAGACTGTGCCCGTCCTGGGGAAGAGATTGTAGAACTCTGACCTATAGGACTAGCATATTTTCTTCCTATACTAACTTGAACTAGTAATCAGCTCCTGAAGTTCTCTTTTGTACACCATCTGATTTTTTTTCAGGAGGTCACTGGCATTTACACAAACAATTTTGACTTGTCTTTAAATACGAAGAATGGATTTCCGGTCTTTGCAACTGTGATTGAAGCCAATTATGTTACAAAGAAGCAAGACCTATTTTCAGCTTACAAACTTACCCAGGAGGACAAAGAAGAAATTGAAAAGTTGTCTAAAGACCCCAGGATTGGAGAAAGGGTGTGTCATGGGATACAACTTTTCATCTTTTTTCTCAACTATCTTTTTAAGGAAATTACTTTTAGTATTATTCCTCCAGTAAACAGTTTTGTAATCTTTCTTATCAGAGTTTAATCCTGAAAAGGCTTTTTACAATAACTTTTCAGATAATTAAGTCTGTTGCCCCATCGATATATGGTCACGAGGACATAAAGACTGCAATTGCTCTTGCAATGTTTGGAGGCCAGGAGAAAAATGTTGAAGGAAAGCATCGTTTGCGAGGAGATATAAATGTACTCCTGCTAGGTGATCCAGGCACAGCAAAATCGCAGTTCCTCAAGTAAGAGATTCCACTAATTACAAAGTACTTGTTATTTTTAGTAATTATGTCGATTAAATTTCCGAGGACTTTTTAAAAGGTATGTTGAAAAGACTGGACAGAGGGCTGTCTATACAACTGGGAAAGGAGCTTCTGCTGTTGGGCTCACAGCAGCAGTTCACAAGGATCCAGTCACCCGGGAGTGGACCCTTGAAGGAGGGGCTCTCGTTCTAGCTGATAAAGGGATATGCCTTATTGACGAGTTTGACAAAATGAATGATCAGGACAGGCAAGTCTGCTTGTGTATGTACACGTGTGCTGTTTGATCTTTAATCTGTATCCCTCTTACTTTTTTCGAATTGTAATCTCGGTCAGGGTAAGTATCCATGAAGCAATGGAGCAGCAGAGCATTAGCATATCAAAGGCTGGGATTGTCACTTCACTCCAAGCCCGCTGTTCTGTCATTGCTGCTGCAAATCCTATAGGAGGAAGGTGAGGAGATAATATAATAGCAAGCTGAATGATGGGGAAGTTAGCACTGCCTACAATGGATTAGAAGTTGGACTAGATTAGGAGTATTACCAGCACCTGAACGGTCTTTTAAGGATCTTAATGCATTGTCATCTATGTGCTGTCATTCACAAGGTTTTATCCATCTAATTGTTTGGGTAATTTAGTTACAAATTTAGTAACAAACACCCCCTTCCTCCTGGGGGGTTGGGTGTTTTTGGAAGGGGGAGGGAGCTCATGCTTCCATTTATTGTGTGATTGAGCAATAGATATGGAATATGTGCACCCCTCTTCGCTTGTGCCTGTCTTTGTTTGTATATGTGCTAGATTCTTATATGAAAAGCATAAGATTGTATCCCATGCTTGTTTTGTTATTTAAAGTTATAGATTTGGTAATAAGGTCCTGACCTGCTAATCATGTGCTTAAAATGGGATCTACATGTATCCTAGGGTGGTCAAGTTTCCTCTTGGAATGCTTTTTAGAAACATGGATGCTGAACTCAAATAAAAAAACCTTGCCCACTTTCGGCTTTATTAAAGAGCATGGTAGATTTCTAATTTGTTGGTCTTATTATTATTATTATTATTATTATTATTATTATTAGTATTATTTTTCACAAAATGATGTAGTGTACATTCTAATGCGTGTAATGTGATAAAAGACTTTTTTTTGGGTCCACAACTAGATTCAAACCCCTGCTTTATTCTCCAACTCGTTTATTCCTTTAACAAATACCATTACTTTCTTGCAGATATGATTCGTCCAAGAATTTCTCACAAAATGTGGAGCTGACAGATCCAATTGTTTCTCGTTTTGATATCTTGTGTGTTGTCAAGGTTATATACAATATATTTAGATTTGCTCCTGAATTTTGCATTGATGAGCTTTTTGTTATTGAGGAATGAAACTTGTGTGCAGGATGTGGTTGACCCAGTTACAGATGAGATGCTTGCAAAGTTTGTAGTTGATAGTCATTTCAAGTCGCAAGCCAAAGGTACTAATTTAGATGACAAGTCGCTCGGCCATTCCCAGGAAAATATTGAAGCCACTGCCATGACAGCTGATCCTGAGGTTTTTAATTGAGATCTAATTTTGGCTTGTAGTTTGTTTCAACTATAATTTTCCTCAATGACTTGGTTAATTCCTTTGTAATCTCAGATAATTCCTCAAGATCTGCTAAAGAAGTACATAACCTATACCAAGTTAAATGTATTCCCAAGGTTGCATGATGCTGATCTAGACAAGCTCACTCAAGTTTATGCAGAATTACGGAGAGAATCTTCTGTGAGATACCCTTGACAAATTATTTCCTTTTCTTTTCTTGTTTGGAGTGCAAGTAAATTTCATATTGATTTGCTTGTATGTCATGGTCGATCTATTTATTGAACAAATAGCACGGACAAGGAGTTCCTATAGCAGTAAGGCACATAGAATCAATGATACGGATGTCTGAAGCCCATGCCAGAATGCATCTCAGACAGCATGTCACTCAAGAAGATGTGGACATGGCAATTCGTGTGCTCCTTGACTCGTTTATTTCAACACAAAAATTTGGGGTGCAAAAAGCTTTGCAAAAGGTAGTATTCAAGAGAACATAATTTCCCTGTGCCATTGTACTAACGCAGGGGTCAACTACAAAAGCGTCCCTCAATGTTTCAGAAAATTCATTTTTACCAATATTATGGGTTACCGTGTTATCCTGATTCTAGTCCATAAAATATTCTATTGAACCGGAGGACATTTTGTATTTATTTTTTGGATGCTGTCACAATTCTGACTTTTTTTATTTTTGCTAATTTGAACAGAATAGATATTGAAATAATCTATAATTTTTCTGCAGAGTTTCAAAAAGTATATGACATTTAAGAGGGATTTCAATGGCATAGTTTTGCATCTTCTTCGTCAGCTTGTGAAGGATGCACTGCATTTTGAAGAAATTGTGTCTGGTTCTACAACAGGTCTTGCCCATGTTGATGTGAAAGTGGAGGAGTTGCAAAGCAAGGTAGTCTGAACTCCCGAACTTTTGTTTTATTTTGTTTCCAGCAGTAGAAGCTGGGCTTCTGACAAATATAGTATTGACACTTTTATGTTGCAGGTTCATGATTATGGAATCACCGATCTAAAAGCATTCTTTTCAAGTATCGAATTTTCTAGAGCCAACTTTGAGTTGGATGAGGAAAGGGGAGTGATAAGCCACCGGCTTGCAAGATGATGCATAACTTGCTCACTTAATCATTTCAACAGTCAACGAGGTAATCAGTGAATTGAATTTGCAGTATAACAAGTTTACAGATGTCAAAAACTCTCAATCATGAGTTTTGAGGATATGTTATTATTATTATTATTGTTTGTCAAATGAACAAGATGGATATTATTCCAGGGCTGCTTTTAATTTTTAAGCTTTGTTTCTGGGTTGTATGCAAAAGCAAAGGAGTTGTTGCTGTAGAGATAACTAGAATTCCATTAGTATACAAATTCACAATTTCCCGCATACTCGGACTGAAGAAAATCAAAGAATGTCTATTACGATCAACTGAAAATTTTCTACCAACACAATTTCCCGCAGCAATTCCACATAAACCTGGGATTTGAGGTGCCTGTCAACAACCTTAACACTTGGCAATCAGCAACCATGCAGGGCAACATAATTAGGTTAATTAACTAATTAATAAGCAAGAAACATTGCGACACGGAGGCCTTCAATGTATAAACTATAAAGCCAGATGAAAAGCTAATATGAACCCAGCTTCATTGAAATACCTGCTCTATATACCTTTCAAGTCTCAGACAAATTATCTGCTTGTCAAGCTAGGAATAATGAATGTCAAAAGAATCCTATCGCCTTGAAGATATTATCCTTTACTGCCCGGCCCCCAGAGCTACACCCATCAGCATGAATCACCTTCTGCACCCTTGACAAAGGAAAACTGCAATATAATTTTCATTGCCTAATAACCAATTTGGTCCCGAGGCAAGGAATGACTAATTACATTAAAAGATGAAGTCAAATCTCCTTAAATCTATTATTCATTTCCGAAAACATCCTCACTTAACGCTCACTAATTGTATCTAATGTAAGACGATAATTCCTTCACACTTCCACATGATAGTCTATTTGTTTCCTTAAAGAAGATGATTACTGGCCTTCTAACTCGGTCTTTAAAGTTGAATATATATATATATATATATATCAACCGTGACGCCCCAAAATAGGTATACATCACCTATTCTGAGTCGTCAAATGCATGGTACAGAATACAAATACAAACTTAATTATACAACCGTCGTATAATATACGACAATACATAAACTGAGAGTTTTAATAGGAACTAGACAATATCCACACTCAAAGAATTTTTCATTACATTTATTGTCACTCTTTTTAACAGAATAGTGAGGACTACTAATACTATCATCTGAACCGTCACTCCGTTCCCTGACTAGTCCCGGCTAGGTTCTCATTTCAAGAGAAACAGTGAAAGAAAAGGGAAGCTCAACTAGTCAAAGAAGAAATATTATGACTAAGATAATGCGGAATAAATTATCGTTAGTCTTCAACAATGTTAAAGCGATAAAATACAATAGACATCAAGTTTAGCTGCAATTTGAACAAACAATCCATTAAAAGAGTCAAGTAGAGAATAAAATCTACTATCTTTTATGATTTAAAAGATTTTTCATTATTTTATCATTTGAGACTCGATTTTAATAAATAATCCACATCATCCATGTATACTACTTTAATGATATTCATTAGTATCACGACCATAAATTATCCACGCACTTTTTGGGCTAAGGATATTCGATGTATTCATCAATGGTCGTGATCATGCCAACAATCGTCCATCAATGTCTTATGGGCCAATGAGGACTTTTACCACATCATTTGTAACATTACGGTCGTGATTATCCCAATAATACATGGTCATAATCATACCAAGTCCATCTATGCACTACTTCTGGTCACGAGATGACTTTTCAACAAAATATAAACATGAGGATGATGACAATGATATAAGAATTCAATAAAACAAGTTTAAGAATTAATTTATCCAGAACCAATAACGTCCAAATTGTCAACATGATACTACTTTGTGGGGTAAAACTCAAGAATGCTCATAAGAATATTTCTATGAAAAGATACTGATGAATCGCAAATATCAAGGATATTCCACTAATTTCATAGAGTATAAAAGCCAAAATTCTTATTGGAAAGCCCCTTCTTTTCTGGGAACGACCTGGTCGATTAATATTGTGAATTATAATAATGATGATAAATGTTGTTAAATATATTGAGGTGTATTTTTATGAAGTCGCAGAAGTTTATATATATATATATATAAATTTTGTTTTATTAGTATTATTAATGTAATAAAATGAAAAGTTTTTATATAAAACAGAATATAAAGTTATTTATTTTATTAGACTATAAATAGAATATATAATATTCTATTATGCAAAGTGTTTGCATAATGTCTGCATAGTGTTTGCATAGTAAAATCTTTTTATATAAAACATAATACTTTTATAAAGTTATTCATTTTATTAGATTATAAATAGAATATATTATATTTTATTTAAAAGATTTTGTTTTATTAGAATATTTTATTAATACTATGTAACACCCCCTTTTCGAAATAGAAAGAGAGGTTACTCAAAACATAACAAAACTGATGAATTTAATAGCAAGGCTCAAAGCCACAAAAGAATAGTCTTAATAACTGATAAATACCACAAGTCAACCATAATAAATCTCAAACTGTCTCAAACCACAATCTAAAATAATTATTACAATTCCAAGTAAACTGATACATCAAGTCTAAACAGAATATTTCTAAATCATTGGAATGAATGAAGCTCTCATCACACTTGCCCTTGATCCTCATGATTACCTGCCGGAAGAAAAACACAGCATGAGCCAAATGCCCAGTACGGATATAGAATACAAATAATGAACCGAAATAACTAACTCAATTAAATGAAATGAAACAAAACGAACTGAAATGAAACGAAACGAACAAAACTGACACAACTAAATAATAGGCTGAATCAAATGGCTGGGTGTTATTTCATACCGAGCTCAGAACAAAACAGAAATATACCTTGTCACACAGACAAGTCAAATAATATGCCACACAGGCAAATCAAAATAATGTCACACATGCATAACATACATCGGACCGGCCGGATCCAGATGCATGCAAATCGGAAGGCGTATTTGGCACAAACATTACCAATCCGCAGAACAGAAAACTAGGGTCGACCCATACGCCTCCCACAACAAAACACCAAATGGCCAACTCCCACCAGAGCAAAAAAGCGGAGACGCCAGTGGGTGATCACCTGACCACGCGGAAGGTGTCATGCCTCTATGCCAAGATGACATGTCTATGGTAATTTCTACGGTGGTTATAGCTCAAGTATACCCTACGGTATTCTAACAAAATATAATGTCACAACACATGCGACACAACAAATGAGTTCTAACATGTACATGTTAAACTGAAACAAATCATCATCACAAGTCTCCAAAAATATATTAACATGTACATTACTACAATATCAAAATATATCTATAGACATGATACACTAGTCTAAAGAGTACAAATAAGAGTTCTAACTATGAACGCCCAAAACGAACTATCACAATGAATTTGATAAGAAATAATTATAAGAGGCAATTCTAAATTTCGAAACGAATAACAAAACGAACAAATTAAAACAAAAGAGTCTCGCTGGAAAAGTACGGAATCCGTACCTGGATTAAGCAATATAATACCCAAAGTTATTCCAAAAACTCGTTTAGACTCTCTTTGCGTTCAATCTAAATAATTTAATAAGATTTTATTACAATCCAATCATTAATAACATAATAATATTAAATTTATTATTAAAAACTTAACAATTATATCGGCAAAATTAATTAATTTAAATCTATATACATAATTTAAATTTTATTTACCAATTCTAATTTATAAATTTCATGACTAAATACTTATTAAAATATAAATATATATATATATATATATATATATATATATATATAAAAGAAGTCATGTCTTGAAATGTCAATAAAGTCATAAACAAAAGTTATATATATATATATATTATTAGTATTATTACATATATCTATATATATGTATACGATATTTCTGAAGCAAGCAATCCATCTTTAATCACTATATATACATAATATAATAATATATTCATGAATAAAGAATCCTTTTTACTTGATCAATTTCTCTATACTCTTTTTCTTTTCCTCCGATATCAGCCGACCTCTACTTTCTCTTTTCCCCAATTCGTATAAAGAGTATGCGAGTTAAATTAGGTTTTATTTATTTATTTTTATTTTACTAACTCTCCTAATTTTTTTTAATAGGCTTTATTATTACCCACATAAATTAAACTAAATTAGTTTTTAAAGCCCAATTTTAAAAAATTTAATTTATCCACACTTATTAATATTTATTAACCCAAATAAATTAAATACTAGTTTGACCCAAATAAATGACAAAGTCCAATTAATATGTTTTGAAAACAAAATAATTTTTTATTATTTAATATTTATTTATTTATTATATATATATTTTTTCCTTCCGGGTATTACATCACCTACCCCTTAAAAAGGATTCCGTCCCCGGAATCAAAAGAATAGAACGTACCTAATTTTCAAAGAGATGCAGATACTCCACTCGAATAGACTCCTCTATTTTCCAAGTAGCTTCCCGCTCCGAATGGTTCCTCCACAAAACCTTAACAAACGGAATAGTCATAATCCGCTCTTGACGATCCAAAATCACCTCGGCTTGTTCCTCACAAGTAAGATCCTCCCGAATCTTATCGAATGGATATTGCACCACGTGCAACGGATGATAATGATAACTCCTCAACACCGACACATGGAACACATTGTGCACGTGAGCTAGCTGCGGAGGCAAAGCTAACCGATACGCAACTTCACCAACCCTCTCCAAAATCTTAAATGGTCCAATATAACGCGGATTAAGTTTCCCTTTCAACCCAAATCTTCGAATGCCCTTCCAAGGAGAAACTTTTAGAAACACATACTCACCAGGTTCAAACACTAAAGTCCTACTATGCTTATCAGCATAACTCTTCTGCCGTGATCGAGCCGACTTCAATTTTTCCTTAGCCACCGCTACCTTCTCCGTAGTGATTTGGACCAACTTAGGCCCTTCTATGGCCCTTTCGCCAACCTCATCCCAACAATTTGGTGCCCGACACTTCCTACCATATAATGCCTCAAAAGGTGCTATCCCAATACTTGCATGCCAACTGTTGTTATAAGAAAACTCAACTAAGCTCAAGTAATCATCCCAATTACCCGACCACTCAAGTGCACAAGATCTCAACATGTCCTCTAATGTCTGAATAGTCCGTTCGGATTGCCCATCAGTTTGCAGATGGAAAGAAGTACTGAAGTTGAGCCGAGTACCCCAAGCTCGTTGAAAACCTTTCCAGAACCGTCAAGTGAACCGCGGATCCCGATCTGAAAAAATAGACACCGGAGTACCTTGAAGTCTAACAATCTCCTGCTGAAAGATATGTGCCAACCTATCCACCGAGTAACCCTCATGGATAGCCAAAAAGTGTGCCGATTTGGTCAACCGGTCCACCACTACCTATATAGCATCATTCTTCTTGAAAGTCTTCTTGCAAACCGGTCACAAAATCCATCGTGATATCCTCCCACTTCCACAATTGGAATGTCTAAGCATTGCTGCAAAGAAACCACTAGCTCGTTGATGTTCTATCTTCACTTGTTGACAAGTGAGGCACTCCCAACATATTAAGCCACGTCTCGTTTCATCCCATTCCACCAAAAATTCTTCTTCAAATCCCTATACATCTTTGTAGAACTTGGATGAATAGAAAATGGCGAACTATGAGCCTCGTGACCAACACCGCCTCCCAAAATGATTGGATCGAGCATAGTACAACCGCTCACCCAACCAATTCACACCATGGTCATTAATACGAAACTCGGGCTGCTTGCCTCCTCTGAATTCCGCGTCATACTCCACAACTCTCCATCTTCTTTTTGAGCTTCTTTGACCCGCGAGATAAGAGAGGGCTCCACTCTCATACCCGCCAAAATCCCATCTGAACCTCGTATATACAACTCCAACTCGAGCTCTCCATATCCGAAATAAGCTGAGGTTGTGTAATAAGGGCTGCTACACTCCCAAAACTCTTTCTGCTAAGAGCATCTGCAACCACATTTGTCTTTCTCGGGTGATACTGAATCCTCGCATCATAATCTTTTAGAAGCTCCAACCAACGCCTTTGCCTCATATTGAGCTCCTTCTGAGTGAAAATGTATTTAAGACTTTTGTGATCGGTGAAGATATCACAAGTCTCTCCATACAAATAATGCCTCCAAATCTTTAAGGCAAATATCACTGCTGCCAACTCCAAATTATGTGTGGGTTAGTTCACCTCATAAGGTTTAAGCTGCCTAGAAGCATAAGCAATCACCTTTTGTGTTGTCAGATCAAACACACCCCAAGCCCTTCTTAAGCATCTTTATAAATCGGTAACCTCCGTCCGGACGGCAATGAATGCAAGTATAGGGAGCTGCCATGTTTTTTTCTTCAACTCCTCAAAACTCTTCTCACGCTCCTTATTCCACACAAACTTCGTGCCCTTTCTCATCAACTGAGTCAATGGTAAGGCGAGCAAAGAAAATCCTTCCATAAATCGCCTATAATACCCTGCCAAACCCAAGAAACTCTTAATCTCTGTCACCGTAGTAGGTCTCGACCATTTAGTGATAGCCTCAACCTTCGCAGGATCCACCTTAATGCCTTCAGCAGAAACAACGTGGCCCAAAAATGCAACCCGCTCCAACCAAAACTCGCATTTAGAGAATTTAGCATACAACTTCTCTTTCTGCAAAATCCCTAACACTGTGCGAAGATGCTCCTCATGCTCCTCCTCAGACTTGGAGTAAACCAAAATGTCATCAATAAAGACAATAACAAATTGGTCCAAGTACTCCCTGAACACCCGATTCATCAAATCCATAAACACCGCTGGAGCGTTAGTTAACCCGAATGGCATCACCAGAAACTCGTAATGCCCATATCGAGTGCGAAAAGTCATCTTAGGGATATCTTCATCCTCACTCAATCGATGATAGCCGACCTCAAGTTTATCTTCGGAAAATACTTTGCCCCCTGAAGTTGGTCAAACAAGTCATCAATCCTCAACAATGGATACCGATTCCTGATGGTGATCTTGTTCAACTCTTTGTAGTCTATACACATCCTCATAGACCCATCCTTCTTCTTCACAAACTAAACTGGAGCACCCCACGGCGAAACACTCGGCCGAATAACACCACGATCTAAAAGCTCCTGCAACTGCTCCTTTAACTCCTGCAATTCCAACGGTGCCATTCGATATGGCGCCATAAAAATAGGCTTCGCACCAGGAACAAGCTCAATAGCAAATTCCACTTTCCGCTGCGGTGGCAACCCTGACAACTCTTTAAGAAACACATCGAAAAAATCACAAATAATTGGAACATCCTCAATACGGGACTCTCCCTTAGAGGTATCCTTCACAAACGCCAAATACCCCTCACAACCCTTTGCTACCAACTTCCCAGCCTTCAAAGCTGAAATCAACTTCAACACCCTACTCGGCTATGAACCCTGAAACACGAACTCTGGAGACTTCACATCTCCAAATATAACTTTCTTCGCTTGACAATCAATAGTGGCCTGGTGCTTATCTAACCAGTCCATCCCAAGATGACATCAAAATCATGCATACTCATCGGAAGAAGATTAGCCCTACAAACCATATCCCCAAAACTGATCGCACACCCTCGATACAAATCAGAAATAACGACAGAAGTCCCCATCGGGGTAGCAATAGACATATCAAAATCTAAAGACTGAGATGGCACACCCAGGTACCGAACAAAAGACTGAGCAACAACAGAATGAGTAGAACCCGTAATAAATAAAATAGACGCCTCACGATTGCCAACTAAAAGAGTGCCAAAAATAGTACCTAACGCACCTGCCGCCTGGTTATACGTCAAAAAAAACACTCGAACACCCTGACGCTGACCTCCATTGCCACCATTATCACCACCTCCACCATTACCACGTGGCCCTATACAATCTCTAGCCATATGACCCATCTGTCCACACAAGAAGCATGCACCGGTGAGTCTGTGGCACTGCCTCCCCGGATGATTAACCCCACAAGTAGCACAAGGAGTTATCGAAATGAGATTTGGGTTACACCCACTAGCTGGTCCTGGATAACGACCCTGATTTTGCCCCTGCTGACAATTATGCCCTTGCTGACGATTCTGTCCATACCAAGGTAGTTGAAGCTGACGATTTTACCCTTGCTGAGGCATCTGCTGATAACCATTGTTTTGATTCTGGCCACGCCACTGCCCCTGTTGGCCACCACGGTTTCGATTCCACTAACCACCCTGATTCTTCCTGTGCTGACCCGAAGTTTGACCCTGCTGGTCATCTCTGTCCCTCTTTCGACTCCCTTTCGGTTTAGAAGACCGAAAGTCCTGTCTCTCAATCTCAATATTCTTGGAAGCATTGGCCACTGCTGACACATCTGTAAACTTGGTGTTAATAAGATGCTGCTGTTACCTGTAATGGATCCTCCACTTGAACTTCTTTGCCTGTTCTGCTGCAGTCCCTGCTGAGGTTCCCGCAAAGCCTACCAACCTGGTGAACCTCGTCATAAAATCTGTGATGGACTCGTCATCTTTCTGTCGAATAGACAGATAGTCTCTAGCATAGGCCTCTTTATCAGCAGTAGGAAAATACTACTGATAAAAGACCTCACAAAACTCAGCCCAACCAAGTGTTTCAACATACCCATCACCCTTTGTTGTCTTCATCGCTTTCCACCATCTCTGTGCATCCCCTTCTATCTTGTAAACTACAAGCAATACTCTCTGATTATCCGAGCATCCCAACACATCGAAAATCTTCTCCAGGTGGGCAATCAAATTCTCTACATCAATTGGAGTCAGAGCTAAACTGAATGACTGTGGCTTCTGCTTCTGAAACCTTTCCAACCATAGATACATTGGAACCACCTGCTGATCATGACCATCTACATTCCCTTTCTATTCGTTTGCATGTGGACCATTATTTCCCGGGTTCTCCTCCTCAGGAATTTCTGGTGGCGACTGCTGCATTGCCTGTACAACCTGTGCCACCAACTGAGGTAATGCCTGATTCACCGCCTGATTCACCAAAGTAGCCAATTGAGCATTTATCTGATTATTAGGTTGCTCATTGGGCTGACCCTCACCTCTTCCCCTATTGTTGCCTCGCCTTCCAGCAACTCTGGCGGATCTACGAGCCATCTAACAAAGAGATCAACGAATAGATAACAAGGCAGATTAGAGACAGATTTGAATATAGCTGATATAATAGCTGAACAGAAAATCAAACATGACAAAAACCTAACCCAGAAGTCTACCCATAACTCACAGGTCAAACCTATATAGGTTTTCTACAAGAAAAAACCTAAGCTCTGATACCAACTCTGTAACACCCCCTTTCCGAAATAGAAAGAGAGGTTACTCAAAACATAACAAAATTGATGAATTTAATATGAAGGCTCAAAGCCAAAAAAAAATAGTCTTAATAACTAATAAATACCACAAGTCAACCATAATAAATCTCAAACTGTCTCAAATCACAATCTAAAATAATTATTACAATTCCAAGTAAATTGACACATCAAGTCTAAACAGAATATTTCTAAATCATTGGAATGAATGGAGCTCTCATCACACTTGCCCTTGATCCCCCTGATTACCTGCCGGAAGAAAAACACAGTATGAGGCAAATGCCAGTACGGATATAAAATACAAATAATGAACCAAAATAACTAACTCAATTAAATGAAATGAAACAAAACGAACTGAAATGAAACGAAACGAACAAAATTGACACAACTAAATAATAGGCTAAATCAAATGGCTGGGTGTTATTTCATACCGAGCTTAGAACAAAACAGAAATATACCTTGCCACACAGGCAAGTCAAATAATATACCACACAGGCAAATCAAAATAATGCCACACATGCATAACATACATCGGACCGGCCGGATCCAGATGCATGCAAATCGAAAGGCGTATTTGGCACAAACATTACCAATCCGTAGAACAAAAAACTAGGGTCGACCCATACGCCTCCCATAACAAAACACCAAATGGCCAACTCCCACCAGAACACAAAACGGAGACGCTGTGGGGATCGATCTGCTTGCCGTGGAAGGTGTCATGTACCTCGGTAATATGACATACTGTGGTACCCCTACGGTGGTTATAGCTTCGGTATACCCTACTACCAGATTCTAACAAAATATAATGTCACAACACATGTGGCACAATAAAGGGGTTCTAACATGTACATGTTAAACTGAAACAAATCATCATCACAAGTCTCCAAAAATATACTAACATGTACATTACTACAATATCAAAATAAATCTATAGACATGATACACTAGTCTAAAGAGTACATGTAAAATTCCAAATTTTACGAATAAAGATTTAATTTTCTCGAAATATTTTTTTTAATATTATGGTATGGATTTGAGATAATGTTATTGATGTGGGTAGTATTTATAAATTTTGCAAAGTATGCAAGTTGTTGTATTATATTTGATTGGTCGGAGAATATTCATTTTAGTAGAGAATATTCGCACAACGGCACAATCATTGGTGGACCCCACAACGGAATTATTGTTGGAATGAGAAAACGACAAAAATATATTTATGAAAATAACGGCGGAAGTTTTACCGTTAAAACTGTTGAACTACCCGGTAGTAAAAGTACAGTAATACACGTGGTTACATAGTAGTTCACGGTATTGATTATTGATGCTTACGTGAGAAGTCACTCAGTTTTGTTCAATTATTGCTAAAGTAGTTGCTGCATAGCATCTCACGTTATTGGATTCAATTATTATCGATTGTTATATATATATATATATATATTATATGAGTTTTGTTTTATTAGTATTATTAATGTAATAAAACGAAAAACTTTTTTATATAAAATGAATACTTTTATAAAGTTATTCGTTTTATTAAGCTAATAAGAAAACTTTTTTTATATAAAGCAGAATACTTTTATAAAGTTATTTGTTTTATTAGACAATAATTAGAATATATTATATTTTATTATGCATAGTATTTGCACAAAGTACTGCGTAGTGTTTGCATAGTAAAATCTTTTTATATAAAACAAAATACTTTTATAAAGTTATTCATTTTATTAGATTATAAATATAATATATTATATTTTATTGTAAACCAATCTAGACCGTTCGTTTAAAAGTAAATCAATTTGGACAGTTCATGAATTAGTTACTAATGTTTCTAAGAGGTTTAAAACCCAATATACGTCAATACCTCATTTCTCACAAACTTTGTTTATATTCAGATGTTGTGAATAGGGCTCAGTTATTGGAGCGCGATAATGAGTCAGCATAACCAAAAGGCAACAACCAACAACACAATAATAATTGTACTGGTGGCAACGGCCATCGGAATAATGATAACCATCGTGGGGAAAATTATCATGCCAAGAATGGTAACCACTTCGATGGTAATCATAGCCAAGATAATAGAAGTGGAAATTTCAAGAAGAGAAGGTTCAATAATGATGGAAAGACAGCCGCACCAACACCCATTTCAAAGGAAGAAGAACGACCACCGGTCGTATGTTTTAAATCGATGACGGGGAGGAACACATCGTTCCAAAGCTATACGCTTGATAATCAAAAGCATGTTTTAATTGCGGAGAGAAGGTCACCTAGCTCGATTTTGTCGTATGGTGAAGTCAAGTCCAATTTGGGATGGTGATCTTTAAAGGATGTCCCGCACAAGCCAAGCCGTAGAGTTTAAGAGAGCGTTTTTTTTCGTGATGAGGAACCCGAATAAAATTATCACGGGTAAGTTAATCATAAACTCTTGCGAAGTCTATACCGTGTTAGATATCGGTTCTACTCACTCTTTCATTTCACCTAGTTGTGTTCAATGTTTGAATTTAACTCCGGAGAAGTTAGGCTTTGATTTATCTGTTGAAACTTAGTTGGGAGAAACCTTCGTTACCTCCACTGTTTATAAATCTTATTTGATTCAAATCGACACTTTCACGTTACCTGTCGATCTGATCTCTTTGAAAATACTTGCCTTTGTTGTGATTTTAGAAATTGATTGGTGAACTACTCATCATGCTTTTCGTAAGGTTGTTAGCTTTCATATTTCTAACCAACTTGTTATGAGAATTCAAGCAACCAAACCACTAAAGTTAATCACTGTTATATCAAGCCATAAGTAAAGAGCCCCGATCCTTTCGTTGTTGACTTCCTTGTGTGGAATGCACCGAAGCCAGACTATCCATAGGGGACGTCGTGAATAACGGTGGCAAGTTGATAGATATCAATGTGACGTGTAATCCAAGTCTTAGGATGAGAGTCACAGTTTTGAATGACATTTCTATCGTTAATAAATTTCTTAATGTTTTCCCTGAAGACTTATTGACTTACCCTAGAGCATGAAAGCGAATTTTATATTGACCTCAGTACAAAACCCATTTCTAAAACCCTTAAATAATTATTTAAGCAAAACGAACGTATAATGCGCCAAAGACGTTCTCGAGCTGTTGAAGATTACGATCGTACCATTCAATATCATCGTGAAAAAGCGAACGTGGTAGCTGACGCGTTAAGTAGAAGATAGTATGCGTTTACGAGTGCGAATATACGAACCCACGTGAAGATAACGAATATACGAGTAGAATCGACTTTAATCGATAAAGTTAAAGTCGTTCAAGCTATAAACCCGGAGCTGATGAACACGAAAAAGAAGGTTTAAAAGGGCATTATTCTAAAAGCAAGAATCAAGGAAGAGAGGAAATCTCAACCCTCGATTTTATTGGCCCATTTGAAATCCTCGATCGAGTAGGAACTGTGGCCTATAGACTCGTTTTACCGCCAAGTATGTCGGCGTGTTCATAACGTTTTCACGATCGATGTTACGTAAATATGTGGACGATTCAACCACATTATTGATTTAGAACCCGAGGACGAGATAGTGGATAATTTAATGTATAAAGATGTATTTGTTAAAATCTCGGAATATATTTTACGCTTAAAGGTTATACCTCAAGAAGTTAGAATCGTGAAGTGTCCTCATACATTCTAAGATACCAGTACATACGTAAATTTTGAGGGCGAAATTTCATAAGGAGGGAGATTGTAAAATCCCAAATTTTCACGAATAAAGATTTAATTTTCTCGAAATATTTTTTTAATATTATGGTATGGATTTGAGATAATGTTATAGTTGTGGATAGTATTTATAAATTTTGCAAAGTATGCAAGTTGTTGTATTATATTCGATTGGTCGGGGAATATTCGTTTTAGCAGAGAATATTCGTACAAAGGCGCAATCATTGGTGGACCCCACAACAGAATTATTGTCGGATTGAGAAAATGACAAAAATATATTTATGAAAATAACGGCGGAAGTTTTATCGTTAAAACTGTTGAACTACCCGGTAGTAAAAGTAAAGTAATACACGTGGTTGCATAAGAGTAGTACGGTATTGATTATTGATGCTTACGTGAGAAGTCACTCTCCGGTTTTGTTCAATTATTCTACATGAGTTCTTTGCGTAGTATCTCACGTTATTGGATTCAATTATTGTCGATTGTTTATATATATATATAAGTTTTGTTTTATTAGTATTATTAATGTAATAAAACAAAAAACTTTTTATATAAAATGAATACTTTTATAAAGTTATTCGTTTTATTAGGCTAATAACAAAAACTTTTTTATATAAAATGTAATACATTTATAAAGTTATTTGTTTTATTAAATAATAATTAGAATATATTATATTTTATTATCGCATAGTATTTACATATAGTGCTGTATAGTGTTTGTATAGTAAAATTTTTTTATATAAAGCGAATACTTTTATAAAGTTATTCGTTTTATTAGATTATAAATAGAATATATTTTATTTTATTGTAAACCAATCTGGACCGTCCGTTTAAAAGTAAATCAATACGGAATAGTTTCATGAATTAATTCTTATTCAGATCCATTCTCCTATAAATAGAAGCTCATTCTTTCATTATTTTTAATTCATTGAAACTCAGAGAGAAACTATAGAGAGAAAGAAGAAAAATATTCTGCTACCTCACTTTTCCAATATCCAGTTCTTCTAAAGTAAGGGATATTATATGTTGTACTCGTAAGGGGTATTTTTTTTCATATTCATGAAGATAACTTCTTTTATTCCATTCTTTATTATTCTGTTGGAATAATCTGTATACGCGGTCTACCCTATACTTGGTGAAATTGTTCTGTTATTCCATTATTTATTATTACATTGGAATAACTTTTGTATCATGCTGGATACCTATACTTGGTGAAATTCTTACATTATTCCATTATTTATTATTCATTGGAATAACTTTGTATATCTAATTTACCCTATACTTGGTGAAATTCTTACATTATTCCATTATTTATTATTCGTTGAATATATCACATGCATGCGTTCTACGAGACACAGTTCCGTTATTTATTATTCTATTGGAATAACCTGTCTATGCGAAGTACCGCATGCATGGTGATTTCTGTTGTTATTCCATTCTTTATTATTCTGTTAGAATATCCTGTCGGTGTAATTTTTGCCTGACCTGGTTCCGTTATTTATTATTATGTTGGAATAACCTGTCTATGCAAAGTACCGCATGCATGGTAATTTCTTTTGTTATTCCATTCTTTATTATACTCAGTTGGTTAAAGTTTTGACTTCTATACTCCATTAAATTAGTGTAATAACCTTGATATTTGCGCTTCATCCAGTATCTTTTCATGGAAATATTTTTCTGAGCATTCTTGAATTTTACTCTACAAAGAAGTATCATGTTGACAATTTGGACGTTTTTAGTTCCTGAACAATTTAATTCTTGAACTTGTTTTTATTGAATTCGTATATTATTGTCATCATCCTCATGTTTATATTTTGTTGAAAGTCATCTGTGGCCTGTAGTGCATAGATGGACTTGGTATGATTATGACCAGGGATTATTCAGTATAATCATGACCCGTAGTGCATTGATGGACAGTTTTTGGTATGATTATGGCTATGGATTCTCTTCGGCCAAGGGAGAAAATATGAATTATTTTATGGCATGATCAGGACCGTTGATGAAAACACAATTATCTTTGGCTCGTAGTGCATGGATAATTCGTGGTCATGATACTAAATAATATCCTTGGCCTGTAGTGCAGGGATGAATTGATAATGTGAATTATTTATTAAGCTGAGTCCCAGCGATAAATGTGATGAAAAACTTTTTAAATTATAGAAGATAGTAGATTTTATTCTCTACTTGACTCTTCTAATGGATTGCTTGTTCCGCTGTAGTTAAACTTGATGTTTGTTATATTTTATCATTTTAACATTGTTGAAGACTAATGATAATTTATTCTGCATTATCTTAGTCATAATATTTCTTACTAGGCTAGTTGAGCTCACCATTTCTTTCACTGTTCTTTTCAGGAAATGAGAATATAGCAGGGATGAGTCGGGGAACGGAGTGACGGTCCAGATGATAGCATTAGTAGTCCTCACTATTCTGTTAAATTGTATGACAATAAATGAAATGAGGACTCCTTTGAGTGTGGATATTGTCTAGATGACAATATTCTTATTAAAACTCTCAGTTTATGTTTTGTCGTATTGTTTACACGACAGCTGTATTATTAAGTTGTATTTAAATTTTATACCATGTATTTGGCGACTCAAGATGGGTGATGTATATCTATTTTGGGGTCGTCACAGTACAAATAAAAGTTCCAACTATGAACGCCCAAAACGAACTATCACAATGAATTTGATAAGGAATAATTATAAGAGGCAATTCTAAATTTTGAAACGAATAACGAAACGAACAAATTAAAACAAAAGAGTCTCGCTGGAAGAGTACGGAATCCGTACCTGGATTAAGCAATATAATACCCAAAGTTATTCCAAAAACTCGTTTAGACTCTCTTTCCGTTCAATCTAAATAATTTAATTAGATTTTATTACAATCCAATCATTAATAACATAATAATATTAAATTTATTATTAAAAACTTAACAACTATATTTCATAAAAAAAATTAAATAATTTAAATCTATATACATAATTTATATTTTATTTACCAATTGATTTATAAATTTCATGGCTAAATACTTATTAAGATATAATATATATATATATATATATATATATATATATATATATATATATATATATATATATATATAAAAGAAGTAAATATGCTCTAAGTGTCGCAAAATCTTGATCAAAAGTTATATATATATATATATATATATATATATATATAATACCGTAGTACATATATCTATATATATGTATACCATATTCCTGAAGCAAGCAATCCATCTTTAATCACTATATATACATAATATAATAATATATTCATGAACAAAGAATCCTTTTTACCTGATCAATTTCTCTGTACTCTTTTTCTTTTCCTCCGATATTAGCCGACCTCTACTTTCTCTTTTCCCCAATTCGTATAAAGAGTATGCGAGTTAAATTAGGTTTTATTTATTTATTTTTATTTTACTAACTCTCCTAATTTTTTTTAATAGGCTTTATTATTACCCACATAAATTAAACTAAATTAGTTTTTAAAGACCAATTTTAAAAAATTTAATTTATCCACACTTATTAATATTTATTAGCCCAAATAAATTAAATACTAGTTTGACCCAAATAAATGACAAAGTCCAATTAATATGTTTTGAAAACAAAATAATTTTTTTATTATTTAATATTTATTTATTTATTATATATATATATTTTTTCCTTCCAGTATTACATACTACATAGTAAATCATTATGGACCGTCCGTTTAAAAGTAAATCAATCTGGACTGTTCATGAATTAGTTACTATTTATTCCATTCTCCTATAAATGAAGCTCATTCTTCATTATTTGTTACGAATTCTTTGAACTACAGAGAAACTATAGAGAAAGAAAAAAAGTATTCTCGCTACTTCACTACTCCTATATCCAGTTTCTTCTAAGGTAAGGAGTATTATTTCTTTCGTATTCATGAAAAGAACTTCTGTTATTCCATTCTTTATTATTCTGTTGGAATAACCTGTATACGCGAACTACCCTATACTTGGGGAAAATATTTTGTTTTATTAGAATATTTTATTAATACTGCATAGTTAATCAATATGGACCGTCCGTTTAAAAGTAAATCAATCTGGACCGTTCATGAATTAGTTACTATTTAGTCCATTCTCCTATAAATAGAAGCTCATTTCTTCATTATTTCTTACGAATTCACTAAAACTCTAGAGAGAGAAACTATAGAGAAAAAGAAGAAAAGTATTTTGCTACTTCACTACTCTCATATCCAGTTTCTTCTAAGGTAAGGGGTATTATTTCTTTCGTATTCATTAAGAGAACTTCTGTTATTCCATTCTTTATTATTACATTGGAATAACACGTATCTGAATTTACCCTATACTTGGTGAAATTCTTTTGTCATTCCATTCTTTATTATTATGTTGGAATAACTTTTTACATGTCATGCAATCTAGCATATATGGTGAAATTCTTACATTATTCCATTCTTTATTATTACATTAGAACATCACATCGGTAAATGCAATTTTGCGACTTTCAGTTTAATTATTATTATTACATTTGGAACATCCTGTTGATGCGAATTTACTTTGACTTTGAATTCGTTATTTATTATTACATTGGAATATCACACATGCGTTCGTTTACGCGTGACTGGTTCCGAATTATTTATTATTCTGTTGGAATAACTTTGTATGCATCGATCTATCGCGTACTGGTAATTTCTTTTGTTATTCCATTCTTTATTATACTCGGTTGGTTAAAGTTTTGGCTTTTATACTCCATAAAATTAGTGGAATATCCTTGATATTTGCGGCTTCATCATGTCTTTTCATGGAAATATTCATCTCGAGCATTCTTGAGTTTTACCTACAAAGCGATGATCATGTTGACAATTTGGGACGTTATTGGTTCTGGATAAATTAATTCTTGAACTTGTTTTATTGAATTCTTATATCATTGTCATCATCCTCATGTTTATATTATGTTGAAAGTAATCTGTGGCCTGTAGTGCATAGATGGACTTGGTATGATTATGACCAGGGATTATGCGGTGTAATCATGACCGTAATGTTACAAATGATGTGAAAATTAATGGATTACTTTACTTGACTCTTTTAATGAATTGCTTGTTCCGCTGCAGTTAAACTTGATGTCTATTATATTTTATCAGTTTAACATTTTTGAAGACTAATGATAATTTATTCTGCATTATCTTACTCATAATATTTCTTACTGGGCTAGTTGAGCTCACCCTTTTACTTTCATTGTTCTCTTCAGGAAATGAGAACGTAGGAGAGACTAGTCGGGGAACGGAGTGACGGTCCGGATGATAGCATTAGTAGTTTTCACTATTCTATGAAATAGTGCATAATCATACCAAGTCCATCTATGCACTACAGGCCACAGATGACTTTTAACATAATATAAACATGAGGATGATGACAATGATATAAGAATTCAATAAAACAAGTTCAAGAAGTAATTTATCCAGGAACTAATAACGTCCAAATTGTCAACATGATACTTCATTGTATAGTAAAATTCAAGAATATTTAGAAGAATATTTCCATGAAAAGATACTGGATGAAGCGCAAATATCAAGGATATTCCACTAATTTCATGGAGTATAGAAGTCAAAACTTTAACCAACTGAGTATAATAAAGAATGGAATAACAAAAGAAATCACCAGTGCATGCGATAGATAGATCGCGATGCATGAGTTATTCCAATAGAATAATAAATAACTAAACCAGTCATGCCAGAACTATTTACGTGATATTCCAAATGTAATAATAAATAACGAGTAACTGTGTCAAAGTAAATTTGCAGACCGGATAACGATGTTCCAAAAGAATAATAAATAATGGAACCAGGTCATGCGTAAATGTACAGATAGGATGTTCCAACAAAATAATAAAGAATGGAATAACTGAAGAATTTCACCATGTATGCGGTATTGTGATAGATATGTTATTCCAACATAATAATAAAGAATGGAATAATGAAGAATTTCACCAAGTATAGGGGTATTCGCGATCTGAGTTATTCCAATGAATAATAAAGAATTACGTAAATATGTGGACGACCCGAACCACATTATTTATTTAGAACCAAACGAGATAGCGAAAGATTTAACGTATGAAGAAATATCTGTTAAAATCTTGGATAAAAAGGAATATATTATACGCCCAAAGGTTATACCTCAAGAGTTAGAATCTGACGAAGTGTCCTCATTTGTTCGGCATACCAGGTACGTACGTAAATTTCGAGGGTGAAATTTCATAAGGAGGGGAGATTGTAAAATCCCAAAATTTACGAATAAAGATTTAATTTTTCTCGAAATATTTTAAATTATGGTGTGGATTTGAGATAATGTTATAGTTGTGGGTAATATTTATAAATTTTACAAAGTACGCAAATTGTTATATAATATTCGATTGGTCGGGGAATATTTTTTTTAACAGGGAATATTCGTAAGACGGCACAATCATTGGTGGACCCCACAACGGAATTATTATCGAATTGAGAAAACGAAAAAAATATTTTATAAAAATAACGGCGGAAGTTTTCTTCGTTAGCTGTTGAAACAAGGGTGTTAAAAAAAATGTAAATCTGGCGTGGTTGTATAATAGCACACGATATTGATTATTGATGCTTACGTGAGAAGTCACTCGGTTTTGTTCAATTATTGCTTGAGAATTGTTGCAGACAAGTATCTCGTGTTATTTGATTCAATTATTATCGATATTTTATATATTATTAAATCAATAATTGAGACGATGAAGTTATTAATATTATTATTTACAATATTAACGATGTCTAAAAGTTCTGCCAAGGAGAGGTTTGGTCACCTAATTGCGCGCCAATAAGGAGAAATCCTTATTGGAAAGCCCCCTCTTTTCTGGGAACGACCTGGTCGATTAATATTGTGAATTATAATAATAATGATAAATGTTGTTAAATATATTGAAGTGTCTTTTTATGAAGTCACGGAAGTTTATATATATATATATATATTATATATAAATTTTGTTTTATTAGTATTATTAATGTAATAAAACAGAAATTTTTTTTATATAAAACAGAATACTTTTATAAAGTTATTTATTTTATTAGACTATAAATATAATATATTATATTATATTATCGTATAGTGTTTTGCATAGTAAAATCTTTTATATAAAAAAAATACTTTTATAAAGTTATTTGTTTTATTAGACTATAAATAGAATATATAATATTCTATTATGTCGTGAAATGTTTCAGATATAGTTACTGCGTAGTGTTCAGATAGTAAAATCTTTTTATATAAAACATAATACTTTTATAAAGTTATTCATTTTATTAGATTATAAATAGAATATATTATATTTTATTTAAAAGATTTTGTTTTATTATAATATTTTATTAGTACTGCATAGTAAATCAATATGGACCATTCGTTTAAAAGTAAATCAATTTCCTGACGTATTCCCTAAAGAACTTCCTAGCCTACCCCCAGAGCGTGAAATTGAATTTTGTATCGACCTTGAACCTGGTACAAAACCTATTTCCAAAGCCCCATATCGAATGACTCCTATTGAACTTCAGGAGTTAAAAACCCAACTGCAGGAATTGTTAGACATCGGTTTCATTCGTCCTAGTACTTCTCCTTGGGGTGCTCCTATTCTATTCGTGAAGAAGGAAGATGGGAGTATGCGACTTTGTATTGATTTTCGGGAGTTGAATCATGTCACCATAAAAAATAGGTACCCATTGCCACGTATTGATGACCTGTTTGACCAGTTACAAGGCGTCAAATTCTTTTCAAAGATTGATCTTCGTTCCAGATATCACCAATTGAAGATTAGTACTGATGACATTCCAAAGACGGCTTTCAGAACTCGGTACGGGCATTATGAATTCCCAGTCATGTGTTTTGGATTGACTAATGCTCCTGTTGCCTTCATGGATATGATGAACCAAGTATTCAAGGAATATTTGGATCACTTTGTGGTCGTCTTTATTGATGACATCCTCATATATTCCAAAAGCCGTGAAGATCATGAGCAACACTTGAGGCTGATACTCCAAAAGTTTCGTGAAAATAAGCTTTATGCCAAGTAGAAGAAATACGAGTTCTGACTTGAGGAAGTAGAATTCCTTGGGCACGTGTTATCAAGTCATGGAATATCTATTGACCCGGCAAAGATTGAAGCTATTCAAAGCTGGGAACAACCTAAATCAAATGATCAAGTGACGTAGCTTTCTCGGCTTGCCATTGGTTATTATCGGAGATTCGTAGAAGGGTTTTCTCGAATCGCTACTCCATTAACTTCATTGTTGGGAAAGATACAAAATTCGATTGGAGGAGGAATCGAGAAGAGTTTTCAAGAACTAAAAGAAGACTCATTTAAAGACTGCTCGACCATACCATCCGGGTTCGGAGGATTTGTCATCATCTGATGATGCTTGTGCAAAGGGTTAGGATGTGTTCTCATGTAACATGGGAAAGCCATAGCTTTATGCTCTCGACAACTCAAAGAATATGAGAGGAATTATCCTACTCATGATCTAGAGTTTGCAGTGATCTTTGCACTAAAGATTTGGAGGCATTACTTGTATGGGAGAAAGTGGAGATCTTTACGGATCATATAAGCCTCAAATATTTCTTCACTCAAAAGGAACTCAACATGCGACAACGATGTTGGCTTGAGCTGCTGAAAGATTATGATCATACCATCAATACCATCCGGAAAAGCGAGCGTGGTAGGTGACACATTGAGTAGAAGATCATATCGCGGCACGAAAGTGCGATATTGTCAACGTGAAGGCCTATTTTGTATGACTTACAAAGGATGGAGATAGGGATAAAGACTCCAGGACCCACGTGATGATGGCGAATATCGAGTAGAACCGACTTTAATCGATAAAATTAAAGCCGCCAAGCTACAAACCCGGAGTCGATGCGCGTATGAGGAAGAAAGTACTGAAGGTGCTTTATCAAGCAAGAATCGATGATGAAGGAATACTTGAGTCAACTCCGGACTTTGTGTTCCTAACGATCCCGAAGTTAAAGTATAAAATCATGATGGAGGCGCACAACACACCGTTTGCAATCCATCTTGGGAGTACCAAAATGTATCATGATCTTGACATACATTTTGTGGGGGGCAATATGAAGAGAGAGAGATATTTGTTTATCTCAAGGTGTTTAACTTGTCAACGAGTCAAGGCAGAGCATCAAATACCAAAAGGTCCATTGCATCCACTTGAAATTCCAGAATGGAAGTGGGAGCACATTACCATAGATTTCGTTACTGGTCTTCCCAAGGTTTCTCAAGGCATAGATGCAATTTGGGTCATTGTTGATAGATTGACCAAGTCTGCTCATTTCTTACCTATACGAGAAACTTATACACTTGAACGTCTTGCTCGTATGTACATAAACGAGGTTGTATAGACTCATTGGCCCATTTTTAATCCTCGATCGAGTAGGAACTGTGGTGTATAGACTCGCTTTATCGCCAAGTATGTCTCGTGTTCATAACGTTTTTCATATATCCATGTTACGTAAATATGTGGAAGACTCGAACCACATTATTGAGTTAGAACCGGACGAAATAGCGGAACATTTAACATATGAAGAGGTTCCTATTCAAATCTTGGAAGAGTTAGTACGTATGACTATGGAAAAGATTCAAACGATCCGACAACGTATAAAAACCTCATAAGACCGACAAAAGAGTTATGCTGATCTTCATCGAAAGGACGTGGAATTCGATATTGGAGATCATGTGTTGTTACGTGTTGCTCCATGGAAAGGAGTTACGAGATTTGGAAAGAGAGGAAAGCTCAATCCTCGATTCATTGGCCCATTTTTAATCCCGATCGAGTAGGGACTGTAGCCTATACCGCCAAGTATGTATCGTGTTCATAACGATTTTCATATATCCATGTTACGTAAATATGTGAAAGACCCGAAACACATTATTGAGTTAGAACCGGATGAAATAACGGAAGATTTAACGTATGAAGAGGTTCCTGTTCAAATCTTGGATAAGAAGGAACATATTCTACGCTCCGAGGTTATACCTCAAGTAAAAGTTTTATGGAGAACCGCGATGTTGAGAAATGACACAGGAGTTAGAATCAAATGAAATCAAGGTATCCTTACCTCTTGACATACCGGTATGTACCCTAATTTCGAGGGGCGAAATTTCATAAGAAGGGGTTGTAAGACCCCAACTTTTTTAATAAAGATGATTTTTCTATAAATATCATTTTAAATATTATGGAATGAATTTGATATAATGTTATAGTTGTGGGTAATATTTATAAATTTTGCAAAGTACGTAAGTTGTTATATAATCTTCGATTGGTCGGGGAATATTCGTTTTAACAGGGAATATTCGTACGACGACACAATCATTAGTGGACCCCACAACGGAATTATTATCGGATTGAGAAAACGATAAAAATATTTTATGAAAATAACGGCGAAAGTTTTACCGTTAAGCGTTGAAACACCGGTGTTAAAAAATCACAGGAATACGCGTGGTTGCATAGTAGCACACGGTATTGATTATTGATGCTTACGTGAGAAGTCACTCGATTTTTGTTCAATTATTGCTTGAAGAATTGTTGCATAAGTATCTCACGTTATTTGATTGATTATTATCGATATTTTATATATTATTAAATCAATAATTGAGATGACGAGTTATTAATATTATTATTTGCAATATTAATGATGTCTAGAAGTTACGCCAAGAGAGGTTTGGTCACCTAATTGTTACTCAACAAGGAGAAATCCTTATTGGAAAGCCCCCTCTCTCTGGGGACCGGCACGGTCGATTAATATTGTGAATTATAATAATGATGATAAATGTTGTTAAATATATTGAGGTGTCTTTTATGAAGTCACGGAAGTTTATATATATATATATATATAAATTTTGTTTTATTAGTATTATTAATGTAATAAAAGCAGAAAAAGCTTTTTTATATAAAATAGAATACTTTTATAAAGTTATTTGTTTTATTAGACTATAAATAGAATATATTATATTCTATTATGATAGTGTTTTGCATAATAAAATCATTTTATATAAAATAGAATACTTTTATAAAGTTATTTATTTTATTAGACTATAAATAAAATATATTATATTTTATTATACATAGTGTTTGCATAAGTGTCTTAATAGTGTTTGCAGATAGTAAAATCTTTTTATATAAAATAGAATACTTTTATAAAGTTATTCGTTTTATTAGATTATAAATAGAATATATTATATTTTATTTAAAATATTTTGTTTTATTAGAATATTTTATTAATCTCGCATAGTAAATCAATATGGACCGTCTGGTTTAAAAGTAAATCAACTGGACCGTTCATGAATTAGTTCTTATTTAGTCCATTCTCCTATAAATAGAAGCTCATTTCTTCATTATTTCTTAATTCACTAAAACTCCCAGAGAGAAACTATAGAGAAAAAGAAGAAAAGTATTTTGCTACTTCACTACTCTCATATCTAGTTTCTTCTAAGGTAAGGGGTATTATTTCTTTCAGTATTCATTAAAGAGAACTTACATTATTCCATTCTTTATTATTCTTTTGGAATAACTCAGATATCTGTGAGCTACCCTATACTTGGTGAAATTCTTACATCATTCCATTCTTTATTATTATGTTGGAATAACTGCATCACGCCAATCTACCGCATACATGGTGAAATTCTTACATTATTCCATTCTTTATTATTACGTTGGAACATCACATGCGTGCGTTTACGCATGACCGTGGTTCAGATTATTTATTATTATGTTGGAACATCACGCCGGTCTTGTAATTTCACTTTGACCTAGTTAAGATTATTTATTATTCGTTGGAATATCCTGTTTGTGCGTTCTACGCACGTGACTGTTCTCGTTATTTATTATTTCATTGGAATAACACGTATGCAAGGGTCTATCACGTGCGGTGATTTTTTTTTGTTATTCTATTCTTTATTATACTCAGTTGGTTAAAGTTTTGACTTCTATACTCCATGAAATTAGTGCAATATCCTTGATATTTGCGCTTCATCTAGTATCTTTTCATGAAAATATTTTTCTGAGCATTCTTGAATTTTACTCTACAAAGAAGTATCATGTTGACAATTTGAACGTTATTAGTTCCTGGATAAATTAATTCTTAAACTTTTTTTATTGAATTCTTATATCATTGTCATCATCCTCATGTTTATATTATGTTGAAAGTCATCTGTGGCCTGTAGTGCATAGATGAACTTGGTATGATTATGACCAGGGATTAATTGGTATAATCATGACCGTAATGTTACAAATGATGTGGTAAAAGTCCTCATTGGCCCGTAGTGCATTGATGGACAGTTGTTGGCATGATCATGACCATTGATGAATACACGAATATCCTTGGCCCGTAGTGCATGGATAATTTATGGTCGTGATACTAATAAATATCCTTGGCCGTAGTGCAGGGATGATGTGGATTATTTATTAAGCTGTGTCTCAGCGATAAAATTGATGAAAAATCTTTTTAAATCATAAAAGATAGTAGATTTTATTCTTTACTTGACTCTTTTAATGGATTGCTTATTCCGCTGCAGTTAAACTTGATGTTTGTTATATTTTATCAGTTTAACACTATTGAAGGCTAACGATAATTTACTCTGCATTATCTTAGTCATAATATTTCTTACTGGGCTAGTTGAGCTCACCCTTTCTTTCACTGTTCTCTTCAGGAAATGAGAACGTGGCAGGACTAGTTGGGGAGCGGGTGGACGGTCCGTATGATAGTATTAGTAGTCCTCACTATTCATTAAAAAGAGTGACAATAAATATAATGAGGAATCCTTTTTGTGTGTGTATATATATATATATATGAATTGGGATCAGTCATATACCACTTATCTTCTTACTTACGTGCTCACCCTTTTTAGCAAGCGAACCCGGCTGACGGTTGATTATACAATCGTCGCTCATACTTTTAGCGGCGTTATATGTTGTCCGTCACTAAAAAGTATGAGCGATGGTTGTATTAATAAAACCGTCGTCGAAGTCCGTCGCTAAAGAGGGGGTGAGTACGTGGTGAGTAAGATAAAGGGTATGACTGATCTCTCAATATATATATATATATATATATATATATATATATATATAGAAATTAGATCAGTCTGGACTCACGATGGGAGAAAATGGGAACCTATATATATATATATATATATATTTTTTTTAAACAACTAATTTTTTTTAGTATTTTATGGAACTGGAATTTTTACATAATACAGTGTTTTGGGCGTGATTTGGATACGTATAATAAAACATGTATGTACAGTTTACAGATATTTTTTGGTATAGGTATCCAAATCACATCCAAAATATTATATTATGGAAAAATTTCAGTTCCATAAAATATTAATTTTTTTTAGTTGTTTTAAAAAAAAGCAAAAAAAAAAAGAGTCCTTATTTTAAGAAAATGCGGGAGTCCGGACTAGATCCGGACTCATATAGATAAAAAAAATAGAACACAACTGTGTAAATTTTTAAGTTACATAGTCTACGATAATAGGTTGAATTCAGTCTACTATAGTAGAGTAGTCCACAATAGTTGAGTGAATTCATTCTACTATCATAGCGTAGTAACGTCGAACGTAGACCGAATTTTCAAATCGTGGAGTGACTACTCTACAATAGTAGAGTTAATTCATTTTACTATCGTGGTATGTAGCTTTTAAAAGTTATAATGATTGCTCACTTCCATATTCCTATATATATATATATATATATATATATATATATATATATATATATATATTACCCTACTCTTCTCTACTAACTAAAAGCAGATAAAATTTATAACAACGGTTCATCGTCATTATATATAGCTTAAAAATTGACTTTCTATGTTAATAATTTTATAAAAATTATTAAAAATAATTTCAAAAAATAGAGTAATAATTTCCTTTTTTTTTCTATTCTTAAGAAGACTATAATTTTCAATTCTTTTTAACTTTGGCAGTATTATAGAATAGGAGAGTGTACCCATTTCTTAGGGAAGAAAAGTCTCTTATTATTAAAAAATCCTAGTCTCCATTTTTGATTGTAGGCGTGGGCGTGGGCGTGGGCGTGGGCGTGGGCTGGTGGTTCTCTTCCTAGTTGGAGAGACTTTTTTCTAGATTTATTTTATTGTTTTTTTTTTTAGAGATTTTAGTTTGCATTCCTCTTTGGTGAGATTTTATTCTCTATAGATAATTGATTTTTTTTTTTTGTGGGAGTTCCATTATTTTTTGATGTGAGTTTGTTTTCTTTACAATTGACTCTTTTTCTAATATAATATTTAACTATTTATTATTAGATTTTTATTTTTATTTTTTCTTGCTGTAATCTCTTAATCAATTGTAACCGATTATAATTTTAATATGAAAATTAATAAATTTATAATAAAAAATAATATTTTCACATAAAAATTATTATTATACATTTATAACAATAATTTTCATACGAAAATATCGACTTCCTCTCAATATTATTCAATCATCTTAACCTTTTTTTAGGATAGGGAGGAAAAGTCAAGTCTAAAGTGTAGGCTAGGGCGGGCGGGCGGGCGGGCGGACCAATCTGTCATTTAGTAGTACACTCCACAATAGAATTATTCAGATATAAATTTAATTACTTGTGAAAGCTGACTTCAATTGACTATTACTTTGTTTTATTTGTTGTCATGTGACTCATGCCTATCTATTTAGAAAATTAAATTTTATATCAACACGTTTTTCATTACTAGACGTAGTCAGTTGGTTTAATGAAATTCAGATCCAGTTTTTTTTTCTTTCTCATCCCGGTCAGATGTCACATCTGACGAGTAATATTTATTTATTTTAAAAGTTTTTTATAAATAAAAAATTACTCACTCCTTTTTATTATATAAATCGTTTTGGAAATAATTTTTATATAATTCATTTTAGAAAGAATTTTTTTTTCTTTTATATATATATATATATATAATATATATATATTTAGGAGAAAACCTTAAAAAATATAATAATTGAGAGAAGAGAAGAAAAGTAATTAATTATTGCAGGGATAATAATGAACTCAAATTTTAAATTTAACAGAACTGGGTCCGGGGGGCGTCCGGTACTCCATAAAGAAAGAGGAGAAACTTCACTTCGTAATTAACTAAACATAAATACCCCCAGAACCCAAACAAAGAGATGGCGGCACGCACTGGCATGGGTCTCCCACAGTCCCACGGGGATAAAATTGAATTATCTGCACATCTAACTAGCTATCTGTCTCCCCATTAATTACAAAGTGCGTAGTGGTACTCCCATAGTGTACCTTTTTGCCATTGCCATCATATATCTCTATCTGCAGTTAAAGCCGGACTACTTAATTGCTCCCTCGCCTCCAAATGAAATGTAAATAGAAAGAATGAATGAAAGCAAAATAAATGAAAGTAGTAAAATAAGAAACAAAAACATTGGACATGATAATATATAGTTTTAAAATATATGATTATTATTGAAATTAACTTCATATATTTTTAAATTCAAAATTAACAGTGTATATATACTTTTAATTGACTTTCAGCTACTTCATAATTTCCTGTAGAACTGTATACAAATTACATTTCCTGGTTAACTTAATAATGAAACTAATAATTTAGGAGTATACACGTTTAGAACTTTTGACTTTGTGTTTGGTAGCCGCAGGCGAGGGTTTAGTAGAAGCTGTAGTACTAGTAGTTGATGTTGAGGATGTAATTGGTACATGATGAGCGGGTGGTGGTGGTTCCGATGAACTCTGCAGAGAAGACTTCTTCTTCTTTGTCTTGTGACTCCGACTACTTGATTTACTACTACTACTACTACTAATGTTATTATCTGTAGGAGCACTAGTAGTACTGGTAATGCTACTACTACTGCTTCTCTTCTTCAGGCGAAATGAAGCAGGGATGAGCAGTACTTTCCTACTACTACTGCTAATGCTACTTTTCTTCTCACTGTTTCGCGACTCTTTTATCATATCCAGCTTCGGCTTCCACCGTCTACGCCCGATTAATACAAGCTGCCTGTATTCTTTCTGCAATTCAGGAGTCGTGCAAACTCGACTGTTATTACTGCTGCTACTCATCATCATGTTCTTCTTGTTCTTCCTGCTGCTTGATGACGAGGAATTCTCCTCTTCTTGGTGATGATCCTCTCTTTTTTCTTTTTCTATGTTAGTACGAGTATTATAACCGGTACCGGTACCGGTTCTGGTACTTTTATTATTATTATTATCATTAGTCATCATCATCTTGGTGATCATCTGATCTTCTTCGGCTTTCCTCATCATCATCAATCGGGAAATGAACTCCTCCCTCACTCGTATTCTGAGAAACCCAGATTCTGTTTTCTGTATCTCAAACAGCTGGCAATTAGAGGACGCTGCCGCCTTGGATGCAGCAAAGGAGGTCACGGTGACGAAGGTCAAAACCGACTGGAAGAAATTAATTGGGAGGAGGAAGTAGGTGTGGCCCAGCTGAAGCTCATCATCTTCCGGGAGTGCTGAAATCTTCTGCCCTATGTACAAGGAATCTGAGCTGCAAACCTTGTGCTTTGGGAACTTCACCGTTAGTGCAGACACGTTGATGGGTCGGTCGTAGATCTTTACCATGCCGTCCGATTTGATCACCTTGATAATTGGTGCCGCCGCTCGTGAAGGTGCTGCCGGTTCTGATATGAACCCACTGCGGCACAATATGTGATTACCCATCAAGTACGACCAGGGTATCATTTGGAATTTGATTCCCATTAATTTGCCCATCTATATATATAAGTAGGTACTACTATCACCATGTATCTTATTTTGATTGGTGAAGAATATCTACCTGCAGTACGTGTATATAGAACCAAATTAATGTAGTACTAACTACTACTATATAGAAGAGAGGGAGGAGGAGAGAGAGAGAGAGAGAGAGAGAGAGAGCAAAGGAGGTATACAAACTATATAAAAAGGGGACGATGGTGGTGGCTTAATTTCGTGGACAGAGATCAATACGATTGAAGCGATTAAAGCCGAGAGAGTGATATAAAAGGAGGCGTAGCTAGTGAGGGGTACTATTATGGTCAAAGTTTTAAATTAAGGTTGTATTTGATTGTATGTTACTGTATCTTAATACCTTATTTTTTAATGCATTTTAAGAACTTATATTTTTATATTAAGAGGGTCTTTTGAATAGTTTACATTCATATTTATACTGTAACTATTAAGAATTCTTAATATAAAAATGTGATTAAAATAAATTAAGAGATGAGCGGTTAAAATACATTAAAACGTAATTAAACATCACTTAAATAACGTAACTCCTGAAGCACTTAAAGTCCCTTCGAGCGAAACTTTTATCACTCAAACCGAAAACATTCCAACCACCGAAGTCGTTCCAACAAAAATCTTCGAACCAAACCCAAATCAAAAATGAAAAGAACCTGAAGACCTTCTGACCGAACCACCAAACAAAAAGGTTAACATAACAACTTCCCTCGAACACTTCCCTCCACACAATCCTTCTCATCCCAAACAACTTTCTCTTGACCACACACAAGAAACACTACAAGAAAATCGGCTATTTCCGACGGATGTAACCTCGACGGATTATAGTCTGTCGCAAATAACTTAATTTCGACAGAATAATCCGTCGAATATAATTCCCTCAAAAATATTCTAAGAACGACGGAATTTCGTCGGAAGTAGAAGGCACTCAATGGCACCAAGTTTCCCGCCAGTGCGAAAACTAACTTCGACAAAATTATGATTATATCCGAGGGAATGCCCGTCGAGGATAAGTTAACTCCGAGGGACTTATTTCCGACGGCTATTCCGTCGGAATTAATTAATAAAATCATTAAAAAAATCAGATCAGCCCTAGACTCCCATTTCGTTTATTTTCTTTCCATCTCTCGACTCCCAGTCTCTCTATCTCTCGACTGTTCGTCTCTAGCTTTCCATCTCTCGATCTCTCACACACCAACACTTTGTAAAGTTTCTTCCCATTTCTTTCATTCGCCTTTTCGTCCTCATTTTTTCTAGATTTGCTCGTGGCGGCAACATATGGTGGTTTAGTAAAACATTGGCGCTTTGTGGTAGTTTGGGAAAGCTCGTGGTGCCGCCGTTTCCTCCTCCTCCTTTACCATTATCATTAAACATATTACTTTAAGGTTCTGCCCTAATTTTTCTCCTATTTAGAAATCCCCAATTAACTCCATAATAATTGTTAATATATAGTTTTTCTGCCATAATCAGTAATTATAAATAGTTTTTCTTATAATAATTATTGATAATTTATGCCCTAATTTTTTCTTATTTAGAAAATTACATATTTGAAGAAAGGGTTTGGGACTGTTACATGTTCTAATATTCTGATTCTGTGATATTGTTAATTGATGAGGAGTTATGTAATTTGAATTGGGACTGATCGAGGAGTTATATATGGGACTGTTACATATATGTTCTGATTTTGTGATTCTATTAATTTGAATACATATTTTGCTTTGTGATCAGTTTGGGACTGATATATTTTTTGCTTAGTTTAGGGACTAATATATTATGTATTTTGTATTGGGTTTGGTATTGAGTATATACACATGTTAATCAGTAAGTGTTTGCTTTATCTTATTTGGGTTTATTAAACTTTGGGGTTGATTTATGTTATCAGTTATTCAGTAAGTGTGTGATGATGATGTTTGATGTAGGTATATTTGTTATTTCTGTCAGATTTATTCAATTCTAAAATTTGATTTAATTTAATAGATAAATTAATTTAATAAATAATATTTAAAAATATATAATACAATACAAATAAAATAAAATACAATAAAACATAATAATATAATAAAATAAATAAAATAAAATAAAATAAATTTAATAATAAAAAATTAAAATAAATTAAATTAAAATAATAAAATTAAATTAAATCAAATCAAAAATAAATTAAATTAAATAATAAATAATAATAATAAAAATAAAAATAATAATAATAAACTAAATTAAATTAAAATAAAATTTAATTTAAAGAATTTAATTTAAAAATTATATAATATAATAATACAAAACAAAATAAAATATATTAATACATAATAATAAATTTAATCTGATTTAATAAAATAAAAAATTTAATTTAATTTAATATAATAAAATAATCAAAAATTATATTATATATTATAGTACAAAATAAAATAAAATATAATAATAAATACAATTAAATTTTATAAAATAAAATAAAATAATTTAATAGTAGTCTTCATATATATTCCAAAAAACAGTTCTCAGAAACTAAGTATGTGACGCCCCCAAAATAGGTCCAATCCATCCAACCTATTCTGAGTCGCCAAATACATGGTACAGAAAATAACTACAACTTTATTAATACAATTGTCGTGCAAAATACGACAACACATATACTGTGAGTTTTAAAACCAAATGTGACTCATGTCCCAACCATGTACATCACCTCACATTGATACATTACATAAAGGTACAGTCAATAACTATTTTAGAAATTAAAATCTTTGAGAAGTGCTCAAAGAAACCTTCGTACATAGGAGGCCATGAATCTAAGTTATGATAGATATCATATGTCCAGAGAATTATCATTGGTTGATCCAACAGACCCCAAAAAAATGAGAAGATTACTATCACGTTCCTTCCAATGGTGAGTCCTCTCTTGACATATAATTATCTCCACCGTCTGCAATTGAACATTATGTTTCAACCAAACTCCAAGATCATATAGGTAGTGCTCGTAGATATACTCAACAAGTGGATGTGCACAACCATGTCTTATGATAACTCGTAGGTCATTAGACATCTTATATGATAGTGGCAAAACACCCTTCCAAAGTTGGGTTCACCTCACCCTATTCGGTTCACCAAAATTAAATATCAAATGACGAATAAAATACGACACTCTTATCTATAGTTCTCAATAAAATTATACTATTTAGGAAGAACCTCAATAGCTATAGACCACCGTTCTATTCTCATGTTACCCCCGCTCGACCCAGCTACACTCTTGTTACCTGAAAGGAATTGTGAAACAAAAGGGTGAGCACAACTAGCCCAGTAATGAATATCATGACTAGGATAATTAAATTATCAATAGCCTTCATCAGTAATAAATCAGAGATTTAGATCATATGGTAGATGATAAAACTTTTCAACCATAGTTGCAATGAACGAGCAATCCATTAGAAGAGTCAAATAGACCGTAAAGTACATTATCTCCTCCATGTTAAAAGTCCACCAACGATGTTATAACCTCAGTAACATCATTCAATGTTTTTCATCCACAATCATGTGAATAACTCATAATCATATTTATAATTCTAAATTCTCTTCTCATCCAGACGTAAGATAATTTTCATCACATGTGTTTTACGAAACATCAAAGATCATGGTTATACCAAATCACAGTTCTGCTCATAATCATACTAATAAATTCATCTTTGCACCACGGGCAAAGATATTCATTAACATTTCATCTTGCACTACATGCCAAAGATATTCAACAACAGTCATCTTTGCACTATGTGTCAAAGATATTCAACAACATGTTATCTTTTGCTCTGGACCAAAGATATTCAACAACAGGTCATCTTTGCACTACGGGCCAAAGATATTCAACAACAGTTCATCTTTGCACTACAGGCCAAAGATATTAAAATCACAAAGAAATATATAATCATTTCAGAATTTATATAATAATTATAACCATGTTGATCAATTCACCTTTGCACTTAAGCTAAAGATAATCGTTTATAAATTCAATGGTCATGGTCATACCAGTCAACAATCCATCTTTGCACCACTGGCCAAAGAGAACCCATAGTCACGATCATACCAATAATCTACCCATCTTTACAATCAAGTCAAAGAGAAATTCCATCACCAGGGTTATAAAAATGTTATATATGATAATAAAAACAATATGATCAAAATATGGATTTAATTTCAAGAGTAAGATTCATAAATCAATGATTTCATAACACCTTAATCCAAATATTATAAATCACTTAATAATCTCATAATCTAATATTATTAATATTACCACAATATTTTAATCATTTCTTAAAAGTATATGCAATTTATTTTAATTGTTTACATTTTACTAATTAATGTATTTAATCATCCTAAAATGCCAAACTCATAAAATTTCATCACCAATAACCAAAACCCTCATCAAAAGTCTGCATATACCTTATATAGGATTTCTAAGCCATAAAATCCTGTTTTCTAATTTTGTTACTTCACATAACATATTTAATTCATTTACTCATAACTAGTCTATTTTCATGAAAAATACCAAAGCAGTACAAAAATATTTTCTTTTCTGGAAATTAGTAGAATATAGTCCCATATTCAACATATATTTTTCTCGAAATTTTTAAAATTCATTTACTATTTTTCATATGGCCAAAACTGCCGAATATTTAGATATTTATCATAAATTGTACTTTTGTCCAAAAATTCCAAAATTTATAGAGTATACTACTATTATATACATGTACTCCCAATAAAAATTTCACCAATTTTGGAGTTAACCACAAGGAGTTATAAGGGTTTACTTTTAAAATAGTCATTTCCCATAAAATTCGTAACTCCTAATCTATACATCCAAAAATCGCCATTTTTGGACACAATCTAGAAAACTCATCAAATTATCATTTTAAATTTTTCTAGAATTTTTGAAGGTCAGAAAAATTATGAAACATGAAAAACATAATAACCCTTAAAATCTCTTACCTCAAAATAAGAAGATTTCGACCTAGGAATATGGGATGTAAAGTCAGAAGGAAACTTACCTTTGAATAGAAACTCTCAAAGTATCTAAATACTCACAAAAATACGCTCGATAATATAGAGAGAAAGAAAACTTATTTCTAGTGTGATTTTCAATTATAACATAAGCGCCTATTTATAGGAAAATGCTAAAACGCCAAAGGAGACTAAATTAATAAAATAATATATTTTTATTAATCTTCCTTCTACGCCACCTTTGAATTCAGCCCACCACAATTGAAAGAATAATTCAGCACATGTTCTCTACACCAACCAAAAAGTGGGGGTCCGCCTTCTAGAAATCTCCACCAAAATTATTTATAAAAAAAAATTCTGAATCAGTCACCTCATAAAATTCATAACAAATCATATGTTAATTTTAACGGTTCAAAATTTGTGGACAGATACTCAACTTATATGAGTATTATATATCCAAAAATCACAACGATCCAACGGCCAGATCAAAATTTATAACTCACGCAATATATCTCAAGAACACTGATTTTTCGGATTATGAGTCCTTCGGACCAGTTTCATTCAAAAATTCACCAAGATAAATCTACAAAGGATTTTTGGGTGATTCAAATTTCCACGTTTAGCTTACTTCTAGGGCTTTCTTTTGATATATGGCTCATCTCCTAACTCATTATACACAAAGAGCTATAGATTTTACAAAATCAAGTAATAAATTAATTTTCTGAAAATTTCCAAATTTCATTCTTCATTTCAACAAAATACTAATAAAACACCTCAACATTAATTCCTTCATTTATATCCACATAAATATATCAATCATTTATATCCACATAAAATAAATCTTTCCTTATCATATAAATCAATAAATAATTATTCACAAATAATTTTACAGAATCGTAACAATGACAACCAGGCAGTTCTCAGGAAAGAGGGGGCTTTCCAATAAGAATTTTTCCTTACTGGCGCGCAATTAGGTGACCAAACCTCTCCTTAACAAAAATTTCTAAACATTTCCAATAATGCTATCTAATAATATTATTCAAATAATATGAATTATTAATGGGAAATATTGTGCCATGACCATTATTGAAACAACAATAATATAAAATATCAACGCAACAATTATTGAATCAATAAAATAAAATATTAAACAGTAATTACTGTAACAATTATTGAGTAGTGCCTTCTTTACGTAAGAATCAATAATTCAAAAAATATCGTATGCAATACCGGTAATACTCTTTAAACGACGCATAGCGTATTACTATATTTTAACCATGGGTATTCCAGCGGTGTTAACGGTAAAAACTACGCCTGATTATTTATAAAAACTCAAACTTGTCATTTTTTTCATCCGATTATTACATTATCATACCATAAATGGTCAATATGGCCATCGCATTTAATATTCCAAACAACAAGAATATTCTATGACCAAACGAATATTCCCCAATAGAAATGAGTATTTTATAACCACTTGCGTATTTTGAAAATTTTATATATATCACCCTTAACTTTAATTTTTTTATCAATTTAACCATTTACCAAATAGGAAAAATTGAATACTTTTATTTTATAAAATTCGGGGTCTTACAATGTAGCACTTACTTAATTTTTCATTGGCAAAATAAATTAAGTAACATTTGCTTAGTTTGCCACAATTTTTAATAAACTCAATAATTAAGTATTATATGTATATATATACATATATGTACTATAATATGAAACTTAGAAACTCGTTTGACAAGTAGGAGTGAATGTCGAACAGTAGTCTCTATAGATTCTAAATAACAATTCTTATAAACTAAGTACCACTTACTTAGTTTATCATTGGAAAAATAAACTAAGTAGCATTTGCTTAGTTTGCCATAATTTTAAATAAATGCAATAATACTCTCCCTACATATATTTACTCTTAATTGTATGCAAGTTTCGACATAGCAGTTGCAGGTAATAGTACTCCAACCGGTTCCTCGGCAGCAATTAAAAAAAAGGGGTCGTAGTTCTTGTTTGTTTTTCTATACTTGAATAATAAAGTTAATTGAATTACTACAGACATTCATCACTGTTACATCATAACAGATGGCAACATCCGGAAGGAGTGCCATTAAGTTGTTGAACAAAGTTCTAGGTTAAGCAACCCTCTAGATGAGAGAACGATCACTTCTCTGCTAGGAATAAATCATCTTCCCCTATGGGTCCAATCCATGACATATGCGCATTATACGTTCGTTTTGGTTGAAGAAATATTTGAGGGTTTAAGAAATGGGTTTTGTACTGGGGTCAATACAAAATTCAATTTCACACTCTAGGGTAGGCCAGGAAGTTCTTCGAGAATACGTCAGGAAATTTATTAACGATAGAAATATCATTTAAAAATTGTGACTCTCATCCACGACTTGGATAACACTTGAAATGAAGGTTTCTACTAACGAAGTTTCAACCAATAAGTCAAAGTCTAACTTCTCTGGGGTCAAATTTAAATGTTGAGCGTTAGTAAGAGAGATAAAATAATGGGTAGAATCGGTATCTAATAAGGTATAGACTTCGCAAGAATTTAAAATTAACTAACCCGTGCTAACTTCGTTCGGGTTACTCGCTTTTTGAGAAGTCACGAAAAACGCTCTTCTTGAAACCACCGACTTTTCTTTGTCCGTATCCGCCTTTGGTGCCACCGTCCCAGCTGGACTTAACTTTGGTGCACGACAAAATCGGGCTAGGTGACCTTCTTTTCCACAATTGTAACATGCTTTGGACTACATCACGCAATTTGGACTGATATGTCCTTCTCCTCCGCATTTAAAATATATGACCGACGATCGTTCTCCTTCCTTTGAAACAGGTGTTGGTGCTGCTGTCTTTCCATCATTATTGAACCTTCTCTTCTTGAAATTTCCACTTCTATTATCTTGGCCATAATTACCACCGAAGTGGTTACCATTCTTGGCATGACAATTTCCCCCCACGATGGTTATCATTATTTCGATGGCCGTTGCCACCGGTACGATTATTATCGTGTTGTTGCTCGTTACCTTTTGGTTGTTCTGACTCATTATCGCGCTCCAATAACTGAGCCCTATTTACGACATCAGAATATAAACAAATTTTGTGAGAAATGAGGTACTGATGTATTTCGGGTTTCAAACCTCTTAGAAACATTCGCGCCTCATTATCGACCAAATGGGATGCAAACCGGGATAACTCGGCAAACTTAGCATCGTACTGCGACACGGTCATATTTTTTTGCTCCAACTTGATAAACTCCACCTCCTTCATGTGACGAATACTTTCGGGAAAGTACTTGTCGTTGAACAGTTCTTGGAACTTCTCCCAAGACATCTTGAGTGCGTTAAGTGGAGTCGTTTCTGATTCCCACCGAGAATCGCCTCTCTTCACGCAAACATAAAGGTGGCAAAGGAACCTTTGCTCTCGAGCATCCCAAGACATCAAATATCTTGGTGATATGCTTTAACCACGTCTCCGCCTTAAGCGGTTCTGGCTTTCCCAAAAACTCCGGTGGTCCCAGCTCCTTGAACTGCTTAGCGGTGACCGACCATGGGTTGCTAGTGTTTCCACCTGCATTTTGAACAGGAGTCTCTCTCGCCTGATGTTGTATGAATTGCATAAAGCCTCTGAATATCTCATCATTCATCATCTTATCGGTGTTGTTATTTACCTGAGGATTATTGTCTTTCTGTTGCACATTATCCTGGATATTGATCATTGGTGACTCAACGATCTCATGTGCTTCATTGCTGATCTCAACATTTTCAGATGCCATTTTCAAACACTGTCACAAAACAAGGGTTAATTGACATGTCACATATTATACCTATACTCTAACCGACAAATTAAATACCAAATAAACTTAGGTAGGTCATACTAGCGAAAGAATTCCCCGTCTCTCCCCTCCTAGTTCTTGTCTCAAATCTCAGCCAGGGATCATATCCCTAAGCTTTGATTCCAACTATGACGCCCCCAAAACAGGTATACATCACCCATCTTGAGTCGCCAAATACATGCATGCGAATACAAATACAAATTAATTATACAAATGTCGTGTAATATACGACAAAACACATTGAGAGTTTAAATGGGAATATTGTCTTCATAACAATATTCACTCTCAAATAGAGTCCTCATTACATTTATTGTCACACTATTTTATAGAATAGTGAGGACTACTGCCAGGAATATGCATATGAATGATATTCCTACTTACATATGATTTGATTATGATATGTATATATATGAATGAATATGCAAGTATGCTTGCATTAAGAAAATCTGTAAAGTCCTTTAATAGATAATAGAAACATATGTACAATGACTTAGAATGAATTGATCAAATGTGTTAGTTTGATCCTACTTAAGCAAAACAACTTTGTAAAGTCCTTAAAAAGAAATGATGTACAAGGACTATAAATATAGTAAGATCAAGCATGTTAGGTTGATCTTATGATGTAATAGATAGGCTTGTTTGATCGTTGAGCACTGCACCAGAAATCGTAGTCTGTCAGGAGAGTCAAGGAAAACTAGAGAGCTATCGAGGCAGAATCGTAGTCTGCGAGATAGTAGATCTCGGAGTTCGTAGACTTCCAGGAGAGACGAGAAAAGATCGTAGTGTGTTGAGGAGAACTTCCTCGGTAGTAGTCTGCTTTGAGAGAAGTCGTGTTCGAATCGTAGAGACTGACATGCTTCTACCGAGCCGAGGCATCTCGCCAAAGTCACCAAGAATCGTAAACTACACTCGGAGTCATAGAGTCTACTAATGTCAAAACCAATTCAAAAATCATAGGCTGCACTCAGAATCGTAGAGTCTACTGATCGTATCAAAGGCAGAGATCGTAGTCGAGCAAGATCAGATGAAGAAAACAAGCACAACGACAGAAATCGTAGTATCAAGATCTAATCTCAAAGTCGTAGTGTCTACACTGCCGAAGCTGAATCGTAGAATGCAGAGCTAAGACCTTAACAGATGTGCTCACAAGGCCACAGTAGAATTGTAGAGCAAACACGATTCTCAACAATTGAGCACTCCCAGAATATCCAAAGGAATGAAGCCTCTGGTTGGTAATGCAAAGATATATCTCACTTGAAGGAAGACAGAAAGCACTCAACGAATGGCATGCAAGCTAATAGAAGATCTAAGCATCAACTCAATCAACATCCAGATTGGGTTGAGAAGCTATTCAAGGTAAAGTCTTCCACAAGATGATCATAGGAAGACTTGATTCTTGTAAGGAAAGTCGACATAGATACGCATGAATCAAAAGAAAGATGACAACGATCCCGAAAGTAACGGAATCGTAGTGTTTGCCAAACAAAGAAGAAAGCGATGGAGTATACACAAAGATCTTTGGACTGACCTCGAATAACAAGGCTAAAGTGATTAAGCATTGGGTCAGTCCATTGATGATAAGTGAACGAGAGATCACAAGGAGAAAGCGAGTTAGACACGCCACAAATCTGAAGTGTCATGTTATTCAGAAGGGGCCAGAGCAAGAAGTCAAGCCATTAGTGTCTGAGAATAGTCGAGGCGAACAGAAGTGTTGAAGCACTGCACTAGAGAAGGAAGAAGTGTTCCATATTGAAGATTTAATGAACACTCTTCAAGATCGTAGTGTTAACTCCACAAGTCCAAGAAGTTGTGCATCAGAATCGTAGAGTTCGAACAAATAGATATTGAGGCATTGACAACGGCTCAATCTGAAGATTAATGTTCGGACAAAAGCTTATTGAGAGCATCGATGCAAGGACAACCTCTGATCGAGAAATCAGAAGGGTGAAATAAAGTCGTCGACCTGCCCAAGATATCAAAGTGACATATTTGACAGGGTTGGTGAAATAGCAGACTGCAGTGTCAGGAAGTTAGAAAAAGATGTCATGCCACATCTGCAGTCTGCACCAAATAACTCGAGATCTGCGAGGCAATTTGAATAACTTTCAACGGTTACTTTCTAATGGGAAGATTGGGAAGTAGTATAAATCAACAGAGCTTCAAAGATCAAGAGTTCCTGATGATTGTGAAGTTGTAGAATCGTTGAGTTGGTGAATGCTATTGTTGACTCTATGAGTTCCACTAAAGATCAATAGAACAAGTCTCAGTGACAGTGAGACTACCAAGGTGGAAGTGAAGCACCTTTGAAGAAGGACTCAAACAGATCAAAGTTTCACTCAACAAAGATGAGAATGCCACTAAAGATGGCAGCCAAGCTAAGAGCCGAGAAGGCCAAGAAGATAACATTCAGGAAAGTGGCTGAGTACAAGGAATATCAAGAGAGCACTCTACGAATCACCATGAACCGAAAGCTGAGAGTGAACAAGTGCAGAACCATGTCTGCAAAGTATTCAAGAAGGGTTCCAGGTTTGCTAAGTGCTAGACAAAGTCTACTAAAAGCACAGAGACTTAGCAAACCCAGATGGTGATGGTGCATAGCTGATACCATATGAAGATGAGAAAAAAAAAAGAAAAGATCAGCTGCACCAAAGAAGAAGTGGTACGGACTCGAAGCTGAAAGCAAAGAGGATCACACTAAGCTGCTAAGTACAAAAGATGTTCAGAGCTTAATGACATCTTAGCAGCTCAACACCAACAACAAAAATAACTACAACAACAAGAAGTTAGGGCCTGAGGGGTCTTTTTCCGGAGGGACTAACTGAAGTTCCAAGCTTGCTGGGCTTGAAGAGTTCCAAGGGAACTAGAGAAGTTCCAAGGCTGCTGGCCTTGAAGAGTTCTTAGTGAACTGAAGTCCCAAGGCTGCTGGCCTTGAAGGAATTTTAGTGATTCAGGGTGCTGCCCTTCCTTAGTGGAAAATCCTGCTAGTTGAAAGCAGAAGAGTAGATTAGGAGCTTGAGTCTCTGAAGCACTTAAAACCCCTTGTGTCTTTTATTTTATGTCATTTACATTATGTACCTTAACTGCTATAACTGCTATGTATGTGCTAACTGCTTACTACTAAGTTAACTCTACGAACAATGTATGACTGACTATGATTATATCAATGAAGGGGATCTTTTACTTATTATTTGAGCTTGAAAAGATTCTTATGTTTGTCATCATCCGCTACTTAATGAAAGCAATACAACTTAAAAGAGAAAAGTATTTTGAAAATCAAATGATCTATTCAACCCCCCTTCTAGATCTATATTGTACTCATGGGAACTAACAACTACTATAACACCATCTCGGACCATCACCCGTTCCCCGACTAGTCCCGCCACGTTCTCATTTCTGAAGAGAACAATGAAAGAAAAAAGGTGAGCTCAACTAGCCCAAAGAAGAAATATTATGACTAAGATAATGCAGGATAAATTATCATTAGCCTTCAAAAATGTTAAACCGATAAAATCTGATAGACATCAAGTTTAAGCTGCGGTGGAATAAAATCAATCCATTAGAAGAGTTAAGTAGAAGCGTGATATATCTACTATCTTCTATGATTTAAAATGTTTTCATCAATTTTTATCGTTGAGACTCGACTTAATAAATAAACCACATCATCGAGTTATCCTCGCATTACGAGCCAAGGATATTCATTAAATCATCAATGATGGCCGACTATACCGAATAATCCCCGGTCATAATCATACCAAAAGCGTCCATCAATGCACTGAGTGCCACTAAGGACTTTTACCACATCATTTATAACATTACAGTCATGATTTATACCCGAATGATCCTGGTCATAATCATACCAAGTCCATCCATGCACATAAGCCAAAGATGACTTTCATCATCACAATCTGACGTGAGGATGATGACAATGACATAATAATTCAATAAAACAAGTTCAATTATAAATTTTAAAGATTTATAAGTTAATTTATCTTGAAATCAATTACGTCCAAATTGTCAACATGATACTGCTTTGTGGAGTAAAATTCAAGAAGCCAGGATATTCTACTAATTTCATGGAGTATAGAAGCCAAAACTTTAACCAAGTGAGTATAATAGAATATATGAAATCGCAAATGGATTTTAGCGCCATCCCAGTAATCCACGTGTATGCATTATTTCCACAATTTAATAAGGAATGAATACGAAGGATCATTCACCATGCACGCGGTAATCCATATAGGCATGCATTATTCCAACATAATAATAAAGAATGGAATAATGAGAAGAATTCACCGTGCATGCGATAGGCCGCATGCAGAAAAGTTATTCTAACGAATAATAAAGAATGGAATAATAGAAGAATTTCACCATGTATGCGGTACTTGATGTAGGCAAGTTATTCCAACATAATAATAAAGAATGGAATAACAACTCTTACGAGTATTGAAATAAAATAACTCTCTTCATGAATACGAAATAATAATACCCCTTACCTTAGAAGAAGACTTGATACTGGAGTAGTGAGGTAACATACTTCTCTTCTTCTTTCTCTCTATAATTTTTCTCTATAATAATTGTTCTATAGCTTTAGTGAATTGGTGAGAAATGAAGGAAGAATGAGCTTCTATTTATAGGAAAATATAGTTTCGATAATTGCACGTTTTGGGGCTCAAAATATTACAATATAATACCTTCCTCTTATTCTTCATTTTTAATTTAGTCCTGCAAGTATTATCAAACTTGCACCACCTCCCCTAATAGTAAATAATGTGAATCAATAGTTCAATCATGTGAATCAATAGTTATAATCATGTAAAAATATGAATTACAATGTAGTACCTCCATCTATATCTTTATTTTTAACTAAGTCATGCAAGTATTATCAATCTTGCACCAATTCCCCTAATAGTACAAGAATGTGAATCAATAGTACACACATATGAACCAATAGTTATAATCATGTGAATTAATAGAAATTAATTGCTCATTTATCCGATTAATTACCCAACTGGTCAGTATAACTTCCAGACATCAATTAATATCGAAATAAATGTCGATTTCCACTAACACTAATAATTCTAACACAATGGAACTATCAATTTCATCTTTAATCAACATGAACTTATTCATCATTAATATTATAACTCATAATATTTAACAACCAAGTCGTTCCCAGGAAAGAGGGGGCTTTCCGATAAGGATTTCTCCTTATTGGCACGCAATTAGATGACCAAACTTCTCCTTAACAGAACTTCTAGACATTGTAAATATTGCAATTTAATAATATGAATAACTTTGTCGTATCAATTATTGATTTAATAATATAACATATTATACAGATTGTGACTCCCCCAAAATAGGTATACATCACCCATCCTGAGTCGCCAAATACATGGTACAAAATTCAAATACAAACTAATAATACAGCAGTCGTGTAAAATACGACAAAACACATGCTGTGAGTTTAAATACAAATATTGTCTTCTAGACTATATCCATTCTCAAATAGAGTCCTCGTTACATTTATTATCACACTATTTTACAGAATAGTGAGGACTACTAAGACACCATCTCGGACCATCACTCCGTTCCCCGACTAGTCCCAGTTACGTTCTCATTTCCAGAAGAGAACAGTGAAAGAAAGGGTGAGCTCAACTAGCCCAACAAGAAATATTATGACTAAGATAATGAAAAATAAATTATCATTAGCCTTCAAAAATGTTAAACTGATAAAATACAATAGACATCAAATTTTAACTGCAGCGGATCAAGCAATCCATTAAAAGAGTCAAGTAGAGAATAAAATTTATATCTTTTATGATTTAAAAAGTTTTTCATCACTTTTATCGCTGAGACTCAGCTAAAAAAATAATCCACATCATCCCTGCACTACGGCCAAAGATATTCATTAGGGTCACGACCACAAATTCCATGCACTACTGGGCGAGGATATTTGTGTATTCATCAATGGTCATGATCATGCCAACAATCGTCCATCAATGCACTACGGGCCAATGAGGACTTTTACCACATCACTTGTTACATTACGGCCATGATTACCGAATAATCCATGGTCATAATCATACCAAGTCCATCCATGCTCTGTGCCATAGATGACTTTTAAAAAATATAAACATGAGGATGATGACAATGATATAAGAATTCAATAAAACAAGTTCAAGAATTAAGTTATTCAGAACTAATAACGTCCAAATTGTCAACACGATCATCGCTTTAGAGTAAAATTCAAGAATGCTTAGAAGAATATTTTCATGAAAATACAGGATGAAGCTTTAAATATCAAGGATATTCCACTAATTTCATGGAGTATAGAATTCAAAATTTTAACCAATTTGAGTATAATAACGAATGGAATAACAAAAGAAATCACCATGCATGCAGTACTTTTGCATGTATAAAGGTTAATCCAGCAGAATAATAATAACGGAACCATGTCGGTGAAAATCACAAGCGAGGATGTTCTAATGAATAATAAAGAATGGAATAACAACAGAAATCACCATACGCAGCGCGTTGCTTGGCATAGGCGAGTTATTCTAACGAATAATAAATACGTAATAATAAAGAGCGGAACGAACGGTAGGTGTAAAACACACGACAGGATATTCCAGCAGAATAATAAAAGGCGGAACCAGTGTCCGTAAAGCATGCGAGCAGGATGTTCCAATGGAATAATAAAGGCGTAATAATAGAAAACGAAACCGAAGTAAAGTGGTAAAAGCACAAGCAGGATGTTCCAACGGAATAATAAAAGACGAGAATAATAGAAGAATGTCACCAAGTATAGGGTAGCCAGCGATGTCAAAGTTATTCAACAGAACAATAAGAAATAGAATAACAATGATTCTCTTCATGAATACAAAAGAATAATATTCCTTCTACCGTAAAAAGAAAGCTGGATATAAGAGTAGGGAAGTAGCGAGAATACTTTTCTATGGTTTCTCTATAATTTCTCTCTCTGAGTTTCAAATTGAATTAAAGTAAGAAAATAATGAAGGAATGAGCTTATTTATAGAAAAATGGATTGCATAGTAATTAACTCGTGAACGGTCCAGATTGATTTACTTTAATCTGACGGTCCATATTTAAAGCAAAAACTTTTAAATAAAATATAATATATATATTATATTTATATAACATGTGATTTTTACAACTTCACGGATACAAGTTTTGATAACCTACGGATGCAATTAGTCAAGTCTTTAACCAATAGGAATGAAACAAACAAATATAATATATATATATAATAATAATAATAATAATAATAATAATAATAATATTACTTCCCTCCCTCATTTTTTCTTCTCCTGGCCACACCATCATCACCTCCACCCACCAAAATCACAATCACACACATTATATATATTATATATACATTCAATAACAATAATACTCCTACATGTTATATAACATATATATAAAAAAATACAACTCCCTCCCAAATACGTTAACTTACCCCCACCCCAAATCCATTTTCATTATCCTCCCCACACATTTTTTTTTCTTCCAACGTGGGCCCCACATGTTCCCTCCACCAACATATCATCATCACAGGTGGATCCTATATAATATATATACTGAAATATCTTCTACCAATTATTTTGAAAAATGGGTAAATGGGGGTCCATAAAATAAGCAAAATTGAGTGACTTCTCACGTAAGCATCAATAATTAATACTGGTGCTACTGCAACCAATGCCAGACATCGTATTCTTTTTACTACTCTAAGTGTAGTTCAATAGTATTATTGGTAAAACTTTGCACCGTTATTTTCTTAAAAAATTTTTTGTCGTTTTCCTGATTCGACAATAATTTCATTATGGGGTCCACCAATGATTGAGTAGTTATACGAATATTCCCCGCTAAACCTAATATTCCCACCAATAGAATATAATATGACAACTTGCATACTTTTGCAAAATTTGTAAATACTACCCACAACTATAACATTATATCAAATCCACACCATAATATTAAAAAAAAAATCAAGAAATTTAAATCTTTATTAATAAAATGGGGTCTCATGAGGATGATAATGTGACAATAATTGAATCAATAATATGAGAGATATGATCTGACAATTTCGTAACAATAATTGAGTATAAATGAGTGACTTCTCACGTAAGCATCGAATGCTTCTTATGCGACCAACCACGTATTCATCGTGCTTTTTTACTATAGGGTAGTTCAGCAGTTTTAACGGTAACACTTTTCACCGTTATTTTTATAAAAAGATAATTCTATCGTTTTCTAACTACGATAATACTTAGTTGTGGGGTCCATCAATGATTGTCTTAGTCGTACAAATATTCTTCGTTAAAACGAATATTCCCAGACCAATTGAATATTATATAACCACTGCTTTACTTTGCAAAATTTGTAAATATTACCATAACTATAACATTATATCAAATCCACACCATAATATTAAAAAATATTTCAAGAAATTTAAATCTTTATTCATAAAATCTCAGGGTCTCATGAATGTTGTATAATTAAGTTTGTAGTTGAATTCTGTACCATGTATTTGGCGACTCAAGATGGGTGATGTATACCTGTTTTCGGGAGCGTCACAACATGTATACTTGTAAGACCCCAACTTTTATGAATAAAGATGAATTTTCTATAATTATCATTTTGAATATTATGGAATGAATTGATATAATGTTATAGTTAATGAGTAATATTTATAAATTTTGCAAAAGTACCCAAGTTGTTATATAATATTCGATTGGTAAGAGAATATTATATTACTACCAATCATTGGTGGACCCCACAACGAAATTATCAGTTGGATTGAGAAAATGACAAAAATATTTTATAAAAATAAGCTATAAGTTTTACTGGATTAGCTGATCAAACACCCGATGTTAAAAAGTACATTAATACGCGTGGTTGCATAAGTAGCATAGTATTGATTATTGATGCTTACGTGAGAAAGTCACTCGCTTTTGTTCAATTATTGATTGAAGAATTGTGCGATAAGACTCACGTTAATTGATTCAATTATTGTCAATATTTTATATATTATTAAATCAATAATTGAGACGATAAAGTTATTAATATTATTATTTGCAATATTAAAGATGTCTAAAAGTTCTGCCAAGGAAAGGTTTAGTCACCTAATTGTGCGCCAATAGGGAGAAATCCTTATTGGAAAGCCCCCTCTTTCCTGGGAACAACCTGGTCGATTAATAGTGTGAATTATAGTAATGATGATGAAGTTTTGTTTTATTTGTATTATTAATGTAATAAAACAGAAAAGCTTTTTATATAAAACAGAATACTTTTATAAAGTTATTCGTTTTATTAGACTATAAATAGAATATATTATATTCTATTATGCATAGTATTTTGTATAGTAAAATCTTTTTATATAAAACAGAATACTTTTATAAAGTTATCTGTTTTATTAGACAATAATTAGAATATATTATATTTTATTATAAACCAATCGGGACCGTCCGTTTAAAAGTAAATCAATATGGACCGTTCAGGAATTAGTTAATATTCAGTCCATTCTTCTATAACTAGAAGCTCATTCCTTCATTATTTCTTCAAATTCACTGAAAATCTAGAGAGAGAAACTATAGAGAGAAAGAAGAAAAGTGTTATGCTACTTCACCACTTCTATATCCAGTTTCTTCTAAGGTAAGAGGTATTATTTCTTTCGTATTCGTGAAGAGAACTTCGTTATTCCATTCTTTATCATTATGTTGGAATAACTTTATACATCTCAAATACCGCATACATAGTGAAATTCTTACATTATTCCATTCTTTATTATTACGTTGAATAACATTTTTATGCAATCCGCATACGTGGTGAAATTCTTACATTATTCCATTCTTTATTATTTTATTGGAACTTCTATCTATGCAATAAATTTTATGCGACACGGTTCCGTTATTTATTATTCATTGGAACATGTTGTTTCGCATGAAATTCTCTCGACCTAGTTCCGTTATTTATTATTCTGTTGGAATATCACTGTCTCTGCGTTTCTGTGACCTGAATACATTGTTTATTATTATGTTGGAATAACTTTGCATGCATGCGATTCATCGCATACCTGGTGATTTCTTTTGTTATTCCATTCTTTATTATACTCAGTTGGATAAAGTTTTGATTTCTATACTCCATGAAGTTAGTGGAATATCCTTGATATTTGCGTTTCATCCAGTATCTTTTCATGAAAATATTCTTCTGAGCATTCTTGAATTTTACTCTACAAAGAAGTATCGTGTTGACAATTTGGGACGTTATTAGTTCTGGATAAATTAATTCTTGAACTTGTTTTATTGAATTCTTATATCATTGTCATCATCCTCATGTTTATATTATGTTGAAAGTCATCTCATATTCGTAGTAGTACATAGATGGACTTGGTATGATTATGACCAAGGATTTATCGGTATAATCATGCTTAGTAATGTTACAAATAATGTGGTAAAGTCCTCATTGGCGCGTAGTGCATTGATGGATGATTGTTGGCATGATCATGACCAATTATGAATACACGAATATCCTTGGCCCATAGTGCATGAATAATTTGTGGTTGTGATCTTAATGAATATCCTCGGCAGAAGTGCGGGGATGATGTGGATTATTTATTGTTGAGTCCCGAGTGATAAAAGAGATGAAAACCTTTTAAATCATAAAAGATAGTAGATTTTATTCTCTACTTGACTCTTTTAATGGATCGCTTGTTCATTGCAGTTAAACTTGATGTTTGTTATATTGTATCAGTTTAACACTGTTGAAGGCTAATGATAATTTTTTTTTGCATTATCTTAGTCATAATATTTCTTACTGGGCTAGTTGAGCTCACCCTTTTAGTTTCATTATTCTCTTCAGGAAATGAGAACGTAGCAGGGACTAGTCGGAGAACGGAGTGACGGTCCAGATAATAGCATTAGTAGTCCTCACTATTCTGTTAAATAGAGTGATAATAAATGTAATGAGGACTCAATTAAGTGTGGATATTGTCTAGATGATAATATTTGTATTAAAACTCACAACATATATTTTGTCGTATTTTACACGACTGTTGTATAATTAAGTTGTATTTGAATTTTGTACCATGTATTTGGCGACTCAAGATTGGTTATGTATACCTATTTTGGGGACGTCACAGTTGGTATCAAAGCTTAGGGATATGATCCCTGGCTGAGATGTGAGACAAGAACTAGGAGGGGAGAGACGGGGAATTCCTTCGCTAGTATGACCTACCTAAAATTTATTTGATATTTAATTGGTCGATCAGAGTATAGGGATAATATGTGATATGTTAATTAACCCTTGTTTAGTGGCAGTATTTAAAAATGGCATTCGAGAATGTTGAGATTAGCAATGGAGCATAGGAGACCGTTGAGTCTCCACAAATCAATAATCGAGGATAATGTGCATCGAAGGCGATAATCCTCGTGCAAGCAAACAACAACCTTGACCGGATGATGAGCGATGGAATGTTCGGAGGCTTTATGCAATTCATGCAACATCAAAAAGCGACTACTTGTACAAAATGAGTGAAACACCGCAACTCTCTCGAGACGGTCATCGCTAAGCGATTCATGAACCTGGGACCACCGGAGTTTTTGGAGAAAAAAACCACTTAAAGGCGGAGGCGTGGATAAAGCAGATCCGCAAGATATTTGATGTCTTGGGATGCTCCGAGGAGCAAAGGTTCCTTTGCCACTTTCATGTTGCAGGCCGAGGCGATTCTTGGTGGGAATCAGAAGCGTACTCAACCCGCGCCGCATGAAGATGACTTGGGAGAAGTTCCAAGAATTGTTCAACGACAAGTACTTTCGAAAGTATTCGTCACATGAAAGAGGTAGAGCTCATCAATTTGGAGCAAAACAATATGACCGTGTCGCAAAGACTAAGTCAAGTTTGCCGGAGTTGTCCGGTTTGCCTCCCATTTGGTTGATAATGAGGAGAGAATGACGCGAATGTTTCTAAGAGGTTTGAAACTTAGAGATACGTCAATATCTTATCTCATAAACTATGTTTGTATTCAGATGTTGTTAATAGGGCTCAGTTATTGGATCGCGATAATAAGTCAACCTAACCAAAAGAGAGTTGCAGACAAAATGATAATACTGGTGATAGCAGTCATCGAAGCGGTGACAATAAACGTGGAGGGAATCAACATGCGAGAAAATGGTAACCACTTCCGGTGGTAATCATGGCCAAAACAATAAGAATGAACATTTCAAGAAGAGGAGATTAAACAATGATGGAAAGACGCCAAAGACCAAAGACTTTTGTTGTTAAGGAAGGAGAACGACCACCAATCATATGGTTCAAATGCGGAGGGAGGACACATCGGTCAAAGCTGCAGCGATGTCGTCAAAAACATGTTATAATTGTGGAAGAGAAGGTCACCTAGCCCGATTTTTGTCGTTCATAGAAGACAAGTTCAAACTAGGATGGAGGCACCAAAGGGCGTCGCCGAGAAAAGTAAAAAGCCAGAATGGTAAGGGAGGAGGCGTTTGTCGTGACCTCCGTAAAGCAAGAAACCCAAACGAGGTCATCACGGGTAAGCTTATCATAAATTCTAGCGAAGTATATACCTTATTTGATACCGGTTCTACCCATTCTTTTATTTCTCTTACTTGCGCTCAACGTTTAAATTTGACTCCAGAGAAATTAGACTTTGACTTATCTGTTGAAACTCCGTTGGGAGAAACCTTCATTACATCCACTGTTTATAAGTATTGTTGGTTCAAATCGGTACCCTCACATTACTTGTCGATCTTATTTCATTGAAAATACTTGCATTTAACGTAATTCTAGGGATTGATTGGTTAATTACTCATCATGCAAAAATTGATTGTTTTCGTAAGGTTGTTAGCTTTCATATTCCTAAGCAACCTATTATACGAATTCAAGCAACCAAACCATTAAAATCAATCACTGTCATCTCAAGCCATAAAGCTATTCGTTTATTGAAAAAGCGGATGTCAAGCTTTCTTAGCTCATATCACGGATCTAAACAAAAATACGTCGCTTTTGAATGATATTTCTATTGTTAATAAAGTTCTGACGTATTCCTCGAAGAACTTCTAGCTTTACCCCAGTGTGAAATTGAATTTTGTATCAACCTTGAACCCCAGACAAAACCCATTTCCAAAGCCCCATATCGAATGGCTCTATTGAACTTCGTGAGTTAAAGACCCAATCGCAGGAATTGTTAGACATTGGATTTATTCGTACTAGTACTTCTCCTTGGGGTGCTCCTGTTCTATTCGTGAAGAAGAAAGATGGGAGTATGCGAATTTGTATTGATTATCGGGAGTTGAATCATGTCACCATCAAAAATAGGTACCCATTGCCACGTATTGATGACTGTTTGACCGGATTGCAAGGCGCCAAATTTTTTCAAAGATTGATCTTCGTTAGGATATCACCAATTGAAGATTAGAACCGATGACATTCCAAAGACGGCTTTCAGAACTTGTTACGGGCATTATGAATTCCTAGTCATGTCTTTTGGATTGACTAATGCTCCTGTTGCCTTCATGGATATGATGAACCGAGTATTCAAGGAATATTTGGATCACTTTGTGATCGTCTTTATTGATGACATCCTTATTTATTCCAAAAGCCGTGAAGATCATGAGCAACACTTGAGGCTGATACTCCAAAAGCTTCATGAATATAAGTTTTATGCCAAGTTAAAGAAATGCGAGTTCTGGCTTGAGGAAGTAACATTCCTTGGGCACGTAGTATCAAGTCATGGAATATCTGTTGACCCAACAAAGATTGAAGCTATTCAAAGTTGGGAGCAACCTAAATTAGTGACCGAAGTACGTAGCTTTCTCGGCTTAGCTGGTTATTATCGGAGATTCGTAGAATGGTTTTCTCGAATCGCTACTCCCTTAACTCAGCTGACTCGGAAAGATAAAAAATTCGGTTGGAACGAGGAATGTGAGAAGAGTTTTCAAGAATTCAAGAGGAGACTCATTTCAGCACTTGTTCTGACAATACCATCTGGTTCGGAGGGATTTATCATCTACAGTGATACTTCGGGCAAAGGGTTAGGATGTGTTCTCATCCAACATGTGAAAGTCATAGCCTATGCCTCTCGACAACTCAAAGAATATGAGAGGAATTATCCTACCCATGATCTAGAGTTGGCAGTTGTTGTCTTCGCACTTAAAATTTGAAGGCATTACTTGTATGGGGAGAAAGTGAGGATCTTTAAGGATCATAAAAGCCTCAAATATTTCTTCACTCAAAAGGAACTCAACATGACAAAATGATGTTGGCTTGAACTATTGAAAGATTATGATCATACCATCCAATACCATCCGGAAAAGCAACGTGGTAGCCGGCGTTATTGTAGAAGATCATATATGCGGCATGAAAGTGCGATATTGTCAACGCAAAGGCCCATTTTGTATGACTTGCAAAGGATGGATATAGAGATAAAGACTCAGAGGACCCACGTAATGATGGCGAATATATGAGTAGAACAGACTTTAATCGATAAAGTTAAAAGTCGCTTAAGCTACGGACTGGAAATGATGCGTATGAGGAAGAAAGTATAAGAAGGTGCTTATCTAGAAGCAAGAATCGATGAAGAAGGAATAATTGAAGTCAACTCCGGACTTTGTGTTCTAACAACCCCGATTTAAAGTATGAAATCATGCATTTTGGGCGCATAACACACCATTTGCAATCTATCTCGGGAGTACCAAAATGTATCGTGATCTTGACATACATTTTGGTGGAGCAATATGAAAGAGAGATAACGTTGTTTATCTCAAGGTGTCTAACTTGTCAACGAGTCGGCGGAACATCAAATACCAAAAGGTCCATCAGCAACCACTTGAAATTCTAGAATGGAAGTGAGAGCACATTACCATGGATTTCAGTTTTTGGTCTTCCCAAGGTTTCTCAAGCGCATGATGCAATTTGGGTCATTGTTGATAGATTGACCAAGTCTGCTCATTTCTTACCAATACGAGAAACTTATACACTTGAACGTCTTGCTCGTATGTACATAAACGAGATTGTAAGACTGCATGGTACCCAAGATTCACTTCACGATTTTGGGTTAGTTTGCAAAAAGCTATATGCACGGATTGACATGGCTCCATTAGAGGCATTGTATGGAAGAAAGTGTCGTTCTCCAGTATGCTGGGATGAGGTGGGTGAAGCAACGTTGTTGGGACCGGAGTTGGTACGTATGACTATGGAAAAGATTCAAACGATCAGACAATGTATAAAAACCTCATAAGACTGACAAAAGAGTTATGTTGATCTTCATCGAAAGGACGTGGAATTCGATATTAGAGATCATGTGTTGTTACGTGTTGCTCCATGGAAAGGAGTTACGAGATTTGAAAAGAGAAGAAAGCTCAATCCTCGATTCATTGGCCCATTTTTAATCCCGATCGAGTAGGGATCGTAGCTTATGTACTCGCTTTTACCACCAAGTATGTATCATGCTCATAACGTTTTTCATATATCCATATTAAATAAATATGTGAAAGACCGAACCACATTATTGAAGTTAGAGCTGGGATGAAATAACGGAAGATTTAACGTATGAAGAGGTTCCTGTTCAAATCTTGGATAAGAAGGAACATATTCTACGCTCCAAAGGTTATACCTCAAGTCAAAGTTTTATGGAGGAACCATGATGTTGAGGAAATGATTTGGGAGTTAGAATCTGAAATGAAATCAAGGTATCCTTACCTCTTCGACATACCAGTCATACCACTAATTTCGAGGGCTTAAATTTCATAAGAAGGAGATTATAAGACCCCAACTTTTATGAATAAAGATGAATTTTCAATAATTATCATTTTTGAATATTATGGAATGAATTTGATATAATGTTATAGTTGTGGGTAATATTTATAAATTTTGCAAAGTACGCAAGTTGTTATATAATATTCGTACGACGGCCCAATCATTGGTGGACCCTACAACGGAATTATTGTCGGATTGAGAAAACGACAAAAATATTTTTATGAAAATAACGGTGAAAGTTTTACCATTAACTGTTGAAACACCCGGTGTTAAAATACTGAATGTCTGGCGTTGTTTCACAAGTAGTACTGCGGCATTGATTATTGATGCTTACGTGAGAAGTCACTCAGTTTTGTTCAATTATTGCTTCAGTAATTGTTGCATAGTATCTCACGTTATTTGATTCAATTATTGTCAATATTTTATATATTATTAAATCAATAATTGAGATAACAGAGTTATTGATATTATTATTTGCAATAATAACGATGTCAGAGGTTACGCAAGGAAATGTTTGGTCACCTAATCAATTGCGGCATAATAGGAGAAATCCTTATTGGAAAGCCCTTCTTTTCGAGAGAATCGACCAATCGATTAATAATATGAATTATAATAATGATGATGACGTTTTGTTTTATTAGTATTATTAATGTAATAAAATGTAAAGTTTTTTATATAAAAATGAATACTTTTATAAAGTTATTCGTTTTATTAGACTATAAATAAAATATATTATATTCTATTACATAGTGTTTTTGCATAGTAAAATCTTTTATATAAAGCAGAATACTTTTATAAAGTTATTTGTTTTATTAGACAATAATTAGAATATATTATATTTTATTGTAAATCAATCTGGACCGTCCGTTTAAAAGTAAATCAATCTGGACCGTTCAGAAATTAGTTACTATTCAGTCTATTCTTCTATAAATAGAAGCTCATTCCTTCATTATTTCTTACGAATTCTTTGAAACTCTGTATAGAGAAACTATAAAGAGAAAGAAGAAAAGTGTTCGCTATTTCACCACTTCTATATCCGGTTTCTTCTAAGGTAAAGGGTATTATTTCTTTCGTATTCATGAAGAGAACTTACATTATTCCATTTTTATCATTATGTTGGAATAACTTTGCCATACATCAATAACCGCATACATGGTGAAATTCTTCGTTATTTCATTCTTTATTATTATGTTGGAATAACTCGCCTATGCAAGTACCGCATACATGGTGAAATTCTTACATTATTCCATTCTTTATTATTACATTGGAACATCTTGTTTGGTGCAAAATTTTGCTCGACTTGGTTTCGATTATTTATTATTTCGTTAAGAACTCACATCGCGTATGCCACGCATAACCTTTGGGTTCCGTTATTTATTATTACATTGAACATCTTGTTGGTGCGAGTTTCGCTTTAACTTTGGTTCCGTTATTTATTATTCATTTGAATATCCCGTCATGCAGGCGTTACGAATGACACGGTTCCGTTGTTGTTCATTATTCTATTGGAATAACCCGTATGCATGCGATTCTATCGCACGCTCGGTGATTTCTTTTGTTATTCCATTCTTTATTATACTCGGTTGGTTAAAGTTTTGACTTCTATACTCCATGAAATTAGTGGAATATTCTTGATATTTGCGCTTCATCCAAAGATCTTTTCATGAAAATATTCTTACGAGCATTCTTGAATTTTACTCTCTGAAAGAAAGTATCATGTTGACAATTTGGACGTTATTAGTTCCTCAAGAAATTAATTCTTGAACTTGTTTTATTGAATTCTTATATCATTGTCATCATCCCTCATGTTTATATTATGTTGAAAGTCATCTATGCTTTTGTAGGCGTAGATGGACTTGGTATGATTACGACTGAGGATTTTATCGGTATACTCATTAACCGTAATGTTATAAATGATGTGGTAAAAGTTCTCATTGGCCCGTAGTGCATTGATGGATGTTGTTGGTATGATCATGACCATTGATGAATACACGAATATCCTTGCCCGTAGTGCATGGATAATTTGTGGTTGTGATACTAATGAATATCCTGGTCAGTAGTGTGAGGATGATGTGGATTATTTATTGCTTGAGTCTCGCCGATAAAAGAGATGAAAACCTTTTAAATCATAAAAGATAGTAGATTTTATTCTACTTGACTCTTTTAATGGATTTCTTGTTCATTGCAGTTAAACTTGATGTTTGTTATATTGTATCGGTTTAACACCGTCAAGGCTAATGATAATTTTTGTTTGCATTATCTTATTCATAATATTTCTTCTCGGGCTAGTTGAGCTCACCTTTTTTACTTTCATTGTTCTCTCTTGAAATGAGAGCGAAAGCGAGGACTAGTCGGGGAGCAGTGGCGGCCGAGATAATAGCATTCGTAGTCCTCACTATTCATTAAATAGAGTGATAATAAATGTAATGAGGACTCGATTGAGTGTGAATATCATCTAGATGACAATATTTGTATTAAAACTCACACCATATGTTTTGTCGTATTTTACACGACTGTTGTATAATTAAGTTGTATTTGAATTTTGTACCATGTATTGGCGACTCAAGATGGGTGATGTATACCTATTTTGGAGGCGTCACACAGCTTCTCACCACTCTGAATTCCTCAGATGAGTAGTACTCACAAAACGTCTCACCTCTTTTTCTATGAGAACTATCCATTTGAAGAATTTGAATATGGTTATGGTTCCATTAAAGAACTAAAACCATATTAACCATTTTTAAAATGGGTTGTGTGTGTTAGAACTATATGTTTATGGTTCAAAACCATATTAACTATTTTAAGATGTTTTGACTTTTAAACAGAATTTTTGAAAAATAAAATTGTGACCGCCACAATTAAATTAATTAAGTAATAATATGATATAAAAATTATTAATATAAATAATAAAATGCTAAAAAACTATACTAATAAAATTTTAAATTGACATTATTAATACCCTTCCATATTTAAATAATTTTCAAAATTATTATTAATCTATTTAATAGAAATGTTGGAATTCAAAAATACACCATAGTATATTTCTATGAATGTCGTTTAAATATTGAAACATATTTATAATTCTTTTGTAACTAGAATACTAGTATAATTCTTTTGTAACTAGAATACTAGAATTTACATAAACCCACATATAGAACAACATTAGTCACCCAAAATAAGAACATATTAATTTATAGAACATACAAGATAAGTAGAAAACTGAACCATATGATTCTATAAACCATATTAAAATTTAATTAATTAGACAAACATATTAAAATTTAACATTACAAAACATATATTTTCCCAAAGTCAATTCCAAAGGGCTAAGCCAACTCCTTTCATAGGCATCTACACTGAAATGTGCAAAAGTGGCTTTCAAATTGTGAAATAACATCAACCAAGCCTTTTTAAATAATTTAGCACATTTTTTTTTCTTGGACTACGAGAAGAATGAAAAAGGACGTAAATAATTAAAGCTGTCAATAAAATCAAACTTAATCACTAAACGTGAATTGCATCGGAGAATATAATCTTTCTTACATTTTATTGTGATGTCTCGATTTAGATATAAATTTTGGTTCTCTCTGTATGTCTTGCCCAGTTTTAAAATTAATTTGAGATATATGTTACTAACTTTTAAAATAATTGTAAAATGTTAAATTCAAAATCAATTACCACTAATATAATTATTATATACTAAAAAGACTTTTAATTATCATATTTGTCATTTTTAAAACTTAATGTTACATTTGAATTGTAAGAATATACAATTAGAAGGAGAAATGTAATATAAAATAATACTCCCTCCATCAAAGTCAGTCCTAGAATAAAAATATTCGTTGACTTTTTGTGCATATTAAGAAAATGATAAAATTATTTATATTTAAATTCTCATTTAATCTTATAATAGTTTTCTATACATGACTAGTGATGTTCCATAAATATGCATAAAAAATAGAAATATGACGATTAATGCTAAGGGTATTATATGTAAATTATTGTAAAAATAGATTATTTAAAGTAAGTATACATTTAACTTGAGATCGCTAAAATATTATTTAAAATAGTAATTATTGTAAAAATAGATTATTTAAAAAAATATTCTAAAGGAATTTTATACTTGGAATTTTATAGTAATAAGGAATTAATTATTTACGTCCTTTTCATTCCTCTCGTAGTCCAAGAAAAGAAAATGGTGCTAAATTATAACAAATGAATTGCCCTTTGGAATATGAGTTAAAAAATGGTTAATCGATTCAGAACTATATTTGTTTTAAAAAATATGGATCCAAACTTTAACCAACCTAAATAAATAAAAATAATTATCCAACTCATTTAATTCCGGTTAATATAATTCGACATAATAATTAATTAACTATATTACCGGGTCTAATAATTATCATCTTTAAATGATTTTGAATTTTAAGTTGCCTCAGCAATTCCTTGTGTCCATGTGGTGATGTCATCAACTTTTGCCCTCTTCTACAAACACCAAGAATGGGTCATCTCATGTTGTTACTTTTGAGAATCATGGTGATGCTATTGTAAAATTGAAAAGATGATCCATAAAATGAAAAAAGAGAATGAGTTCGGGCCCTCAGTCTCAAATTAAAAGTCTATTTTTGATTTTTTTATTAAATTGATAATTTTTAGAATTAATAATTAAATATATATAAATAAAATTTTAAAATTATAAAAATTAAAGTTGATAGTAAATTATATCTAATTTTTTATGATTATAATCTTTTAACCCAAATTTTATTAATAATAGTAAAAAAATTAATTTTAAAAATAATTAATTTAACCAAAAAAATCAAAATAACGCATTTAATTTGAGAACGGAGGGAGTAGAATCTAAGCCATAAAACTTCAATAAACTACAATAGCTTTATATACTTCTCTCAAAATATGAATGAAAAGAATGCAACATGCAGTCAACGAAAATCAATTCAACGCCATTTACCTTCCCGGATCCAGATCCGATATAAAATCAAGCCCAAGCCCAAGCCCAAGCCCAAGCCCAAGCCCAAGCCCAAGCCCAAGCCCAAGCCCAAGCCCAAGTATTTGTATTTTATTCTAATAAAGCCTGGCCTGAATAGAGGAGTGAGTGAACCAGGCGAAGGGAAGATAGTGAGGGGAGCTCAGGAGCACAGAGAGAGAGAAAGGGAGGGATGGGTAGCAACAGGAGGATGATCGTAGGGGCGGCGGCGGCGGGGGCAGTAATAGCAGGAGGATGGGTGATGGTGAGAAATGGGATGGAGAAGTACGGATGGGATTGGGATCAAAGAGGGTACATGAAAGTTTTGTCGGAGATGAGGGATTGGATGGGGTATTGGGCGATACCTGCCTACGTAGCCCTACACACCCTCACCCTGACCCTGTGCCTACCCTACGCCGTCTTCTTCGAGGCTGGTGCCTCTCTCCTCTTTGGTTTCTTTCCGGCTCTGCTTTGCGTCTTCTCTGCCAAGATCCTTGGTGCCTCCCTCTCCTTCTCACTCGGCAGGTAACTACCTAAATCCTGATTTCAGTTTATCTTCCCTGTACATGTCAATTTCTTTTCCCTCTATTCCGTCTTAAGCACACAGTTGCAACATAAGCCACTGACAACAACTTGTTTTGAAATGACAAAGTTAAAATTTTAACTTATAAGTCATTTTAAACTTATAAGTAAAAGGCACCGGTATAACTTATAAGTCAGAAATTAAGTTCAAATAAGTTATAAGGATGTTATGTTGATAATGACTTATAAGTTAAATAAAATGTAAATATTACTAAAAAGAACATTAATAAAAAATACATCAATATCATATCATAACAATCATTTTTTCATTAAAAAAAAATAAAATTTATCAGCTACAATCTTATTCTAAGAATGATACCCATCTCAATAAAAAAAAATTATACAAAATGTTTTTTGAATCCAAATGTGTCTCATCATAGTATTGCTAAATCTTTACCTGCTCTTCAGTCTTGACTTCTGTGTACCCTCAACTTGTTTTTATGGATGCTGCCATTGCTTGCATTTTCTACTTCTGATCTTCATCTAGGTCCGTTGGGTCACTGCATATTTTCATTGCGTATGCAATCAAAAGATTGATCGTAATTGAAATTTCAGTTTTATAAACTCTCAGTAGTCAATAATCGGCAAGAAAATAATGAATAAGCTTGGTCTTGTATAGGGACAAAGAGAACATAAGTTAAAATTGCAAGCCGATAATGGAATCTAAACATAACAACCACCTGCCTGACATGGGACCCTAATTATAACATAAGTCTATGAATACAATGTTTAAACATAACAAAAAAAGTAATGAGTAAATAAAATAAAGAACTAAATTCCTACTTAAAAATAAACTAGCCTAATTCCCCAATTATTTAATACCCTAATAGTTGGATATCTTTCTTGTTCACTTGTACGCGATTGAGTTTGATTTCAACTAATGGTATCAAAATCTTCCTTGCGCTAAGCGGTTGTGCTAAGTCTTCCTTGGCTCTCCTCTCCCCTATAGCTTTTGTTTGAGATGAGCTGGAGGCTTTGAGCAGAGCTGGAGGCTTTGAGCAGAGCTGGAAGCAGGCTGTTCTCCAAGTGTTTGATCTTAGCTTAGCTACTTGAAAAGAATCAATAGTTTGGACAAAACTATGACCATGCAGGGGAGCTTTTGCTTCTGCAAAGGTTGCATCTTTAATCCCTAGAGGAGAATTGCGTGAATAACGAGACTGTCCTAACCTAAAGTAAAGTCTCTTTCCTCTCTTGATGGCGAATCTTGATTGACTGACAGTTTCAATAGGGGTTATTAAAAGGATTTGATGATTAACCGTGCATCCAAGGCCTTTATACCTTTAATTGTCAATTTCTACCCAGTTAAGAAAATAAATAATTAAATCTAGAGTAGTGCGCCTCGTCACTTGTTGTAACCATAATTTGTAATATGAATGGGTTTGGGATAGATTGAAGGTTGCAGACTATTATTATTTCTATTACTTCACTGTGCTGAATGAGCAGAAGGTGACGGTGTCTTGCGTACTTTTGGGAGAGAGTTGTTCTGTTGGATGTTTTCCCATAATTGTGTAAAATTCCACAAGGGGTCCTTATCGCAGACAGTGTTTCCAATTCCAAGAGAAGATTAGTCTTCTGATTACCTATCTTTTAGGTCATTGTCGAACTGGTTTCAACCGGATCATACATTCTTTGATATTAAGCTTGGCACTATATAGGGACTAAGAGAACATAATTAAAAACTTCCTATACAGTGTAGGATTCTAAACATAACTACCTACCTGATGTGGGACTCTAAACAAAACATACCCTAACAAAGAATACAACCTAACGACTAATTAAAATAAAGAAGTGAATATTAAAATACCTACTTACTATAAACTACCCTAAATCCCCACTCATTTAGTAAGTACCAAAGGATATCAATTTCTACCCAATTGAGAAATATATAGAATAAATAATTAAATCTAGACTACTATACCTCGTCTCTTTTTGCTTGCTGTCAGGATTTGCATATAATTGTGTTTGTAATGGATTTAATCACTATGCTGGATGATTAGAAGGGTGAGTCTTATGTACTTTGGGGAGAGAGTTGTTCAGTAGGATGTTCATATTTGTATAAATTCCACAAGGGTTCTTTATTGGAGATAGTGTTTCCAATTTCTAGAGAAAGTTACGGGTTAGTTTGATAACTGTTTCAACTTTCATGTTTTTGCTTCCTATTTTTGATTTTATATGTTTCTGCTTTTACTTACTTTCACTAGTGAAAACTAAAATTAGACAACGTTATTTGCTAATTTTATTTCAATGTTAGTTCTGTTTATTTTTATAAAGTGGTGAAATTTAGATTTTGCTGTTAACAATGTTCGATGCTTGGACCTCATAAAAGTTGGAATGATTCTGTGTTGTCAAGTTTGAAGAAGTAACTTTTTTGTGTTTTCACTTTTTTTGCCGCCAAAGTGGATTTTGCTTCTACTTTTATCAAAGCAGAAACAGTTCATACACTATTTTCTATGTCCGATTTCAGAAAAAATAAAAGTAGAAACAAAAAATTGGAAGCAAAAACAGTTACCAAACGAACCCTTAGTTTTTGAATTACCCGTTTATTAGTCTGATTTGAAGCGGATTATAAATTCTTTGATTTGTTTCTTGGTGCCTCATGGAGGATGTCTTAAGATGAAAGGCTACGAGGCATTGTGTTGCATTGTCCTTGAAGAATGGTAGTCTACTCTTTCATCATTGTTCAAAGTGAAGTAATTCCTGGTTAGTGGTGGAGAGTGACACTGATGTTGATAACTATAATGTTGTCTCTATTGGATTTGGAGTAAAATGCAAAAGTCCCCTGTGTAGGGGTATTTGGATATTGCACCCTTTTTTTGGTCAATGCAAAACGAACCTTATACTATCTAAAAATTTGGATCATAAACTCTATTGTGCCTTGTAGCTTTGACTTTGGGCTAAAAATATCTGTTCTCCCAAGATTTGAACGTAACACCTCATACTTCCAACATTAACAAAATATTGATTACCAACTAAGTTAAGAATTAATGTTATTTTTTTAGAAAATTATTACTAACACTAATAGTATTAGTACAATTTTTTTAGTTATTAGTAATATTATTAATAAGTTGTTAGTAATTACTTATTAGTTATTAATAATTCTCTTTACCGTGATGTTGCTTACTTGGATAAATACTTATAATATATTGTCTTAATAACATTACTTATTAGATATTAATATATATTAATGGTATTAGTAACATTAATATTCTAATAGCATTACTCATGTTATAGTCTACATTAATGTTCAAAAAAATTAACTTTATTTTGTTTTATTTTTATTTTATTACTTTTTTAACAAAATAATAATTGAAGTAATGTATGCTAATAAGAATAATTTATGATAATAACAATAATACAATAGTTATAATAAATAAATAATTTAATCTTGTGACCGCATATTTTGTAAAAATAATAAGTACTTTATTTATTCAATATATTTAAATGATTTTTTAGATTTCATCTTTTGCAATAAGCCAATAAGTAACTCCATTGAAGTTGGAGAGGTAGAATTAATAGAATAACAAATAAATAAACAAATAATAAAAATCCTAAGATGACTCTTATTCACAGTCTTACTCTTCCCACCCGTTCTTACAGGAGAAACTAGACAGAGAAAAATTGGATTTATCTCTTCCTTTTGTCAAAATTAACTTATTTTTTCTTTAACAGTAATGTATATTAAAATTGGATATATCTCTTCCTTTTGACAAAATTATCATATTTTTTCTTTAACATTAATGTATATTAATAACAATAATATTATAAGTATATTGATATTATTAATAACATTAATATATGCTAATATCTAATAAGTAATATTATTAAGATAATATATTTTATGTTTAGCTAAGAAGCAAAATCATGTTAAAGAGAATTACTAATAAGTAATTACTAACAACTTATTAATAATATTACTAATAACTAATAAGTTGTATTAATACTATTACTGCTAGTAATAATTTTCTAAGAGATAACATTAATATTCTTTACTTAGTTGGTAATCAAATGTTTTATTAGTTTTGAGAGTATGGGATTTGAGTCTTAGGTTTAAATTTTGAGAGAATAGATATTTAGCCCAAATGTGTTAAATTGAATGTGTATAAGTCAACGACACATGACACAATACGGTTCACAATCCAAATTTTTAGATAGTAGAGAGTTTGTTTTGCATTGACTGAAAAAAAGGGGCGCAATATTCAAATACCCCTATAGTACAAGGGTCACTTTTACATTTACTCGTCTCTATTGCTACACAAATTAAAGGAGCAAAATAGGCACACTATTGATGGAGAAATATTAGCAAGTATGTCCATTTGCCAAAGAATAATTTTTAAAATGAACATCGTACTATATTAAAAAAGACTAAAATCAGTATCAGCATTACATGTTGCTTTAGAAAAATCTTCACAGAATTCTAAGATAGAACGATGAAATGTAAGGCTTAGATTGGCTTTTGTTATTTTGAAATCGTACAATTTTAAAGGGATCTGCGTTTATATCGGGTGTTTGTGTGGATCCTTTCTGCTCTATAATGACTTGTTAAACATTGAAAAGTAGCTAATTTTGTTTTAATATCAATTAAGTTGATGTGGTCATTGCTGAACTCTCTGTCTCTCTCCCTCACACACACAGGGCAACCGTTTTGACTAAAATCAGTATCAGCATTACATGTTGCTTTAGAAAAATCTTCACAGAATTCGAAGATAGAACGATGAAATGTAAGGCTTAGATTGGCTTTTGTTATTTTGAAATCGTACAATTTTAAAGGGATCTGCGTTTATATCGGGTGTTTGTGTGGATCCTTTCTGCTCTATAATGACTTGTTAAACATTGAAAAGTAGCTAATTTTGTTTTAGTATCAATTAAGTTGATGTGGTCATTGATGAACTCTCTGTCTCTCTCCCTCACACACACAGGGCAACCGTTTTGACTGTTTTTTCTTCAGGCTTGTTTTCAGGAGTTCTAGTACAGCAATGAAGTGGGCTCAGAGGAATAGATACTTTCACCTGCTATCCAGGGGTGTTGAAAGAGATGGCTGGAAATTTGTTCTTCTTGCTCGCTTCTCACCCATACCTTCCTATGTTATAAACTATGCCTTGTCAGCTACCAAAATTGGATTTATAGTGGATTTTTTGCTCCCTACAGTTATTGGCTGCCTGCCTATGATATTGCAGAACACATCCATTGGCAGCCTTGCCAGTGCTGCTGTAGCTTCAGCAGCTGGAACCCAGAAACCAAAGATTTGGTCATACATCTTTCCTCTAATCGGGATATCTTCGAGCATTCTTATCTCCTTGAGGATTAAAAGGTACAGCACCAATATACCGGTCGCAACTGAATCCTCCCTTCATGAGGATATTCACGATTATAATAACAATGCAAGTTCAGCTCAAACCTCGTCCAGTGGGAAATAAAATAAGTCTGAAAACAAGTCGGGTGAAAAGTAAAGGTACAAAAATATTGCAAACTTACTATCATTAATTCTTCCATCTAATTATTCTGTATTTTTAGTGTTTCTTGATGTTGGTGTAATATTTCCTACCTTCAATATATTAGTACTTATTTAAAATAAAATTAATTGTTTGTAAATTATTAAATGCAATATTTGTGACGCCTCCAAATTCGGGTACCTTCAAACCCGGGTCCGGTGTTTCACGGTACTACCCATTTAACATAATCTTAAAGACATAAATATAATTATTATAATGCGTCTTACTCTAAATCCTAGGTTCTATGACATTTAATTACATCTTCAAAATCTAATATTATACCATAATAATAAAGGGTTAAATAAACTTTTTTTTCACTCTATTAGGGGTTGGTTTACAAATGTATCATCGAACTGATTTTTTTTACGGTCAACTCATTGAACTATATATTATTTACAAAAAATAATTTTGCCGACTATGTCTGTTAACCATTTAACAAAAAAATGACGTGACAATACTGACAGGAGAGAAAAGCTGAGTTGGATAACTAATTAAATTAAATTATACTCAATTCTATAACAAATAGTTAAACAAAATATAAATCAAATTAATATACATAACAAATAATTAAATTAAATTAATTAATTATTAATAAAATAAATTAAAAAATAATTTTTACAAATGTATTTATATAAAATAATAAAATAATTAATTCATATTTTTTAAAATTTTAAATATTTTAATTTCACTTTAAAAATATAAAATTATCTAATATTTTAAAATTGAGGGATCATCTTCATCTTCTCTTCTTCACCACTGAACCAGACTTCTCCCCCACTACTACTACCACCATCATCATCCATCTCTCTAAACAAAGAACCAACAAAGTCCGGATTGTGAAACCCCGAATTTTATGAAATAAAAGTATTTAATTTTTCTATTTTTGTGAATAGTTAAATTGATAAAAGTTTAAAGTTAAGGGTGACATTTGAAAATTTTTCAAAGTAAGTGATGATGAAATTTTGTTTTATTAGTATTATTAATGTAATAAAACAGAAATGCTTTTTATATAAAACAGAATACTTTTATAAAGTTATTCATTTTATTAGGCTAATAGTAAAATCTTTTGATATAAAACAAAATATTTTTATAAAGTTATCTCATTTTATTAGATAATAATTAGAATATATTATATTTTATTATGCATAGTATTTGCATAGTAAAATCTTTTTATATAAAACAAAATAACTTTTATAAAGTTATTCGTTTTATTAGATTATAAATAGAATATATTATATTTTATTATAAACCAATCTGGACCGTCCGTTTAAAAGTAAATCAATCTGGATCGTTCATGGATTGGTTACTATTCAATCCATTCTCCTATAAATAGAAGTTCATTCCTTCATTATTTCTTACGAATTCACTGAAACTCTAGAGAGAGAAACTATAGAGAGAAAGAAGAAAAGTATTATGCTACTTCACTACTCCTATATCCAGTTTATTCTAAGGTAATGAATATTATTTGTTGTACTTGTAAGGGGTATTATTTCTTTCATATTCATGAAGAGAACTTCTGTTATTCAATTCTTTATTATTCTGTTGGAATAACCTTTATACGCGGACTACCCTATACTTGGTGAAATTCTTCTATTCCATTCCTTATTATTCATTGGAATAACTTTCATGCATGCAATCTGCATGCGTGGTGATTTGTTGTTATTCCATTCTTTATTATTCTGGCTGGAACATCCCGCCGATTGTGAATTTCGCTTTGACCTAGTTTCGTTATTTATTATTCATTAGAATAACTACATCACAATATCGCATGCATGGTGATTTTTGTTGTTATTCCATTCTTTATTATTCTGTTGGAACATCCTCGCTTGCATTGCAATTTCACACGACTGGTTCCGTTCTTTATTATTCGCTTGAATATCCATGCGTCTGTATGCGCTTCTTTAATTTTGGTTCCATTATTTATTATTACATTGGGAATAACACATGCGTAATGCGATCTATAAGACGCATGGTGAATCCTTACATTATTCCATTCTTTATTATTCATTGGAATAACTGCGTCATGTGGATTACCACATGCATGGTGAATGATCCTTTATATCCATTCCTTATTAAATTGTGGAAATGATTCAGAGTACGTTGATTATGATGAGAGTCATAATAAAAGTATTTGGTGATGAAAATCATGGGTATATGAAGTATTAGTAAGTGTTATGATGAGTTATGTTTGTTATTATGTGAAAACATGAAAGTTTATTAGAAATCACAAAGGGTTGAAAAATCAGATTTTGGTGAAAATGGAACATGAAATTCAATTGACCATATCTCCTATTATATTTTGAATTTTTAAGTGTGGTCAAGTTCTAGAGTTAGATCTATGAATTTTTTAACTTATCCAAGTAGAATCACTGAAAAAGATGTTGTAGATTTTCGTGTGGACTGATTTTAGCAAAGCACGAAAAAGTGAAAAATGGAAAAATAGCTACTACCAGAAATTTTAAAAAGAAATTTTCGGCCACTTAATTTGTGAGAAAAATTTTGACCTTTTGGGACATGAAAATATATGGTATAAAGTACCTCCTATCCAAAAATGAGCTCATTCCGACTTAAATGAGGAAGTTATGACCATTTCAATATTTAGGTTTTTTCGACGAAAAACGCTATAATCGGAGTTCTATATCTCCGATGACTATGCAATTTAAACTGGAAGATCACTTAACATGTGTAAGATCTTGTCAAGATTTGAGAATTTCTGGAGCTAAACTTGAGGTAGCTAATTTCTTAAGGAATTAATTAGAAATTGATTTATGAAAAATAGTAAATGAATTTTAAAAATTCTGAGAAAAATATATGTTCATTATGGAACTATATTCTGCTAAATTCCAAAAAAGAAATATTTTTGGGACTGATTTGGTATTTTTCATAAAAATGCATTAGTTATGAGTATATGAGTTAAATATGTTATGTGAAGTTGAAAATTTGTAAATAGGATTTTATGGCTTGAGAATCCTATATAGGGTATATGCAGATTTTTGATAAGAGATTTGATCATTGGTGATGAAATCTTATGAGTATGGCATTTTTGAATGATTAAATGCATTATTTAGTAAAGTGTAAACAATTAAAATAAATTATTTATAAGTTTAAGAAATAATTAAAATATTATTATAATATTAATGATTTTAGATTATGAGATTATTAAGTGATTGATAACATTGAGATATTCTTTAACCCTAGATAATTTATATTATTAATGTTTAATATTTATTCTTTATCTCATTTGATTGATTCTTTATATCGTTGTCACGATCCTTATGTATATATTATGTTGAAAGTCATCTCGTGGCTCTGTGTAGCGGCATAGATGGACTTGGTATGATTATGACCGAGGATTATCGGTAAGATAATCATAATCAGTAATGTTACAAATGATGTGAAAAAAGTCCTCATTAGTAGTAGTGCATTGATGGACAATTTTGGTATGATTATGGCTATGGATTCTCTTCTACCAAGGGTGCGAAAGATGAATTATTTTATGGCATGATCGGGACCATTGATGAAAATACGATTATCTTTGGCGCGTGAGTGCATGGATAATTCGTGATCGTGATACTTAAAAGAATGTCCTCGGCCATATAGTGCGCGAGATGAATTGATGGCGTGGATTAATTATTGAAATTTGAGTCTCAAAGAATGAAATATTAATTCATGGATGTGATAATAATGAATATCCTCGTCAGTAGTGCATGGATAATTCATGGATGTGATATCAACGAATATCCTTAGCCAGTAGTCAAAAGGGGTGATTCGATGATGTGGATTATTTATTGTTCGAGTCTCAAATGATAAAATATTGATAATAAACTTTTAAATTCAGTAGAAGATAGTAGATATCACGCTTCTACTCTTGACTCTTCTAAAATACTGATTGTATGTCTTTGGCACGTAGTGCAAAGATGAATTGTTAATGAATATCTTTGGTCGTAGTGCAAAGATGAATTTTTTTAGTATGATTATGAGCATGGATTGTGATTTGGTATAACCATGATTTTGATGTTTCGGTGAAGATAGGTGATGAAAATTATCTTCGTCCAGGAAGCGAAAAGGAATTCGTAATCACAATTATGATTATGAGTTATTCATATGATTGTGGGACATGAATTGTTGATTGATGTTACGAGGATAAAACATTATTGGTGAACTTTTAACATGGAGAAGATAATAGACTCGATGGTCTATTCGACTTTTAATGGATCGATCGTTCTACCGCAACTATGGTTGAAAAGTTTTATCATCTACCATATGTTCTAAATCTCGATTTATTATCGACAAAAAGCTATTGATAATTTAATTATCTTTAGTTATGATATTTTTATCGAGCTAGTTGTGCTCACCTTTTTGCTTCACAATTCTTTTCGTGTAATAAGAGTGTAGCTAGGTCGAAGCGGGGATAACAGGGGAATGTAAGCGGTGATTCTATATAATGTTGAGGTTCTCCCTAAATAGTATGAAAATAATTTTATTGAGAACTTTAGATAAGTGTGTGTATCGTATCAGATACGCTATTTGATATTTAATTTTGGTGAACCGAATAAAGGTGAGGTAACCTAACTTTGGAAGGGTGTTTTGTCACTATCATACAAGATGTCTAATGACATACAACCTCGTGTTATCATAAGACAGGGTTGTACACATCCACTTGCTTAGTATATCTACGAGCACTACCTATATGATCTTGGAGTTTATTTAAAATATAATTTTCACTTGGAGACAATGGAAATAGTTATATGTCAAGAGAAGACTCACCATTGGAAGGAACATGATAGTAATCTTCTCATTTTTCTTTGGGGTCTATTGGGTCAACCAAGGATAATTCTCTGGACATATGATATCTATCATAACTTAGATTCATGGCCTCCTATGTACAAAGGTTTCCTTGAGCACTTCCCAAAGATTTTAATTTCTAAAACAGTTTTTGACTGTACTTTTATGTAACGTACCATTGTAAGGTTGTGGTCAAGGCATCATGAGAGTTACATACAATTGTATTAAAACTCACAGTATACTTGTCGTCGTATTTTGCACTATAGTTGTATAAATGAAGTTGTCAGTAGTGTATTTTCTGGCGACCCAAGATGGATGATGTATACCTATTTTGGGGGCGTCACACGGATAATCAGCTCCTACTCATCGTCGCTATCAACCATCGCCCCAACTCCAACTCTCGAAACCCGCCTAAAAAATGGTGACATCGTTGGCCTCTCTAGCTACGACTTCATTGTTGTCGACATGGAACACGACCATGGTGGCGTCTCCGACGCTCTCCTTTGTTTGAATTTCGATATTCTTCAACTCAACCAAAATGGAATTTATTCTGGAGATTGGTTTTCTCCATTTCTACAACCTTCAAACTATTGCTAAAAATTTTCTCCATCTCAGATCTATATATCCACACATAGATATAGAATCAAATGGGGTTTTGAAATTGGAGAGAGAAATGAAATGGGGGTTTTGATTTTGGAGAGTTGAAATGGGGTTTTGACATTGGAGAGAGAAACGAAATGGGGGTTTGAATTTGGAGAGAGAAAATTAGGGATTGATTTTTTTTAACTTTTCTTTTAATTTGTAATATACTAAAAATAGTTAAATCCATTTAATTTACAATTTGGCAACAACTAGGATGATAACCCAGACTTCACCTACGTGGATGTTCATTTAAAAACTGAAGTGGATATTCTGTTAAAAGTCAACTCATTTAACGGAATTTGTAACGAATTGATAAATATTTGAAGTTCAATAGTCGATTAAAAAAAATCTGTTCAGTGATGCATTTGTGAACCGACCCCTAGTAGAGTGAGGGAAATATGTATTTAACCCTAATAATAAATCAATACTAAATTATTATAAATAAGGTACACATCTTTGACTCGTTCATATTTCTTTTCCCTTTGTCCTTATCGGAATCTTCTATATATTCGGGTTTCGCTAAAAATATTTAATTTAAGCAAGAATGATTATTCAATAGCTCAACAAGTATAAAAGTTGCATAGATGACAAAATTAAAATCAAGTCGTCTTTCTTTGAACTTTTCAACAACTTAACAATAGTTGTGAAAACATCTCGAATAAATAGGAATAATAATTTAATTTTGTTTAACAATTTTGAAACAAATGAGCAGTCATAAGACCAATACTTTTTCTTTTAATTAAGGTTTAATAGTAATTCAACTATAAATCATCTTGTTTACGAGCACGTTAGTTGATCAGTCTATTGTACAACATTCTAGCATCAGGGCCTTGCCAGAATATCCAACTAAAAAATACCCATAATATTAGTGTTAGTTCATTCTTAGACTTGCTTCAAAATTCGCACCAAAATAATTTGATTTGGATAACTCAACATCAATAATTTTTCAAAGATTTATTATCAAATCGACAAAAGATTTCAGATATATGTCTTGCAGGAACAAGTGGCATTGACAATCTTCTTAAACAGTTCATGGATAACAAAACTTTAACGATTCAAAACTTAGTATAGTTGAACAACTTGTACAAATACTAAAAAATTTGCATAAGTTTTAGAATTCACACAATACACAAGCATTGCGCAAGTTAGAACTTCAATATATTTTAAAACATTCATAAGAAAACTTGTTTAATTATAAAAATTAAACAGAGTTAAAAAAATTGCCTCAAGCGTTCTTTATAACTTTACGCTAATCGTCCTCCAAATGTCACCTGCACATTTAAGTAACGACGACACACTAATTAGCCACATAATGATCCTTTATATTGATTTACGTTACTTTACTTTTTATTTTATGTTGCTCGCTTTTAATTATTTAGACAACGCGACCATACTTTAATAATGTCGCTCGGCATACTTTAACGCCCAACATTGCACAGCGTTACAACATTCGCAACTGACACGCCTAGATCTGACAATATAGTTGGTTAACTGTCGGGTCAACCCATATTAACTGGAATCAAATGGGTTGGTTAACTATTTTTATTTATTTGGGTTGGGTAAAGTTTGGAACCATATTTTTAAAAAGAAATATAGTTCCAACCCGGTTAACCATTTTTTGACCCATATTTTATTTCAAATCTAAATTAAAAGTTCTTTCTACCCATATTTACATATTAAAGAAGTTCAACCCCCCACCCACCCCACCCCACCCCACCCCACGCCACCCCACGCCACCCCACACCCCACCATCCCACACTCCACCCCACCGCACCGCACCCACCACCCCCGATCCCACCCACACCCAAAAAAAATAATGTGTACACCACTCCATATTTCTTTTTTTGGGAGGGAGTGTTGGGTGGGTGGGGGTGGCTCGGTGAGGGTAGGTGGGTAAAGGTAAGGTGGGGTGGGGTGGGGTGGGTGGGGTATACATAATCGCTTAATATTATTTTTTTTGGGAGGGAGTGTTGGGTGGGTGGGTGGGTAGGTGGGGTGAGGTGAGGTGAAGTGGGGTGGGTGGGTGGGGGTGGGGGTTGAGGTGGGTGGTGTATACATAATCGCTTAATATTAATTTTTTTGGGAGAGAGGGGTGGGGTGGGGTGGGGTGGGGTGGGGTGGGGTGGGGTGGGGTGGGTGTGGTGTACACATTTTTTTTTGAGTTTGGGTTTGGGTTTGGGTTTGGGTGGGGGTAGGGGGTAGGGGGTGGGGGGTAAGGGGTGTATACATAATCACATAATATTATTATTTTGGGTTGGGATGGGATGGGATGGGATGGGATGGGGGTAAGGGGTATATACATAATCACATAATATTATTTTTTTTAGTGGGGGTGGGGGTGGGGGGGGGGAGTAAGGGGTATATACATAATCACACAATATTATTTTTTTTAGTGGTAGTGGGAGTGGAGTGGGGGTGGGGTGGGGTGGGGTGGGGTGGGGTGGGGTGGGTGGGGTAGGGGATATATATATAATCACATAATATTAATGTCAAATAGGCCTTCATGGAACCCATAACAATATTAAAATGGTTAATATAATTAATATGGTTTTTAACCATAACCATGTGGTTCCAACCTACATTATCCATATTAAAAATGGTTAATATGGTTTTAGTTCTTAAATAGAATCATAACCATATTTTAAAAATTAAAATCAACCTATAACCATATTTTGTCAGGCCTAGACACGCAAACACGCTCGTATGCACGACAAGCTTCGTCTTCTAGTTTTTGTTCTGTATATTTGTTCAACTTCTTACTTTTTTTGGTCAGAACAAATTTTCCCATATACTCTTCTTCATTTAGATGAGTATTTAGGTGAACATCAATGATACTACCATTATAATAGCCGTTGGACATACTAAATGGTACTGCCTCTGTTTTTGAGCATATGCTTCACTCTCTATCATTCTTTAACTCTTTCTTAAAATATGACTATGTTAAGCTATGTATATAACGTAAAATTTAACTAATCATTTCTTGTATATTTGGATAAACTTGTTAATTAATCATGTTTTAATATATTTCGTCAATTATCAAAATTTAGATGAGTACGATAATTAGGTGAAAAATATTATAATAGTAATAAAAAAATTATGAGGTTTGGAGGACAGAAAGGTGGCTAAAAGTTTTATTTCTTTTAAAAATAGGAGTAATTTAAGAAACTAATAGATATGAAACTTGGTAGAAATTTATGAAAATACATTTAGTTATAATTTGTAGTTAGTTGACAAAAAAGGGTCGAAAACTTGAAATGGGGTTATCGGCTGCCCAAGGTATTTCAGTATAATAATATTATGATGACTAAAGAATGGTTACAAAAAGAGACAAAAAGAGACGCAAAATGATATGTATAATTGTGTTTGATTACAACTATTGAACCTATCAATGTATGGTGAATCATTTATTAATAACACTTTGACATTATTTTAATTGCAAGTGTAGCAATACTCATTTTAATAATACTAAGGTTGAGATTTTTTTTAGGAGAACACTATTTTTATATATAATTTTAATATTTTTACATGCACGCTCTTCTCTCACGAGAGTATGACGGGTCTCAACTTTATGCGAGGAAATCACATGTGAAAAAAAAAAAAAAAAAATTTATATTTATAAGACCTGGCAAGATGGGTGGTAACTTAATAGGCATCTCATATTAAATAGTTTTTTTTGAGTTAATAATGTTCAAACAAAAATTATAAATAGCTTATGTTTTCTCTCTTTAAAATCCTTTACTTTTCCATTCACGTTCTCACTCTAAGACACTCACTTTCTCACTTTAAAATGTTTATTTCTCACTGCATTATTTTAATAATCGGGTGGATGGATGTGTTATTATCATAGCTTATGTTTGTTTGCAAGAATTATAGTTATGATATAATTATTAATTTTAATTATCTTATTTATTTTTAAATTTAGATTAAGAACTATTAGTTTAGAATTATAAAATGTCTTAATTAATAGTCTTTAGATTATAATTATAATCTCAGGATTATAATCTTTGCAAACAAACATAGCCTTAATGTTATATTTGGATTTTAGTGTTACATTTCGATTGAAAGAATAAAATTGGTGAATAAACGGAATAGAGTGGAGAGTAGGATGATTCATCTCATTCCAACTTGAATGAGTGATTCCATATTATCTCCTAAGAAATAAAATTTATAAATTTGGAAAGAATTAGAATGATTCATTCTATTTCAATTGAACAATCAAATAATTTTTTTTTCAGTCAATAAGAATGAATCATTCAATCCTCACATTTATTCATGCAATTCAAACGTAGCATGAATGTTCATTTTAATAACGACGATCAGTAGTTATATACAACTATACACCCATGCACAGATTCAGCAAGACACAGAGCAGAAAAATAAAAATTCGTAATTAAAACTATGATGGGCCTTGTTTGTGTGTTCTTTTCCCTGTTTCATTTGATGAATTCAAATACTAGTATTTATTGCAGTATTAATTTACGTATTTCACCGGAATAATGATGTTCATTAACCATCTTTTTTCATAACTTTCTTCCACTTATTGATCAAGTATGTAGAGTTGAGCTAGTTTGATCAAGTTTCATGATCGACTTGTTGCTAGTAACAAGTTTTATAACCCGTATAAAGTATAAGCAGTTTAAAACGATTTATTAGGTAAATTTTAAATATGACATATTTTAGCTACAATATTTATAATCATAATAATTTGTTTAATTTCAAATGAAGTCATTATAATTCATTGATTACTAACTGAAAAAAAATACGTACCTCTTCATCTAATAAGATAACATTGGTGTTGACAATTTTGTTTATTTTTGTATTTAACCCACTCCAAATTCTAGTAACTTTGACTTTGATAGTGATTTTATTAATATAATTGATTTAAGGGAACATATTACTAATTTATATTGAACTTGTAAAATTTTTGTATGTAATTTAACATGTGGGTAATCTTATTTATAATGAATTAGAGTAAGTTGAATAAGATAGGTTATACTAATTTCATGAAAACTAATACAAAATTCTATAGGTTAGCACACTCAAATCGTCAATTGATATATTAAGTTTTTGTTCAATTCTTAGTCACAAAGTATACATTGTGCCTTTAGGTCATATTTGATTGTAAAAAATATTTTTGAGATTGGACTATTTATTTTAATTTAACACTATTTTATTCCTTGATTGGGATTAATAGTTATTTAAATAATTCTATATACTATTTATTTTTCATTTCTAAGACTATTTATAAGGGATTATATAATATCATAATGAATGCGAAATTAATAATCACTCATTTAAACGCCAAGATTCGTCAACGTGTCCAATCACCAACAATGCATTCAATCCTGCATAGAAATGAAGTCACACGTCCTTAAACGTCCTTTCCTTGAATTGGAAGAGGGTTTCTAATCATTGTAGCTACTATAATGGGATAAAAGTGAAAATCCTTAAATAAAGGAAGTAGAATATTATCACGACTCTTTTCTTATGAATTAGAAACTAAATGTAACTAGTTAGAAACTAAATGTAACTAGGAATCATAGATTCCTTAGTCCAACCTATCGCCTGAATAAACTCCTGTGGGAAAGATTCCTCCACGCATGACTGGTGCCCACGTATGTGACTCCCCCAAAATAGGTATGCATCACCCATTTCGAGTCACCAAATACATGGTACAAAATACAAATATAAACTTAATTATACAACATGAGCTGAGAGTTTTTACACGAATATTGTTTTCTAGACAATATTCAAACTCAAATGGAGTTCTCATTACAATTATAATCACATTATTTCATAGAGTAGTGAGACTACTATAACACCATCTCGGACCATCACTCCGTTCCCCGACTAGTCCCATTACGTTCTCATTTCTTCAAGAGAACAATGAAAGCCAAAGGGTGAGCTCAACTAGCCCAAGTAAAAATATTATGACTAAGATAATGCAAAATAAATTATCGTTAGCCTTCAACAATGTTAAACTGATAAAATACAATAAACATCAAGTTTAACTGCAGCAGAACAAACAATCCATTAGAATAGTCAAATAGAGCATGATATTTACTATCTTCTATGATTTAAAAATTTTATCATCATTTTTATCGTTGAGACTCAGCTTAATAAATAATCCACATCAGTGAATTATCCATGCACTACGGGCCAAGAATATTCATTAGTATCACAACCACGAATTATCCATACACTACGGGTCAAGGATATTCGTGTTTTCACCAATGGTCATGATCATGCCAACAACTGTCCATCAATGCATTACGTGCCAATGAGGACTTTTACCACATCATTTGTAACATTACGGGTCATGATTATACCGAATAACCCCTAGTCATAATCATACCAATCAACAAATTCATCTACGCACTACTAATAAAAATGACTTTCATCACAATATAAGCATGAGGATGATGACAATGATATAAGAAATCAATTAAAAGAAAGCAAATGATAAATTTTAAAGATTTATAATTTTATTTATCCAGAATTCAAAATATCCAAATTGTCAACATGATCTTTTGTTTTGCGGAGTAAAATTCAAGAATAATATTGTATCAAAATGATTTGGACGAGAAAAAAAAAAATCAATTTTGTCATGAATATTACCCTGGTGAATAGTACCCATGAATAAGTACTTGAGAATAAGACTCGTGAATAGTGTAAAATCCTAAATTTTATGAATAAAGATTTAAATTTCTCAAAATATTTTTTGAATATTATGGTGTGAATTTGAGATAATGTTATAGTTTTGGGTAGTATTTATAAATTTTACAAAGTATGCAAGTTGTTATATAATATTCGATTGTTCGGGAAATATTCATTTTAACAGGGAATATTCGTACGACGACACATTTTATATTTATATTTATTAATATTTTTATTAATTTATTTATGCATAAAAAGAAGTTTCTCAACATAAAATATCACTTATAATCAAATCTCGCCCCGTAGGACTTTATTAGATTTATCGTGACTTATTATTTCGCCGAAACGCGATTTGGAATCGTTTTCACCTATATACAAAGGGCTTGACTTTTGTATAAAAGTTCAATTTTAACAAGATATAGCAGTGAAGTTTTGTAAAACAGGTTTTTCAAACCCTTGTGCTCAATAATAATTGAGGCCTTTGATACTTCCATTTTATTATGTGTTCGGCTTGATTGCTTTTATTTTCAAAATGCGAAGCATCTTCGAGAAAATAAGATACATAGCAGTGCCGAACTCCTTGTGGGCATGAGAACCATCTAAGGATATTCAGACACCGTAGATAATTTACAAGCTGGCAGCTGCTACAAAATGTCCATCACGAGAAACGAATCTAGATTCAGAGGCTGAATTTGCGATCACATGATTCCTAGGCTCACATGAAAAAGCAATATGTACAAAAGTTAGAAAAAGAACTAGATTTGAGTAAATCTAAACCATTCCAGCTTCAACGGTTCCAGTTTAGTCACTTTGAACCAGTTAAAGTTAGAAGTAACCAGATTGAGGCAAATCTAGCCTGCAGGCTGAAAGATTAAATATCTACATTATGAAAGCAGTTAAAGCAGATATTTATATAAAATCGGTAAATATATATAAGTATATATATATACTTATATATATTTACCTCTCGGGGTTGTCTACGAGGTAAAAACTGAGTGTCCCGAAGTTGAACTGACTTTTTCGGGATTATATCCGAAACTTGAACTGGATCCCTCGGGGTTATCTCCGAGGTTGGAACTAAATCTCCTAGGGTTATCTTTGGGATTGAAACTGAGTATCCTAGGGTTGTCTCTGGGATTGAAAATTGTACCTCCCTGGGTTGTCTCCGGGGTTGAAACTGATTTGACTTCCAGGGTTATCTCTGGAAGACGATTATGCCCTCTTGTATGGTTAGTAACAGGAACAAAAAATTTTTGAGTGTCTACAGATACTTCTTTTTATCATATTTATGCGATGTAATGGTATGGATAGGATAAAGATGACTAGACACTTGAAATATGAAAAAGTTAATCATGATAAAATATAATGCAATATGATGTGAATATATCTTTGAATGTTGTTTGTTGGAATGGTTTCAATGGGATGTGATAACCGCTCGCTTCCCGCCGCTTTTGTTGGGGATGGAGTTGTCGATGATGACCTGTTGAACTGTTTGGATGTCTACTCAATTAGGTAGTTTCAAAGCTCTTATCACGAGAATTTTTACGATGCCTTATTTGGGGTTATCGCCAACGGTTTTGAACTCATCCATCAAGATTATCTCGATCCCGATTTTAAACAAGTTACAAATATGTCTTCAAAATCTTTGGAATTGAGGTTTCTCCACGATTGAGATCACAAGATGTTGACATTGGGGTATCACCAAAGTCCTTAATCCTCATTACAGGTTTTCCACCAAAGATGCTCTTCTCATGTGCGAGTGACTCTTAGGTAATTGCGCTTTGATTTTCGAGGATCTGTATAACAGATTCCATCATCGATTCTCCCCGATGAGGATGGTTTTCCACGGTTTGCATCGTCAAGTTTTTCTGACGCTTCATTAGAAGTTTCTGAGACAACGGTTTATCGTTGTCAATTTATTTGACCCTCGTTGAGATGTCTTTCAACCGCTGGAATCATCGGACCACCTCCAATGCTTCGTTAGAGTTATTGCCAACGCTAGTGATGTCAGGGCTGTATAACCCTCGTTGAAATAACTTTCAAAAACTAATATCATCAGACCATCTTCGATGCTTCGCTGGAGTTACTGCCAACGACTGGTGATGTCAAGGCTGCCTGACTTTCGTTGAAATAGATTTCAACGACTAAGATCATCGGACCACCTCCGATGCTTCACTGGATTTACTGCCAACGTCTGGTAATGTCAGAGCTGCCTGACGCTTGTTGAAATAGCTTTCAACGGCTAAGATCATCAGACCACCTCTGATGATTCGATGGAGTTATTGCCAATGGCTGGTAATGTTAGGATTACCTGACCCTCGTTGAAATAGCTTTCAACGGCTAAGGATGTATGGAAATCTCCGCTGAGGATAGATTTTTTGGGGCCCCAGTGCCTTTTTTATGGTCGACATTTTTTATTTGTCTTGAGATCTTTGTTGGGAGTTAAAACACGACGCTTTCGAGGCGGGGACGGTCCGTCTTTGAATCCTTTGAGTGTAGATGTCGTGAGTAGTACTTTGACTGAGCCATTGCCCGATGATCGGAGGGTTAGAGATCACATCCTTCGGAGATTATTCCTAATCATCCTCAGGGTTTGTTTCCTGGCTGATAACTCTTCGACGGTGTCATTCGCTTTAGTCAACGCCACACGGGAGGTAGACCGTATTGGAGAGTTTAATTGGGGCTCCTACACCTTTGCCTGTTTCCTCAAGGTGATGCGTCTACGCTTAGAAGGCGTGACGAAGGCTTGGTTAGAGTTCTACCCATTCCTGCTGGTGAGTATTTTCTCTTTTGATTTCCCTTGTTCGAGTTGAGATTTTGACTGACCAAAGATATTTGATCTTGTATTAGCAGTTTTGGGCTTACGAGAGGCTTAATTAATAGTCTTTAGATTATAATTATAATCTCAGGATTATAATCTTTGCAAACAAACATAGCCTTAATGTTACATTTGGATTTTAGTGTTACATTTCGATTGAAAGAATAAAATTGGTGAATAAACGGAATAGAGTGGAGAGTAGGATGATTCATCTCATTCCAACTTGAATGAGTGATTTCATATTATCTCCTAAGAAATAAAATTTATAAATTTGGGAAGAATTAGAATGATTCATTCTATTTCAATTGAATAATCAAATAATTTTTTTTTCATTCCATAAGAATGAATCATTCAATCCTCACATTTATTCATGCAACTCAAACGTAGCATGAATGTTCATTTTAATAACGACGATCAGTAGTTATATACAACTATACACCCATGCACAGATTCAGCAAGACACAGAGCAGAAAAATAAAAATTCGTAATTAAAACTATGATGGGCCTTGTTTGTGTGTTCTTTTCCCTGTTTCATTTGATGAATTCAAATACTAGTATTTATTGCAGTATTAATTTACGTATTTCACCGGAATAATGATGTTCATTAACCATCTTTTTTCATAACTTTCTTCCACTTATTGATCAAGTATGTAGAGTTGAGCTAGTTTGATCAAGTTTCATGATCGACTTGTTGCTAGTAACAAGTTTTATAACCCGTATAAAGTATAAGCAGTTTAAAACGATTTATTAGGTAAATTTTAAATATGACATATTTTAGCTACAATATTTATAATCATAATAATTTGTTTAATTTCAAATGAAGTCATTATAATTCATTGATTACTAATCAAAAAAAAAATCGTACCTCTTCATCTAATAAGATAACATTGGTGTTGACAATTTTGTTTATTTTTGTATTTAACCCACTCCAAATTCTAGTAACTTTGACTTTGATAGTGATTTTATTAATATAATTGATTTAAGGAACATATTACTAATTTATATTGAACTTGTAAAATTTTTGTATGTAATTTAACATGTGGGTAATCTTATTTATAATGAATTAGAGTAAGTTGAATAAGATAGGTTATACTAATTCCATGAAAACTAATACAAAATTCTATAGGTTAAAGACACTCAAATCGTCAATCGATATATTAAGTTTTTGTTCAATTCTTAGTCACAAAGTATACATTGTGCCTTTAGGTCATATTTGATTGTAAAAATATTTTTGAGATTGGACTATTTATTTTAATTTAACACTATTTTATTCCTTGATTGGGATTAATAGTTATTAAAATAATTCTATATACTATTTATTTTTTCATTTCTAAGACTATTTATAAGGGATTATATAATATCATAATGAATGCGAAATTAATAATCACTCATTTAAACGCCAAGATTCGTCAACGTGTCCAATCACCAACAATGCATTCAATCCTGCATAGAAATGAAGTCACACGTCCTTAAACGTCCTTTCTTTGAATTGGAAGAGGGTTTCTAATCATTGTTGTAAGACCCCGAAATTTTTTTAAATAAAAAGGAATTTCCTTTATTTATTATTTTGAAATAAGTAAGGTTGATTTGATTAATGTGGATAGTTAAGGGTTAAATACATAAATATTTCAAAATAAGCAGTGGTTATAAAATATTCATTTTGTGAGGGAATATTCGTTTGGTCGTGGAATATTAAATGCAGTAAAGAGAATATTCGTAATACTACGGTAGCGACCATGTGTGGCCCCATAACCTGGAAAGCGATTGGATGAAGAAAACGACAAATATAAGTTGGTTAAAAATAAAGGCGTAGTTATTCAAGTAATATCTTTGTTGGAATACCCGGTGTTTAAAATACAAGAATACGATGTCTGGCGTGGTTGCCAGCGATGCACGCGGTATCGCATGTAATTGTTGAATTATTGATCCTTACGTAAGAAGGCACTACTCAATAATTTTCACATGAATTCTATCGTTCAATATTTTATTTTATTGATTCAATAATTCTGCGTTGATATTTTATATTATTCATTGCTCAATAATTGTCACTTTGCACATTATCTCCATTATCGGATCAATAATTCATATTATTTGAATAATATTATTAGATAGCATTATTGGCAATGTCTAGAAAGTTACATCGAGAGAGGTTTGGTCACCTAATTGCGCGCCAAGAAGAGGAGAAATCCTTATCGGAAAGCCCCTCTTTCTGGAACTACGGCTGGTTGTCATAATTGTGATTCTGTAATATTATTTGTGAATAATTAATTATTGATTCATATGATAAAGAAATATTTATTTTATGTGGATATAAATGATGGATTTATTTATGTGGTTATTAATGAAGGAATTAATGCTGAGATGTTTTATTTGTATTTTGTCGGATTGGAGGTATTAAAAGATCAAATCGGTGTTATTATAGCTTTATTGTGTGAGTTATAATATTTAATCCGACCGTTGGATCGTTGTAATTTTTGGATATGTTATACATACATAAGTTGAGTATATGTCCACAAATTTTGAACCGTTAAAAAAGAACGAATGATTTGTTATGAATTTTAAGAGGTGATTGATTCGGAAATTAGGTTTATAATTGATTTTGGTGGAAAATTCTAGAATTGAGTGGGCCCCACTTGTGGTTGGTGAAGAAATGTGCTGAATTTTATTTCAAATGTGGTGGGTGGCAATAGTAGCAAGGTAAAGCCATCGGTAGAGCGGTCAAGTCTGCTTGGCGTGCTAACATTTTCCTATAAATAGAGGGCTAAGTTAGAATTGAAAATCACACCAGAAACAAAGTTTTTCTTCTCTCTATATTATCGAAGCGTATTTTGTGAGTATTTAGATACTTTGAGAGTTCTTTATTAGGTACAAGTTTCATTCAAACATCACTTGAGCCTTTCCTTCCGAAATCCGATTCTTTGAGGTAAGGGATATTATTTTTTTCAGTAATGATATTATTTCTTCAATATCATTATCTTTGAAATGTTGATCTGAAGTTTTTATCAAATTTGGAACTTTTTCATGTCTGGGGTTCTTATTCATGAGTTCTTATTCACGAAGTTACTATTCATGAGTTACTATTCACGAAGTTTCTTATTCACGAGTACTATTCAGTAAAGCGTGAAAATGTTTTTTTGTGGAATTTCTATCTTTTGGTGTAGGAATTACTATTCACGTATACGGCACTATTCATTGAAAAATAAAATTTCTTCTTTTCGTCCAAAATATCTATTTTGGATACTAGCTTTGATTGTATCCATGTTTTGATCATTCTTGAATTTTACACCACTATGATTATTTTTGAGGTATTGTTGGACATGGATAAAACAAAGTACGAATCCTTAATCCTTAATCCTTGTCATTTTGTTTCACTGGATTCGTTCTTTAAAAATATTTTTCATCATCCTCAGTCTTAAATGATGATATTATTGAATATCTTTGGCCTGTAGTGCAAAGATGAATGATTTCTGAAGAATATCTTTGGCTGTAGTAGCAAAAGATGAGCAGTGTTTAAATGAACATGACTTATTGATGAATATCTTTGGCTGTAGTGCAAAGATGAGCAGTGTTGAGATGAACATGACCGAGCTAATGAATATCTTTGGGCTGTAGTGCAAAGATGAATGTTTGATTTGAGATGAATATTGATTGATGTTACGAGGATAAAATATTGATGAGGAATTTATTAAATTCATAGATTATAGTAGATTTCATTCTCTACGTAACTCTTTACATGAATTATTATTTCATGCGAATATTGATCTCGAAACTTGTTGTCTATTGTATTCTATTAAATTTTTCCTGTTGAAGACTAACGATAATTTGTTGTATATTATCTTAGCCATAATATTCTTTCTTGAGCTAGTTGAGCTCACCCTTTTCCTTTTTGTTCCATTCTTCTCGGAGGCGAGAATATAGCGAGTACAGTGGGGTATGGAATGAAGGTTTTAGAAAGGATTGTTTAGTAGTCCTCACCATTTTGTAAAATAATGTATCAATAAATGTGATGAGGATTTATTTGAGTATAAATATTGTCTAGAAGATAATATTTGTATTTAAACTCACAGTTTTACTATTGTAATAATAAAGTTGTAGTTTTTTCTGTACCATGTATTGACAACTCAGAATGGGTGATGTATACCTATTTTGGGGTCGTCACAATTGTAGCTACTATAATGGGATAAAAGTGAAAATCCTTAAATAAAGGAAGTAGAATATTATCACGACTCTTTTCTTATGAATTAGAAACTAAATGTAACTAGTTAGAAACTAAATGTAACTAGGAATCATAGATTCCTTAGTCCAACCTACTGCCCAGAATAAACTCCTGTGTGGGAAAGATTCCTCCACGCGGCCTGGTGCCCACGTATGTGACTCCCCCAAAATAGGTATGCATCACCCATTCCGAGTCACCAAATACATGGTACAAAATACAAATATAAACTTAATTATACAACATGAGCTGAGAGTTTTTACATGAATATTGTCTTCTAGACAATATTCAAACTCAAATGGAGTTCTCATTACAATTATAATCACATTATTTCATAGAGTAGTGAGACTACTATAACACCATCTCGGACCATCACTCCGTTCCCCGACTAGTCCCGGCTACGTTCTCATTTCTTGAAGAGAACAATGAAAGCCAAAGGGTGAGCTCAACTAGCCCAGTAAAAAATATTATGACTAAGATAATGCAAAATAAATTATCGTTAGCCTTCAACAATGTTAAACTGATAAAATACAATAAACATCAAGTTTAACTGCAGCAGAACAAACAATCCATTAGAATAGTCAAATAGAGCATGATATTTACTATCTTCTATGATTTAAAAATTTTATCATCATTTTTATCGTTGAGACTCAGCTTAATAAATAATCCACATCAGTGAATTATCCATGCACTACGGGCCAAGAATATTCATTAGTATCACAACCACGAATTATCCATACACTACTGGTCGAGGATATTCGTGTTTTCACCAATGGTCAGCGATGATCATACCAACAACAACATCCATCAATGCATTACGTGCCAATGAGGACTTTTACCACATCATTTGTAACATTACGGAGTCATGATTATATAAGAATAACCCCTAGTCATAATCATACCAATCAACAGTCCATCTATGCACTACGGTCAAAAATGACTTTCATCACAATATAAGCATGAGGATGATGACAATGATATAAGAAATCAATTAAAAGAAAGCAAATGATAAATTTTTAAAGATTTATAATTTTATTTATCCAGAATTCAAAAATATCCAAATTGTCAACATGATACTGCTTTGCGGAGTAAAATTCAAGAATAATATTGTATCAAAATGATTTGGACAGAAAAAAAATCAATTTTTGTCATGAATATTACCCCAGGTGAATAGTACCCCATGAATAGTACTTCGGGAATAGTACCCCGTGAATAGTGTAAAATCCTAAATTTTATGAATAAAGATTTAAATTTCTCAAAATATTTTTTTGAATATTATGGTGTGAATTTGAGATAATGTTATAGTTTTGGGTAGTATTTATAAATTTTACAAAGTATGCAAGTTGTTATATAATATTGATTGGTGGGAAATATTCATTTTAATAGGAATATTAAATACGATGACACATTTTATATTTATATTTATTAATATTTTATTAATTTATTTATGCATAAAAGGAAGTTTCTCAACATAAAATATCACTTATAATCAAATCTCGCTTAGTAGGACTTTATTAGATTTATCGTGACTTATTATTTATCAAAGCGCGATTTGGAATCGCTTTTCACCTATATACAAAGGGCTTGACTTTTGTATAAAAGTTCAATTTTAACAAGATATAGCGTTGAAGTTTTGTAAAACAAAGTTTTCAAACCCTTGTGCTCAATAATAATTGAGGCCTTTGATACTTCCATTTTTATTGTGTTCGGCTTGATTGCTTTTATTTTCAAAATGCGAAGCATCTTGAGAAAATAAGATACATAGCATGATCTTCGAACTCCTTGTGGGCATGAGAACCATCTAAGGATATTCGGACATAGTAGATAATTTACAAAAGTGGCAAATTTGCTACAAAATGTCCATCACGAGAAGCGAATCTTGATTCGGAGGTGAATTTGCGATCACATGATTCCTAGGCTCACATGAAAAAGCAATATGTACAAAAGTTAGAAAAGAACTAGATTTGAGTAAATCTAAACCATTCCCGACTTCAAGCGGTTCCAGTTTAGTCACTTTGAACCAGTTAAAGTTAGAAGTAACCAGATTGAGGCAAATCTAGCCTGCAGGCTGAAAGATTAAATATCTACATTATGAAAGCAGTTAAAGCAGATATTTATATAAAAGCGGTAAATATATATAAGTATATATATATACTTATATATATTTACCTCTCGGGGTTGTCTACGAGGTAAAAACTGAGTGTCCCGAGGTTGAACTGACTTTTTCGGGATTATATCCAAAACTTGAACTGGATCCCTCGGGGTTATCTCCGAGGTTGGAACTAAATCTCCTAGGGTTATCTTTGGGATTGAAACTGAGTATCCTAGGGTTGTCTCTGGGATTGAAAATTGTACCTCCCGGGGTTGTCTCCAGGGTTGAAACTGATTTGACTTCCAGGGTTATCTCTGGAAGACGATTATGCCTCTTCGCATGGTTAAGAATGAGAACAAAAAATTTTGAGTGTCTACAGATACTTCTTTTTATCATATTTATGCGATGTAATGGTATGGATAGGATAAAGATGACTAGACACTTGAAATATGAAAAGTTAATCATGATAAAAATATAATGCAACATGATGTGAATATATGCTGAATGTTGTTTGTTGGAATGGTTTCCAATGGGATGTGATAACTGCCTGCTCCCGCCGCTTTTGTTGGGGGATGGAGTTGTCAATGATGACCCTGTTGAACTGTTTGGATGTCTACTCGACCGGTAGTTTCCAAAGCTCTTATCACAGGAATTTTCTGATGCCACGCTGGGGTTATCGCCAACGGTTTGAACTGTCCATCAGTACTATCTGATCCCGATTTTCCGACAAGTTATAAATATGTCTTCAAAATCTTTGGAATTGAGGTTTCTCCACGATTGAGATCACAAGATGTTGACATTGGGGTATCACCAAAGTCCTTAATCCTCATTACAGGTTTTCCACCAAAGATGCTCTTCTCATGTGCGAGTGACTCTTAGGTAATTGCGCTTTGATTTTCGAGGATCTGTATAACAGATTCCATCATCGATTCTCCCCGATGAGGATGGTTTTCCACGGTTTGCATCGTCAAGTCTTTCTGACGCTTCATTAGAGTTACAGACAACAGTTTATACTGTCAGGGCTGTTTGACCCTCGTTGAGATGTCTTTCAACCGCTGGAATCATCGGACCACCTCCAATGCTTCGTTAGAGTTATTGCCAGCCTTTGGTGATGTCGAAATTTGTATAACCCTCGTTGAAATAACTTTCAAAACTAATATCATCGAGACCATCTTGATGCTTGTTGGAATTATCGCTTGACATTTGGTGATGTCAAGGTCGCTCGACTTTTCGTTGAAATAGATTTCAACGACTAAGATCATCGGACCACCTCCGATGCTTCACTGGATTTACTGCCAACGTCTGGTAATGTCAGAGCTGCCTGACGCTTGTTAAAATAGCTTTCAACGGCTAAGATCATCGGACCACCTCGATGATTCGATGGAATTATCGCCTTGATGGTCGGTAATGTCGAGGATTTCGACCTCGTTGAAATAGCTTTCAACGGCTAAGGATGTATGGAAATCTCCGCTGAGGATAGATTTTTTTGGGGCCCCAGTGCCTTTTATGGCTGACATTTTTTCGACTGTCTTCAGATCTTTGTTGGGAGTTCCGCCACGACGCCGAGGCGTGACGATCCGTCTTCGAATCCTTTGAGTGTAGATGTCGCGAGTAGTACTTTGATCGAGCCATTGCTCGACGATCGGAGGGTTAGAGATCACATCCTTCTGGAGATTATTCTAATCATCCTCGTGGTTTGTTTCTGGTCGATAACTCTTGACGGTGTCATTCGCTTTAGTCAACGCCACACGGGAGGTAGACCGTATTGGAGAGTTTAATTGGGGCTCCTACACCTTTGCCTGTTTCCTCAAGGTGATGCGTCTACGCTTAGAAGGCGTGACGAAGGCTTGGTTAGAGTTCTACCCATTCCTGCTGGTGAGTATTTTCTCTTTTGATTTCCCTTGTTCGAGTTGAGATTTTGACTGACCAAAGATATTTGATCTTGTATTAGCAGTTTTGGGCTTACGAGAGGCTCCCATGTCTTCGTCTCGTTAGCATGTTAGGTTTAGACACCTATCAATGGGGACGGCGATGGCATCACACTACTTTAACGGAGGTTCCTGTAGATGAGGGTTTCACCCATTCATGCTTACAGTTGGAGTTGTTGATAGCTGATGTCATTACATGGGTTCCTTAATCTAAGGACCACTTGACAGTTGGCTTCGAGGGGGGTTTCCCAAATGGTGTCCAGTATGTATTGTCCACCCGTCGGATTCCTCTCTTTACAGACGGAGGTTGGGAGCTCTATTTAGGAGAGTGTGCTATTAAGAGCACCACATGAGAGATTTATATTCCGATATGTCCTCCTGTCAGGCGTCATTGGCCTTTATTGCAGCCGATCATTGAGGTCCCATTGATGGGTGTTGATGGCTTTACTTTGTCAGAGGGACCTTTCATTTAGGAGGCTTTTTACCGCTGATGGTTCCCTCACGTCATTGGAGCCTAGACCCACGCCACACAGTTTATGGGGGATATATTTTCTGGCTCCGTCATGATGAAAAATTAGATTGCCTACGTCCGAGAGCCTACTCATCTGACGCAGATTGATAACTTGACCCGACAGTTGGACCGAACACATTTTTTTATCCGCCATTTGGGCAGAGATCCTTCCGAGGCAGATACTTTTGATCCTTCCAGCTCTGGGTCTGGCCCTTCATGTGAGACCCCAAATTTTATGAATAAAGATTTAAATTTCTCGAAATATTTTTTTGAATATTATGGTGTGGATTTGATATAATGTTATAGTTGTGGGTAATATTTATAAATTTTGCAAAGTATACAAGTTGTTATAAAATATTCGTTTGATCGGGAAATATTCTTTTTATCGGGGAATATCCGTACGACGGCACAATCATTGGTGGATCCCGTAACGGAAGAAAACGATAGAATTATCTTTTTATAAAAATAACGGCGAAAGTGTTACTGTTAATACTGTTGAACTACTTGATAGTAAAAGTACAGTAATACGCGTGGTTGCATAGTAGCACATGGTATTGAATCATTCTAATTTTTCAATTATCTTATTTGTTTTTAAATTTAGATTAAGAACTATTAGTTTAGAATTATAAAATGGCTTAATTAATAGTCTTTAGATTATAATTATAATCTCAGGATTATAATCTTTGCAAACAAACATAGCCTTAATGTTACATTTGGATTTTAGTGTTACATTTCGATTGAAAGAATAAAATTGGTGAATAAACGGAATAGAGTGGAGAGTAGGATGATTCATCTCATTCCAACTTGAATGAGTGATTTCATATTATCTCCTAAGAAATAAAATTTATAAATTTAGGAAGAATTAGAATGATTCATTCTATTTCAATTGAACAATCAAATAATTTTTTTTTCATTCCATAAGAATGAATCATTCAATCCTCACATTTATTCATGCAACTCAAACGTAGCATGAATGTTCATTTTAATAACGACGATCAGTAGTTATATACAACTATACACCCATTTATTGATTCAAAGAAGACACGAGCGAAAAATAAAATTCGTAATTAAAACTATGATGGGCCTTGTTTGTGTGTTCTTTTTCCCTGTTTCATTTGATGAATTCAAATACTAGTATTTATTACAAGATTAATTTACGTATTTCAATAGGAATAATGATGTTCATTAACCATCTTTTTTCATAACTTTCTTCCACTTATTGATCAAGTATGTAGAGTTGAATTTAGTTTGATCAAGTTTCATGATCGACTTGTTGCTAAGAATAAGTTTTATAACCCGATATAAAGTATAAGCGGTTTAAAACGATTTATTAGGTAAATTTTAAATATGACATATTTTAGCTACAATATTTATAATCATAATAATTTGTTTAATTTCAAATGAAGTCATTATAATTCATTGATTACTAACTGAAAAAAAATACGTACCTCTTCATCTAATAAGATAACATTGGTGTTGACAATTTTGTTTATTTTTGTATTTAACCCACTCCAAATTCTAGTAACTTTGACTTTGATAGTGATTTTATTAATATAATTGATTTAAGGAACATATTACTAATTTATATTGAACTTGTAAAATTTTTGTATGTAATTTAACATGTGGGTAATCTTATTTATAATGAATTAGAGTAAGTTGAATAAGATAGGTTATACTAATTTCATGAAAACTAATACAAAATTCTATAGGTTAAGCACACTCAAATAAATCAATTGATATATTAAGTTTTTGTTCAATTCTTAGTCACAAAGTATACATTGTGCCTTTAGGTCATATTTGATTGTAAAAAATATTTTTGAGATTGGACTATTTATTTTAATTTAACACTATTTTATTCCTTGATTGGGATTAATAGTTATTTAAATAATTCTATATACTATTTATTTTTTCATTTCTAAGACTATTTATAAGGGATTATATAATATCATAATGAATGCGAAATTAATAATCACTCATTTAAACGCCAAGATTCGTCAACGTGTCCAATCACCAACAATGCATTCAATCCTGCATAGAAATAAAGTCACACGTCCTTAAACGTCCTTTCCTTGAATTGGAAGAGGGTTTCTAATCATTGTAGCTACTATAATGGGATAAAAGTGAAAATCCTTAAATAAAGGAAGTAGAATATTATCACGACTCTTTTCTTATGAATTAGAAACTAAATGTAACTAGTTAGAAACTAAATGTAACTAGGAATCATAGATTCCTTAGTCCAACCTACTGCCCAGAATAAACTCTTGTGTGGGAAAGATTCTTCCACGCGGCCCGGTGCCCACGTATGTGACGCCCCCAAAATAGGTATGCATCACCCATTCTGAGTCACCAAATACATGGTACAAAATACAAATATAAACTTAATTATACAACATGAGCTGAGAGTTTTTACACGAATATTATCTTCTAGACAATATTCAAACTCAAATGAAGTTCTCATTACAATTATAATCACATTATTTCATAGAGTAGTGAGACTACTATAACACCATCTCGAACCATCACTCTATTCCCCGACTAGTCTCGGTTACGTTCTCATTTCTTGAAGAGAACAATGAAAGCCAAAGGGTGAGCTCAACTAGCCCAGTAAGAAATATTATGACTAAGATAATGCAAAATAAATTATCGTTAGCCTTCAACAATGTTAAACTGATAAAATACTATAAACATCAAGTTTAACTGCAGCAGAACAAACAATCCATTAGAATAGTCAAGTAGAGCATGATATTTACTATCCTCTATGATTTAAAAATTTTATCATCAATTTTATCGTTGAGACTCAGCTTAATAAATAATCTACATCAGTGAATTATCCATGCACTACGGGCCAAGAATATTCATTAGTATCACAACCACGAATTATCCATACACTACGGGTCAAGGATATTCGTGTTTTTACCAATGGTCATTATCATGCCAACAACTGTCCATCAATGCATTACGGACCAATGAGGACTTTTACCACATCATTTGTAACATTACGGGTCATGATTATACCGAATAACCCCTAGTCATAATCATACCAATCAACAGTCCATCTATGCACTACGGTCAAAAATGACTTTCATCACAATATAAGCATGAGGATGATGACAATGATATAAGAATTCAATTAAAAGAAAGCAAATGATAAATTTTTAAAGATTTATAATTTTATTTATCCAGAATTCAAAAATATCCAAATTGTCAACACGATCATCTTTATGAGTAAAATTCAAGAATAATATTGTATCAAAATGATTTGGACAGAAAAAAAATCAATTTTTGTCATGAATATTACCCCAGGTGAATAGTACCCCATGAATAGTACTTCGGGAATAGTACCCCGTGAATAGTGTAAAATCCTAAATTTTATGAATAAAATTTAAATTTCTCAAAATATTTTTTTGAATATTATGGTGTGAATTTGAGATAATGTTATAGTTTTGGGTAGTATTTATAAATTTTACAAAGTATGCAAGTTGTTATATAATATTCGATTGGTCGGGAAATATTCATTTTAACAGGGAATATTCGTACGACGACACATTTTATATTTATATTTATTAATATTTTTATTAATTTATTTATGCATAAAAAGAAGTTTCTCAACATAAAATATCACTTATAATCAAATCTCACCCCGTAGGACTTTATTAGATTTATCGTGACTTATTATTTCGCCGAAACGCGATTTGGAATCGTTTTCACCTATATACAAAGGGCTTGACTTTTGTATAAAAGTTCAATTTTAACAAGATATAGCAGTGAAGTTTTGTAAAACAGGTTTTTCAAACCCTTGTGCTCAATAATAATTGAGGCCTTTGATACTTCCATTTTATTATGTGTTCGGCTTGATTGTTTTTATTTTCAAAATGCGAAGCATCTTCGAGAAAATAAGATACATAGCAGTGCCGAACTCCTTGTGGGCATTAGAACCATCTAAGGATATTCAGACACGGTAGATAATTTACAAGCTGGTTGCTGCTACAAAATGTCCATCACGGGAAACGAATCTAGATTCAGAGGCTGAATCTGCGATCACATGATACCTAGGCTCACATGAAAAAGCAATATGTACAAAAGCTAGAAAAAGAACTAGATTTGAGTAAATCTAAACCATTCCAGCTTCAACGGTTCCAGTTTAGTCACTTTGAACCAGTTAAAGTTAGAAGTAACCAGATTGAGGCAAACCTAATCATCCTCAGGGTTTGTTTCCTGGCTGATAACTCTTTGACGGTGTCATTCGCATTAGTCAGCGCCACACGGGAGGTAGACCGTATTGGAGAGTTTAATTTGGGCTCTTTCACCTTTGCTTGTTTCCTCAAGGTGATGCGTCTACGCTTAGAGGGCGTGACGAAGGCTTGGTTAGAGTTCTACCCATTCCTGCTGGTGAGTATTTTCTCTTTTGATTTCCCTTGTTCGAGTTGAGATTTTGACTGACCAAAGATATTTGATCTTGTATTAGCAGTTTTGGGCCTACGAGAGGCTCCCATGTCTTCGTCTCGTTAACATGTTAGGTTTAGACACCTATCTATGGGGATGGCGATGGCATCACACTACTTTAACGGAGGTTCCTGTTGATGAGGGTTTCACCCATTCATGCTTACAGTTGGAGTTGTTGATAGCTGATGTCATTACATGGGTTCCTTAATCTAAGGACCACTGATGATTGGGCCGAGAGGGGTTTCCCAAATGGTGTCCAAAGATGTATTGTCCAATTCATTTGGATTCCTCTCTTTACTGAGATTTGAGGTTGGGAGCTCTATTTAGAGAAGCGTTTATTAAGAGCACCACATGAGAGATTTATATTCGATATGTACTCTCGTCAAAGGCCATTAGCCTTTATTGCAGCTGATCATTGAGGTCCCATTGATGGTTGTTGATGGCTTTACTTTGTCAGAAGGACCTTTCATTTAGGAGGCTTTTTACCGCTGATGGTTCCCTCACGCCATTGGAGCCTAGTGTTAGGTTTGTAATATTCAAGAACGCAATCAAATTGCATAAATAAGCGAAAACGTGATAAATCAGAGTTTAAAAAAAATTTACAAACCATATACCCCGGATCACCCTTTATGCACAATTATTAATTAAACGAAAAGATAAAGAATAAAATCATACCCTTGAAGATCGAGCTTTCCTCGTGTACAAGTTCACCTCCAAATCCTTTCGCTCAACTTGAATTCACCGGGTTTTGGTTCCTTCCTTCGATCAACGTTAGCCACCCAAGTGTTTGGCCTCTAGAGGTGATCCACCAAGGAATAATAAGAATTCAAGAAGATGGGTATTTGGCTCAAACCCTAGTTTTCTATCTCATAGAAAAGCGCACTCTCCAACTAATTGGAATTATTACGTACATCTAATATCCGATATAAGACTCTCTTATAAAGATATCGTGTAACCTTATTTAATAAAATAAGGTATTATTTAATTAAACTCTTTTAATTAAATGGGCTCCCTAATCTTATTAGGGATAATTAATTAAACTCCTTTAACTAATTTTCCTCCTAATCCTATTAGGAATAAATGAGAGTACTTATATTAAATTAATTCATAAACTCTTTTAGAAATTAAAATAATAATAATTGTAATAATATTAATAAGACTCCTCTTATTAATTTATATTTAATATTTCTAAAATATTAAATAATAATATTAAGCTATTTAATTTATTCTATCACTATAGATTAAATTAAATATACTTAACATATTATTACGATTATGCCATTAACTTCTTAAATAATTATTCTTCCTTTTATGGTGTGACCCTTTAGGTTCTCCATATTAAACCAATATGAATAAATCAATTAGAACAATTCTAATCTTATTTAAATAAATAAATTAAAAATTAATTTATTTAAATAAATAATATTTATTCTACAATAGGGATAAGCCTCCCTAGCGATCAACGACTTTCCAGATAATATAGATTTCAACATTAATCATTAAAGAACCTTTGAGTAAATAGTTACCGTGACAATTCAATCCTTCCACCATACAATGTCCCAATTAAATATAAGACATGGAATTATCACAAGTCTTATTTTATTTAATTATATGTATTTCGACTCTTAAACGCACAACTCCAAATAATGCAAATTAGAAACTCCTTTCTAATTTCATTACGCTTTGCCAAGGACTACTGGGTTGTCATTTATCGAATCACATAGGACATTTCTCTTCTTTATTGAAGTGGTAGATTCTTTATTGATCATACATTATCTCCACGTATACAACTTATTATACCCAAGCATACCCTTTGATATACCCTAAGGGTCTTAAGGAATAAGTCAAAGTATAACTCATCATACACAAGATACTATGATGACCTCAAGTCCAAGGATCACTCAGCTCTTCTACTATCACTGTGGAATTCCTATTGACAGCAAGTAAAACTCCATTAGGTATTCCTTAGCGAGCCAACGTTCAAATGAACTTATTCTCTAATAAGCACCTACATACTTGCTTTTAGTGTCTCCACACAAATGATCGTGAGATCAATCATTCTCATCCAACGATGAAGCAAGCAGCGTATGTACCAATCTATCCGGATTCACTAATCCCCAATTTAGTAATCCAATGATTGGGAACTATTTTAGTTTTAAGCTTTCTAAGAATTTAGATCTCATTAGAATGATCATCATCATTATTCTAAAAACATTGCTTAAAACTATGGGTTTATCACATATTATAAAACAAAGATCATGTAGATAATTAAAAGCCTTTAATAAATTAATACTTTTATTAATAAATGAATAAGATTGTTACAAAGTATATGCTTTATCATCAAACATGATCGGGTTTGTGTGCATACTACTTTCAATCTCCCACTTGCACTAAAGCCAATCGTCATGGTATCTCATACTCTTCTTCTTTAAGTGGCGATTATCCTGGCGTTGGATAAGCTTTAGTTAATGGATATGTAATGTTGTTCATGAGAGTCCTTATCTCTATAGTGATTTCCCATCTTTCAATGATTCTAATAATCAAATGAAAGTGCCACAACACATGTTTAGATCCAAGATGAGACTTAGGAACTATTCCTAGTTACAGAATGAACTTTTATCCAAACAATCAACTTGCAGACTTCATTTATAGCTACTTACTTTTGTCTTTATCACTAAACCAAAGAACTCTTCTAACATTTGGAACCTTTCCAATTCACTACACACCAATTGCTCAAGGTAACCCTTTACCTTAAAGTGGATTTTCTGTCGTCTTTGGTACATGCTCTAAAAACTTGAGTGCGTTAAGCCCTCTAGTTTTAATTCGGACCCACCATGAATATGATCACATCCTTAGTGCTCGGTTAAGCACTTTAAGATATTTTCATCGACTCATAGTGAACTTCTCCATAATATGGTGATCAACATCGAAGTCTAGTATATTTCATTGCATACATGATTGTCACTCATACGACCTCTCTTTTCGAGAGTCTGTGGGGACTATTAAGAGATACACTCCATAGCTCATCGACATGAGACATCTCTTGGAGTTTGCCATGCTAAACGACTTTAGCATCAAATGAATATATCGTTCCTTGGGTTAAGTCGAGCATCCTATTGTATCTATCTATATAGATTTTATCCCCAATTAAGATACTCTTCCAATCATTCATGGAGGAATGTTTGACAACTTTATCTTCTTGATTGTAGCATTGGTATGTCATTCCTTATCCGTAGTATATCAACATATAATATTAGGAATGTCACGATGCTCCCAATCGACCCTTTTGTACACACTAGGTTCATTCTTATTTTGATAAAATCAAACTCTTTGATTACCTCATCAAAACGAATGTTCCATATTTGAGAAACTTGCTTCAATCCATTTCTCCGAGTGTCTACAACACTTATCTCATCGTATGTAACTAGATCATCATCTTTATTATTATGTACCTCATCATCATCATCTATGATGAATCCATACCTCCGGTATCTTGGTGACTATTCGAATTTACGATTCAGGTTGTGGTACAACAGGTCCATCTACTGAGTTCCTCTTATTTGACTTATAGTGTTTTGTGGTTCTTGAACTCTTCAAGATCTATTATCCTCCCACTAGCCCCTTCAATGATAAACACATTTATCTTAGAAAGGCGTGTTTCACAATAAACACCTTTTGCTAAGCGAGGATTATAGAACATATACCCTAAACTTACTTTAGGATGTCCCACAAATCGACACTTGTCAAATCTTGTCCCAAGCTTATCCTTTGAAACCTTTTCACATAAGTTGGACAACCACTTATCTTAACATACTTAAGATTAGAAATCCTCCATGTCCATAACTTTTATGGAGTCTCAATGGATTTTGAGGTTACCTTTTTCGTAGATATGCGCCATTTCTAGGATATGACCACAGAAGGATATTGAAATATCGGTAAAATCATTATGTAATCGCATTTATGTCCAACAAGGTATGATTTTTCCTTTTAGATACATCAATCAATTATCATGATCGAGGAGGCGCCCATTATGAGAAAACCATCTCGAGATGATCTAGAAACTTATTGCACAAGTATTTATTCCTTGATCTAATCAAAGAATCTTAATACTTTGTCAATTTGTTTCACTTCAATTCTTTGAACCTTTCAAATAATTCATACTTGTATTTCAAACAAATACACACATTCAACTCTTTGAATGATCATCTCCTTTTCTTATACTAATTTGTTCAATATGCAAAATTATTTTCATGTAAGTCAAGTATATAAAATCCATTAAGTAATATTCGATTCTATACAAAACATTATTATTATTATAAATAGAACAACAATTGTTCTTAAATATAATACCAAAGATTTCATTGTCCAACAATAAAATGGAAATAATGTTTCTAACAAGTAATCTTTGGAATACAATAACAACTTATCGACTTAATAGATTTGCTCGTAGGGATTGCTAAACTATAAGTTTCTATGGCTAATGCAAAGAACCTTTGCTTCATTTCCATACATAGGATTACTTATCTATGTTCAAACTTTCCACTTACGCTTGGTCCCTTCATAAATCTATATTTATGATAAACCAAAGTCAGATCCAATACCCAAGTAGAACCTTGACTTAAAGAAAAATTTATTTAAATCATGAACAAAATTGTTTTTATAACCAAACTTCACTAAGCTTTTTTGGTTAGCCATCGCAAGATGCTTCTCGCAGATTTCCTTCCGATTGTCCGAGCTTATTGCGGTGGAAGCAAGCTCCTTCTTTATCCGTGACGCTTTTGTTCTTATTATCCTTTGTTTACGCCTTTCTATTTACCTTCTTTGAATCGTTCTTCTTTTTCGGAAGATCCTTTGGCCCCTACCAAGAAGACATGGTCTTTCTTGGTTGGAAAGTGACTCTCAACATTTTTCAACATGTTAAGCAAATCGGTGAGGCGATATCTAGCTTGTTCATATGAAAAATTCACAACAATTGTAAAAGGAGTTAGGGAGTGAGTGCAAGATCAAATCTTGGCTCAACTCTCCATCCATGACAAAACCGGTTGTCTAATTGATCAATCAAATTGATTATGTTAAGAACTTTTTGTCTGCATTTATAGTGTCATTTCAGCCATTCTAGATCGAAGAGCTCCTTAGATATCTCGATATCTATCGGTCCTACTTTCCTCACCATCAACTACTTGATGTGCGGGAATATAAGTAAAACATCCATAGTTTCATTGTGGCGCCCCAAAATTTAGGTATCGTCACCCATCTTGGGTCGCCACTTACATGGTACATAAATTCAAATACAACTTACTAACCTAATCGACGTGTACAATACGACATAAACCGTGAGTTTGAATACATATATTGTCTACTAGATATTATACAAACTCAAAAGGAGTCCTCATTACAACTATTATCACACTATTTCACGAATAGTGAGGACTACTAATGCTATCCTCCGGACTATTACTCCGCTTCCCGACTCGTCCGGTACTATGTTCTCATTTCACTGAAGAGAACGGTGAAAGAAAAGGGTGAGCTCAACTAGCCCAAAGAAGAAATATTATAACTAAGATAATGCGTAATAAATTATCATTAGCCTTCAATAAATGTTAAACCGATAAAATATAATAGAAAACCGGTTTAACTACAAATGGAATATGCAATCCATTAAAAGAGTCAAGTAGAGAATAAAGTCTACTATCTTTTAGGTTTTAAAAGGTTTTCATCAATTTTATCATTTGAGACTCAAATTTTAATAAATAAACCACCACATCTAATTATCCCCGTACCACGGCCAAGGATTTTCATCAAATTATCAATGGTCATGACTATACTAGAATCACCCCGGTCATAATCATACCAAAAACCATCCATCGCATTACATGTGCCACCGAGGACTTTTGTCACATCATTTATATCAAGTCATGATTATAAAGAATGATCCTCGGTCATAATCATACTAAGTTCATCTATGCACGTAAGCCAAAGATAACATAATATAACATGAGGATGATGACAATGACATAATAATTCAATAAAACAAGTTCAAGAATTATTTAATCCATGAATTATTAACGCCCAAATTGTCAACATAATCTTTGTTTTGTAGATTAAAATTCAAGAATGATCAGAAGAATATTTCCATGAAAAGATACTGGATGAAACGCAAATATCAAGGATATTCTACTAATTTCATGGAGTATAGAAGTCAAAGTTTTAACCAACTGGGTATAATAAAGAATGGAATAACAAAAGAAATCACCATGCATGCGCAGATTGCAGATGTATAAAAGTTATTCAACGAGAATAATAATAACGGAACCGTGTCGGTGAAATTCACAACAAGCGGGATATTCCAACAGAATAATAAAGATGGAACCGGATCAGGTGTAAAACACACAGATAGGATATTCCAATGAGAATGATAAAGGCGGAACCAGGTCAAATGTAAAAAACACACGCACGAGGATGTTCCAACAGAATAATAATAAAGACGGAACCCGTGTCCGTGTAAAACACATGCATGAGGATGTTCCAATGTAATAATAGAAGAATGTCACCAAGTATAGGTTAAATAGCGTATCACAAAAGTTATTCCAATGTAATAATAAAGCAATGGAATAACATAAAGATTTCACCAAGTATAGGGTATGCCACAGCGTATACAAAGTTATGTATAGGGTATGCCACTTTTTACAAAAGTTATTCAATGTAATAATAGTGAATGGAATAATGTAAGTTCTCTTCAAGAAGAAAGAATAACACCCCTTACAGTAAAAGAAGAGGCTGAATATAGAAGTAGTGAAGTAGCAGGTAATACTCTTCTTCTTTCTATAACTTTTCTCTCTATAGCTTCTCTCTATAATTTTCTCTCTAGAGTTTCAATGAATTAAAAGAAAATAATGAAGGAATGAGCTTCTATTTATAGGAAAATGGAATGCATAGTAACTAATCCATGAACGGTCCAGATTGATTTACTTTAATCTCGACGGTCCATATTTAAAGAAAAATCTTTTAAATAAAATATAATATATTCTATTTATATAAAAACATTTTACTATGCAAACACTATGCAATACTATGCAAAACACTTTATGCAACACTATGCATAATAAAATATAATATATTCTATTTATAGAATAACTTTAATAAAGTATTCTATTTTATATAAAAGATGTTTCGCATTTTATTACGTTAATAATACTGAATAAAACAAAAACGTCATTATCATTATAATAATTCATATTATTAATCGACAATAATGGAATCAAACCGGTGACTTCTCACATAAGCATCGATAATCAATCTGAGTACATTACGCAACTCTTAACTGACATCGTATTCTTTTACTTTTACTTAGAGTAGTTCAACAAAGAACCACGGTAAAACTTCCGCCGTTATTTCAATAAAATATTTTTGTCGCTTTCTCAATCCGACAATAATTATTCTGCTAGGGTCCACCAATGATTGAGTAGTTATACGAATATTCCCTCGCTAAACCAAGAATATTCCTCACCAATCGAATATAATATAACCACTGCATACTTTGCAAAATTTATAAATACTACCCACAACTATAATATTTATCTCAAATTCACACCATAATATTAAAAATTATTTTGACAAAATTTAAATCTTTATTGATAAAATCTGGGGTCTCACAATCTCCCTCCTTATGGAATTTTCGCCTCGAAATTGTGGTACGATACACTGGTATGATAAGAGATGAGGATACCTTGAATACCTTTATCGTTTAAAATATTAAATTCATCTTTGCAATCCTACTAAAGATATTCATTAACAATTCATCTTTGCACTACACAGCCAAAGATATATAACCTGTAAAACCAATAATATCGAGACTTAGCTTAATAAGTATCACGACCACGAATTATCCATGCACCTTCGCCAAGGATATTCGTGTTTTCAATCTGATCATGATTATACCGAATAATCCGTGGTCATAATCATACCAACTCTATCAATGCACTACTACCGAAGATGACTTTTACCACATCCATGAATTAATATTTCATTCTTTGAGACTCAAATTTCAATAATTAATCCATATCATCGAATCATCCCTACACTACGGTGCCGAGGATATTCATTAAGTATCACGACCACAAATTATCCATGCACTACTACCAAAGATAATTGTGTATTCATTAGTATCACGACCACAAATTATCCATGCACTACTACCAAAGATAATTGTGTATTCATTAGATTATCACGACCACAAATTATCCATACACTACTACCAAAGATAATTGTGTATTCATTAGTATCACGACCACAAATTATCCATGCACTACTACCAAAGATAATTGTGTATTCATTAGTATCACGACCACAAATTATCCATGCACTACTACCAAAGATAATTGTGTATTCATTAGTATCACGACCACAAATTATCCATGCACTACTACCAAAGATAATTGTGTATTCATTAAGATCGCGACCACAAATTATCCATGCTACTACGACCAAAGATAATCGTGTATTCATTAGTATCACGACCACAAATTATCCATGCACTACTACGAAAGATAATTGTGTATTCATTAATATCACGACCACAAATTATCCATGTACTACTACCAAAGATAATTGTGTATTCATTATATCACGACCACAAATTATCCACGCACTACTACCAAAGATAATTGTGTATTCATTAGTATCACGACCACAAATTATCCATACACTACGGCCAAAGATAATTGTGTTTTCAATTACTGTTATGATTATATACCGAACAATCCTCGGTCATAATCATACCAAGTCCATCTACGCACCACTGAAGCCACGATGACTTTCAACATAATATAAACATGAGGATAATGATATAAAGAATCAATCAAATGAGATAAAGGATAAATATTAAACATTTATAAAATAATTTATCCAGATTCAAGAATATCCCCATGTTATCAATCACTTAATAATCTCATAATCTAATAACATTAATATTATAACAATATTTTAATCACTTCCTAAATAAACAATTTTTCTCAATTGTTTACGCTTTACCATATAATGCATTTAATCATTCAAAAATGCCATACTCATAAAATATCATCACCAATTATCAAATCCTCATCAAAAATATGCATATACTCTATATAGGATTCTCTAGCCATAAAATCCTATTTTTAACTTTGTTACTTCACATAACATATTTAACTCATATGTTCGTAACTAAACTATTTTCATGAAAAATACCAAATTAGTCCCAAAAATATTTCTTTTCTGGGATTTAGCATAATATAGTCCCATAATTAAAATATATTTTTCTCAAAATTTTTAAAATTCATTTACTATTTTTCAAAAATCAATTTCTAATTAATTCCTTAAGAAATTAGCTACCTCAAGTTTAACTCCAAAAATTCCCAAATCTTGGCAGGATCTTACACATGTTAACGTGAGCTTCTAGTTTAAATTTCATGGTCATCGGAGTTATAGAACTCCGGTTATAACATTTTTCGTCGGAAAAACCTAAATATTGAAAGAGTCATAACTTGCTCATTTTAAGTCGAATGAGCTCATTTTTGGACAGGAGATACTTTATACCATATACCTTCATGTCCCTAAAGGCCAGAATTTTTCTCATAATTTAAGTGGCTTAAAAACAGCCCTTAAAGTTTCAAGCAAGTAGCATTTTTGAAATTTACAGCTTTGGCCTCCTTTGCTAAAATCAGTCCACACAAAAATCTACAACACCTTTTCCAGTAATTTCACTTGGATTAGTTAGGTAACTCATAGATCTAACTCTAGGACTTGACCACATTCAAAAATTCAAATATAATAAGAGATATGGTCAATTGAATTTCATGTTACGTTTTTTCACCAAAATCGATTTTCAACTCTTTGTGATTTCAAAGAAACTTTCATGTTTTTTACATACTAACCAACATAACTTATCATAAAACTTACTAATACCACGAATACCCATGATTTTCATTATTCCAATGCTTTTATTATGACTTTCATCATAAACCACGAACCTATTCATTTAGTTGAAGAAATATTTGAGGGTTTAAGAAATGGGTTTCAGATCGGGGTCAATACAAAATTCGATTTCACGCTCTAGGGTAGGCTAGTAAATCTTCAAGAATACGTCAAGAAATTTATTAATGATAGAAATATCATTCAAAAGCGCTACTCTTATCCAAGACTTGGATAAGACGTTACATTGATACCAACCGTGACTTCTATCCCTTAACCTAGATAGCACCTCACAATGATACCTATAAACTTGCCATCTTCATTCACGATGTCGCCTACAGAAAGTCCGGCTTCGGTGCATTCCACACAAGGAAGTCAACAACGAAAGGATCGGGGCTCTTTACTTATGGCTTGATATAACAGTGATTAACTTTAGGGTTTGGTTACTTTGAATTCGTATAACAGGTTGGTTATGAATATAAAAGCTAACAACCTTACGAAAAGCATGATGATTAGCTAACCAATTGATTCCTAAAAATCACATCAAAGGCAAGTATTTTCAAAAAGATAAGATCGACAGGTAACGTGAAAATGTTTATTTGAATCAACAAGATTTATAAACAGTGGAGGTAACGAAGGTTTCTCCCAACTAAGTTTAAACAGATAAATCAAAGTCCAATTTCTCTGGAGTCAAATTTAAACGTTGAACGCAAGCAAGAGAGATAAAATAATAGGTAGAACCGGTATCGAATACGATATAGACTTCGCAAGAGCTTATGATTAACTTACCCGTGATAATTTTATTCAGGTTCCTCGTCACGAGAAAAAAAAACGCTCTCTCTTAAACTACCGGCTTTGGCTTGTCTGGGACATCCTTTGGCATCACTATCTCAACTGGACTTGACTTCACCATACGACAAAATCGAGCTAAGTGACCTTCTCTTCCGCAATTAAAACACGCTTTGGATCACAGAGCATGCGGTTTGGACGGATGTGTCCCTCCTGTCCGCATTTAAAACATACGACCGGTGGTCGTTCTTCTTCCTTTGAAACGGGTGCTGATGCCGACGTCTTCACGTCATTGTTGAACCCTCTCTTCTTGAAATGTCCATTCTTATTATTTTGGCCCTGATTACCACCGAAGTGGTTACCATTCTTGACATGATAATTTCCCCGATGGTTATCATTGTTAGATGATCGTCGCCGCCACCCCAGATGATTATTATCGTGTTGTTGTTTCATTACCTTTTTGGTTGAAATGACTCAATCTGGCCTCATGTGCTTCATTGCTAATCTCAATATTTTCGGATGTCATTTTCAAATCGCCACCAAACATGGGTTAAATAACATATCACATATTATCCCTATACTCCGTGAGACCAAATAAATACCACATAAACTTAGGTAGGTCATACTAGCGAAGGAATTCCCGTCTCTCCCCTCATAGTACTATTCTCACATCTTAGCTGGGATCATATCCCTAAGCTCGATACCAATTGTGGCCCCCAAAATTAGGTATACGTCACCCATCTTGGGTCGCCACTTACATGGTACATAAATTCAAATACAACTTACTAACCTAAGCGTCGTGTAGTATAATACGACATAAAGCGTGAGTTTGAATACATATATTGTCTACTAGATATTATACAAACTCAAAAGGAGTCCTCATTACAACTATTATCACACTATTTCACGTAATAGTGAGGACTACTAATGCTATCCTCCGGACCATTACTCCGTTCCCGACTCGTCCCAGTTATGTTCTCATTTTCAAGAGAACGGTGAAAGAAAGGTGAGCTCAACTAGCCCAAAGAAGAAATATTATAACTAAGATAATGCGAATAAATTATCATTAGCCTTCAATGATGTTAAACCGATAAAATATAATGTATAAACCGCTTTAATCTGCAATGAATATGCAATCCATTAAAAGAGTCAAGTAGAGAATAAAGTCTACTATCTTTTAGGTTTTAAAAGGTTTTCATCAATTTTTATCATTGAGACCCAAATTTTAATAAATAAACCACCACATCTAATTATCCTCGTATCACTTGGCCAAGGATTTTCATCAAATTATCAATGGTCATGACTATACCGAATCACCCCTGGTCATAATCATACCAAAAACTATCCATCACTGCATTACAGGCCACTAAGAACTTTTGTCACATCATTTATATCAAGTCATGATTATACCGAATGATCCCTGGTCATAATCATACTAAGTTCATCTATGCACGTAAGCCAAAGATAACATAATATAACATGAGGATGATGACAATGACATAATAATTCAATAAAACAAGTTCAAGAATTATTTAATCCATGAATTATTAACGTCCAAATTGTCAACATAATACTGTTTCATAGAGTAAAATTCAAGAATGATCAGAAGAATATTTTCGTGAAAAGATACTGGATGAAACGCAAATATCAAGGATATTCTACTAATTTCATGGAGTATAGAAGTCAAAGTTTTAACCAACTGGGTATAATAAAGAATGGAATAACAAAAGAAATCACCATACATGCAGATTGCCATGTACAACGAGTTATTCCAATGTAATAATAATAACGGAACCAAAGGTGAAATTCACAACGGACGGGATGTTCCAATGAATAATAAAGATGGAACTGGATCCGGTGTAAACACACAGATAGGATATTCTAATGTAATGATAAAGGCGGAACCAGTCCGGTGTGTAAAACACATGCATGTGATGTTCCAACGAGAATAATAATAAAAAGGCGGAACTGTGTCGGTGTAAAAACACATGCATGAGGATGTTCCAATGAATAATGAAGAATGTCACCAAGTATAGGTTAAACAGCGATACAAAAGTTATTCCAATGTAATAATAAGCAATGGAATAACATAAGGATTTCACCAAGTATATAGGGTGTCTGGCGTATACGAAGTTATGTATAGGTATTTGACTTTTACGAGTTATTCCAATGTAATAATAGTGAATGGAATAATGAAGTTCTCTTCAAGAAGAAAGAATAACACCCCTTACCGTAAAAAGAACTGAATATAGAAGTAGTGAAGTAGCAGTAATACTCTTCTTCTTTTCTATAACTTTTCTCTAGCTTCTCTCTATAATTTCTCTCTCAGAGTTTCAATGAATTAAGTAAGAAAATAATGAAGGAATGAGCTTCATTTTTATAGGAAAATGGAATGCATAAGAATTAATCCATGAACGGTCCAGATTGATTTACTTTAATCGACGGTATTCATGTTTAAAGAAAATCTTTTAAATAAAATATAATATATTCTATTTATATAAAAACATTTTACTATGCAAACACTATGCAATACTATGCAAAACACTATGCAAAAACACTACGCAACACTATGCATAATAAAATATAATATATTCTATTTATAGAATAACTTTAATAAAGTATTCTATTTTATATAAAAGATATTTCGCATTTTATTACGTTAATAATCTGAATAAAAAAAAACGTCATTATCGCTATAATAATTCATATTATTAATCGACAATAATGGAATCAAATGAGTGACTTCTCACATAAGCATCAATAATCAATACCGGTGCTACTATGCAACCACACGTATTCATCGTATTTTTACTTTAGAGTAGTTCAACAAGAACCACGGTAAAACTTCCGCCGTTATTTCAATAAAATATTTTGTCGTTTTCTCAATCCGACAATAATTTCATTATTGGGTCCACCAATGATTGAGTAGTTGTACCTAATATTCCCCGCTAAATCGAATATTCCCCACCAATCGAATATAATATAACCACTTGCATACTTTGCAAAATTTATAAATACTACCCACAACTATAATATTTATCTCAAATTCACACCATAATATTAAAAATTATTTCGACAAAATTTAAATCTTTATTGATAAAATCTGGGGTCTCACATTCATGCTAACGCTGAAGCTCGTTACTCATGGATGAGAGCATGATGCATTGAAATAATCGTAGCATCATCTTGCCACTTTCTAAAAGTAGCAATCTCTTCCTCGGAGGCATTATCTCGCAACCTATTGCGGGGATAGGCGATTAAGGACATAAGATAGCTTTTTAGCCATGAGAACTATTCTCATATTCCTTAACCAATCCATTTAATTTGGTCCGGTTAAATAGCATCTAATATGCTTCGCAGTGATAGTAATTTAAACATTGTAAAATTCTGTAAATGAATTTGTAATTAACAACATTTTAACATACATTCTTTTATTAATTACCAAAATAAATTAGGTCTTGTTTTAAATTGGTATCTCCCACTATTTTCTTCAAACTATATTACCCTCACTTATATAGTTCGGCAAAGTCTAATTAAAGATTTGCTAGTGAGAATAAGGATCCCATTTCAAATGTATATAGCCTTGTGGTGACACAATAAACTATATATAAATAAATAGGTAGATAACTTTTGTCAATTACATCAACTATGCAACTCCTTTTCTTTTACCTCTTAGATTATTTTGATCAAGTGGTGGCACATCCAAATCAAAATTATCCAAGTTAAGTCCGACCTAACACTCCATATATTCAAAAAAGAAAAATATCATCCTTGTGGTGACACAACAAAACAATATTGTTCAATTTTCTTTATAAGCATCAAATGTGATAAATTAACATCTTAAATACTTAATACTTGCCTTGTGGTGACACAACAAACTCATATTAAATATTTAATACTCTATTAATTTTATCATCTGCTAGAAAGGCGACGTTCGATATTCCAAATATCTTTGAACGCTTAGGACTTAATATAAAAATTGAGGGGTTTGTTATTAATTTGTCTCATCTTGTTTAAAGCGGCATGCATTTACATATATATATATATAATACGCTAATATATTAATTAACATGCGAAGCATGTTTGCATAATATATAATATATATAGTATAAGCATAAGCATTATATAGAATACTATATTCTACCCGAATTGATTATGAACTTTTACTCTAGTTTGGTTCACTAGAGCCACCAAGTGAATCAAAAGGTCAAACCCTAGGGGTGCAAGAAATAATATTTAAATATAACTATTACATTTAAACCCAGCTCCATTACAAACGGGTCTTCAAGCTCTCTTGCTCCTTGATCTCTAATTCTTCAAAAATTAATTCTAACTATTCCTATTACAAAAACTATTTAAAATAAATAGAAACCTTGATCGTGATCGAGGGGAAGTACATAGGAGGAGAAAGAATTTACATTAAGAAAAAATTAGAGAAGGCGAGTAGGTACGCAGTAAACCCCATTTAATAAAACCCATACATTCACGCATCCAACTAAAATAAAATCCAATCACATCGGGTCAATAGTCATAATCAATCCCATTTATTATCATACATATCATCATATGCATCAATAAATAACATTCATCTTATGAATAATAAACATTTAATATATATATTGATATCATTTAATGGGCAAATTTAGTTAGTATAAAATCTAATTTTGAATTAAAATAAACTCCTTTATTTCAATCCAAATTTAAATCAAAATAAAACTATTTTATTTTAATTTATCCAATTTTGAATAAAATAAACTATTTTATTTTAATCAAAATCTTTAATCAAAATAAACTCCTTTATTTTAATTAATTATGGAATCCAATTCCATGTAAAAAAAAAATAACTCCTTTATTAAAAAAACACGGATTCTCTTTCCTATTCACAAATAAACTCTTTTATTTTGAATAATATGAAATTTTATTCCATATTTAAATAAACTCCTTTATTTAAGGAAATTAGGATTCTCTTTCCTATTCACAAATAAACTCCTTTATTTTGAATAATATGAAATCATATTTCATATCTAAATAAACTCTTTTATTTAAGGAAAGATGGAATACAATTTCAACTCCAATCGATTATCATGGAATCCAATTTCAACTCTAATTAGTTAGCATGAAATTTAATTTTAAAATTAAAATAAACTTTTATTTTAAGATTAAAATAATTATATATATATATATAATATTCAATTTTAAAATTAAAATAAACTTTTTATTTTAATATTAAAATAAACCTTTTATTTTAATTATAAAATAAATTTTTATTTTAATTATAAAATAATTAAAATAATATATATATATATATATAGTAATATATATATATATATATATATATATATATATATAATATGTTTTATTAAAAACATGAATCCATCATCCAAGAGAATCTGCAGGACCCTTGTTATTTGTTAATTGTATGTTTAGTACTAATATATATAATATATATATATATATATAGTATTGCATCATATAACCTCTGCACCTTCAATTCCGTGCGGTTAGAACCTTAAAAAAAAAAAGATTCACGTGGTTTCATGCTATCCTTTTCCGTGATTCACGGTTTTTCCTTTTTTTTTTTTTTATTTTATTTTAAATTTTATACAATAAAATTATGTCCAATTAAATTGTTCTAAACACATATCAATATACATATCAAATTAAAATAATTAATAATTCGCATAAAGGTTTGGCTCTGATGCCACTGTTAGATTTGTAATATTCAAGAACGCAATCAAATTGCATAAATAAGCGGAAACGTGATAAATCAGAGTTTAAAAAAATTTTACAAACCATATACCCGGATCACCCTTTACGCACAATTATTAATTAAACGAAAAGATAAAGAATAAAATCATACCCTTGAAGATCGAGCTTCCTCAGGTACAAGTTCACCTCCAAATTCTTTTCGCGTTCAACTTGAATTCACCAGGTTTGGTTCCTTCCTTTATCAACGTTAGCCACCCAAGTGTTTGGCCTCTAGAGGTGATCCACCAAGGAATAATAAGAATTCAAGAAGATGGGTATTTGGCTCAAACCCTAGTTTTCTATCTCTATAGAAAAGGCGTACTCTCCAACTAATTGGAATTATTACGTACATCTAATATCTGATATAAGACTCCTCTTATAAAGATATCAGGTAACCTTATTTAATAAAATAAGGTATTATTTAATTAAACTCTTTTAATTAAATGGGCTCCCTAATCTTATTAGGGATAATTAATTAAACTCCTTTAACTAATTTTCCTCCTAATCCTATTAGAATAAATGAAGTACTTATATTAAATTAATTCCTAAACTCTTTTAGAAATTAAAATAATAATAATTGTAATAATATTAATAAGACTCCTCTTATTAATTTATATTTAATATTTCTAAAATATTAAATAATAAATATTAAGCTATTTAATTTATTCTATCACTATAGATTAAATTAAATATACTTAACATATTATTACGATTATGCCATTAACTTCTTAAATAATTATTCTTCCTTTTATGGTGTGACCCTTTTGGTTCTCCATATTAAAACCGTTAATGAATAAATCAATTAGAATAATTCTAATCTTATTTAAATAAATAAATTAAAAATTAATTTATTTAAATAAATAATATTTATTCTACAATAGGGATAAAGCCTCCCTAGCGATCAACGACTTTCCGGATAATATAGATTTCAACATTAATCATTAAAGAACCTTTGAGTAAATAGTTACCGCATAATTCAATCCTTCCACCATACAATGTCCCAATTAAATATAAGATATGGAATTCTTGTCAAGTCTTATTTTATTTAATTATATGTATTTCGACTCTTAAATGCATTAACTCCAAATAATGCAAATTAGAAACTCCTTTCTAATTTCATTCTCGCCGCCAAGGACTACTGGGTTGTCATTTATCGAATCACATAGGACATTTCTCTTCTTTTATTAAGTGGTAGATTCTTTATTGATCATACATTATCTCCATGTACAACTTATTATACCCAAACATACCCTTTGATATACCCTAAGGGTCTTAAGGAATAAGTCAAAGTATAACTCATCATACACAAGATACTATGATGACCTCAAGTCCAAGGATCATCAGACTACTATCACTACAGAATTCCTATTGACAGCAAGTAAAACTCCATTAGGTATTCCTTAGCGAGCCAACGTTCAAATGAACTTATTCTCTAATAAGCACCTACATACACTGCTTTAGTGTCTCCACACAAATGATCATTAGATCAATCATCCTCATCCAATGAGCAAGCAACGTATGTACCACTCTATCGAGATTCACTAATCCCCAATTTAGTAATCCAATGATTGGGAACTATTTTAGTTTTAAGCTTTCTAAGAATTTAGATCTCATTAGAATGATCATCATCATTATTCTAAAAGCATTGCTTAAAACTATGGGTTTATCACATATTATAAAAAAAAGATCATGTAGATAATTAAAAGCCTTTAATAAATTAATACTTTTATTAATAAATGAATAAGATTGTTACAAAGTATATGCTTTATTATCAAACATGATTGGCTTGTGTGCATACTACTTTCACCTAGACCCACGCCACACAGTTTATGGGGGATATGTTTTCTGGCTCCGTCATGATGAAAAATTAGATTGCCTACGTCCAGAGCTACCTCATTCGACGCAGATTGATAATTTGACTGACACATTCGACCGAACACATTTTTTATCCGCCATTCGATGAGAGATCCTTCTAAAGCGAGATACTTTTGATCCTTCCAACTCTAGGGTCCGCCCTTCACGTGAGACCCCAAATTTTATGAATAAAGATTTAAATTTCTCGAAATATTTTTTGAATATTATGGTGTGGATTTGATATAATGTTATAGTTATGGGTAATATTTATAAATTTTGCAAAGTACGAAGTTGTTATAAAATATTCGTTTTTGGTCGGGAATATTCTTTTTATCGGGGAATATCCGCATTTACACGGCACAATCATTGGTGGATCCCATGCGGAAGTATTGTCGTAGTTAAAAAACCATGTAATTATCTTTTATAAAAATAACGGTGAAAGTGTTACCGAATTAAAACCTATTGAACTACTTAGTAGTAAAAGTACTGATGAATACGTGGTTGCATAGTAGCACACGGTATTGATTATTGATGCTTACGTAAGAAGTCACTTTGTTATACTCAATTATTGCTACATTAATGGCTGCATCATATCTCTCATATTTTTTATTCAATTATTGTCACAGTATCATCTGTATAATATGTTATATTATTAAATCAATAATTGAGACGACAAAGTTATTCATATTATTTTTTGCAATATTGACAATGTCTAGAAGTTCTGTCAAGGAGAGGTTTGGTCACTTAATTGCGCTCCAATAAGGAGAAATCCTTATCGAAAAGCCCACTCTTTCCTAAGAATGACCTAGTTTTTAAATATTGTGAATTATATAATTAATGATGAATAAGTTCGTGTTGATTAAAGATGAAATTGATAGTTCCATTGTGTTGAAATTATTAGTGTTAGTGAAAATCGATATTTATTTCGATAATAATTGATGTCTGGAGGTTATATTGACCAATCAGGTAATTAATCGGATAAATGAGCAATTAATTGCTACTGATTCACATGATTATAACTATTTGTTCACATGTGTGTACTATTGATTCACATTCATTTACTATTAGGGGAGTTGGTGTAAGATTGATAATTTTTGCATGACTAAGTTAAAAATGGAGGTATAGATGAAGGTACTATACTATAATTAATTTTTTCACATGTTTAGAACTATTGAGTCAAATGATTTACTATTGATTCACATGATTTACTATTAGGGGAGGTGGTGCAAGTTTGATAATACTTGCAGGACTAAATTAAAAATGAAGAAAAAGAGAAAGATATTATACTGTAATATTTCGAGCCCCAAAATGTGCAATTATTGAAACTATATTTTCCTATAATTAGAAGCTCATTCCTTCATTATTTTTCACCAATTCACTAAAGCTATAGAACAATTATTATAAAGAGAAATTATAGAGAGAAAGAAGAAGTGAAGTTTGCTACCTCACTATTCCAGTATCTAGTTTCTTCTAAAGTAAGGGGTATTATTCTTTCGTATTCATGAAGAGATTTAATTTCTTTCATTACTCATAAGGGTTGTTATTCAATTCTTTATTATTATGTTGGAATAACCTGTCTATGCGAAGTACCGTATACATGGTGAAATTCTTCTGTTATTTCATTCTTTATTATTCTATTGGAATAACCTGTCTGTGCATGCGATCTATCGACGCTCTGGTGAATTCGGTTGTTATTCCATTCTTTATTATTCATTGGAATATCCTCGATCGTGTGGATTACGCATTTGACCGGTTTCATTCTTTATTATTCTGTTAGAATATCCCGCATCTGTAAGGATTACGCATTGACCTAGTTCCATTCTTTATTATTCATTGGAATAACCTATCTATGTGGATTACCACATGCATGGTGAATGATCCTTTGTATTCATTCCTTATTAAATTGTGGAAATGATCCGCTACGTGCGGATTAATGACATGCAAGTGAAAATCCATTCATAGTTTTGTATATTCTATTATACCGCGTATGCGATATCATTTCTTTTGTACTCATTATGGAATATCATTTTCTTTGGTATTTTCCTTTTACGAGTTACTATTCATTCAAGTTACTATTCACCCGATTCATTATTCACTCTAGTATTATTCACTCGGGTATTGGGGCACTTTTCGATGCGGGAGTACTATTCACGAAGTTATTATTCATGGATTCTTATTCACCCGATTATTATTCACTCTAGTATCATTCACTCGGTATTCGGGACACTTTTTCGTTCGGGGTACTATTCACGGGGTATTATTCTCAAGTATTATTCACGGGTACTATTCACCCGAAAAATATATTTCTTTTCCTGCTCAAATTATTTTTGGTACATGAATATTATTCTTGAATTTTACTCTACAAAGCAAAGATCATGTCGACAATTTGGGCGTTATTGATTTATGGATAAATTAAATTATAAATCTTTAAAATTTATCCTTGAACTTGTTTTATTGAATTATTATGTCATCACATCATCATCCTCACGCTTATATTGTGATTAAAGTCATCTTTGGCTTACGTGCATAGATGGACTTGGTATGATTATGACTAGGGATTATTCGGTATAATCATGACCATAATGTGATGAATGATGTGGTAAAAGTCCTCATTGGCCTATAGTTCATTGACGGACAGTTGTTGGTATGATTATGACCACAGATTATTCGATATAATCATGACCATTGATGATTACATGAATATCCTTGGTCGTGGTGTAAGGATGATTCGATTTTATTTATTAAGCTGAGTCTCAGCGATAAAGTGGATGAAAAACTTTTTAAATAATAGAAGATAGTAGATTTCATGAGCTACTTGACTCTTCTAATGGATTGCTTGTTCCGCTGCAGTTAAACTTGTTGTCTATTGTATTCTATCAGTTGTTATACTGTTGAAGGCTAAGGATAATTTATTCTGCATTATCTTAGTCATAATATTTCTTACTGGGCTATTTGAGCTCACCCTTTCGCTTTCATTGTTTTCTTCAGGAAATGAGAACGTAGCCGGGACTAGTCGGGGAACAGAGTGATGGTCCGAGATGGTGTTATAGTAGTTCTCACTATTCTATAAAATAGTGTGACAAAAAATGTAATGAGAAATCTATTTGAGTTTGGATATTGTCTAAAAGGTAATATTCGTGTAAAAACTCTTAGCTCATTTTGTATAATTAAGTTTGTATTATTATTCAGTACTATGTATTTGACGACTCAAGATGGGTGATGTATACCTATTTTGGGGGCGTCACATTTGGTATCAAAGCTTAGGGATATGATCCCTGGCTGAGATGTGAGACAAGAACTAGGAGGGGAAAGACGGGGAATTCCTTCGCTAGTATGACCTACCTAAGTTATTTGGTATTTAATTGGTCGGTCAGAGTATAAAGATAATATGTGACATGTCAATTAACCCTTATTTTGTGACAGTATTTGAAAATGGCATCTGAAAATGTTGAGATAAAAAATGAAGCACATGAGACCGTTGAGTCACCAACGATCAATACCTAGGATAATGTGCAACACGAAGACAATAATCCACAGGTAAACAACAACACTGATCAAATGATGAACGATGGGATGTTCAAAGGCTTTATGCAATTCATGCAACATCAGGAGAGAGCGGCTCCTGTTCAAAATGCAGGTGGAAACACTGACAACTCTCGGATGATCACCGCTAAGCAATTCAAGGAGCTGGGACCACCAGAGTTTTTGGGAGAGACAAAATCACTTAAGGCGGAGACGTGGATAAAGTAGATCACCAAGATATTTGATGTCTTGGGATGCTCCGAGGAGCAAAAGGTTCCCTTTGCCACCTTCACGTATTGCGAGGAGAGGCGATTATTCTTTGGGAATCAGAAAGCTCACTCTACTACTTGCACTAAAGATGTCTTGGGAGAAGTTCCAAGAACTGTTCGACGACAAGTACTTTCCCGAAAGTATTCGTCACATGAAGGAGGTAGAGTTCATCAAACTAGAGCAAAACAATATGACCGTATCGCAGTACGAAGCTTAGTTTGCCAAGTTATCCCAGTTTGCGTCACACTTGGTTGATAATGAGGAGAGAATGACGCAGATGTTTCTAAGAGGTTTAAAACCCGAGATACGTCAATGCCTTATCTCTCACAAACTGTGTTTGTATTCAGATATTGTAAATAGGGCTCAGTTATTGGAGCGTAATAATGAGTCAACCCAACCAAGAGAGAGCAACCGGTAAGTCGATAATACCAGTGGTAGCAATCATCGAAGCGGTGACAACAAACGTGGATGGAATCAACATGCCAGAAATGGTAACCATGGCCAAGATAATAGAAGTGGAAATTTCAAGAAGAGGAGATTCAATAATGATGGAAAGACGTCAGCACCAGCACCTGTTGTTAAAGAAGGAGAACAACCACCGGTCGCAGTCCAAAGCATGGTACAATTATGGAAGAGAAGGTCACCTAGCCCGATTTTTTCGTGCACCAAAGTCAAGTCCAGATGGGATGGAGGCATCAAAGGCCGTCCCAGACAAGACAAAACCGGTAGTTCAAGGGAGAGCTTTTATCATAACCTTCCAAAAAGTGAGGAATCCGAACGAGGTGATCACAGGTAAGCTAATCATAAACTCTAGCGAAGTCTATACCTTATTTGATACCGGTTCTACCTATTCTTTTATTTCTCCTACTTGCGCTCAACGTTTAAATTTAACTCCGAAGAAATTAGACTTTGACTTAACTACTCATCATGCTAAAATCGATTATTTTCGTAAGGTTGTTAGCTTTCAAATTTCCTAACCAACCTATTATGCGAATTCAAGCAACTAAACCACTAAAGTTAATCACTGTCATATCAAGCCATAAAGTTATTCATTTATTAAATAATGGATGTCAAGTTTTCTTAGCCCATGTCACGGATTTAAATAAAAATACGTTAGATTTGAATGATATTTCTATTGTTAATAAATTTCCTGACGTATTTCCTGAAGAACTTTCTGGCCTACCCCCAAAGTTTGAAATTGAATTATGTATCAACCTTGAACAGTACAAAACCCATTTCAAAGCCCCATATCGAATGGGCTCTATTGAACTTCGTGGAGTTAAAAACCCAACTCTGTGAATTGTTAGACATCGGTTTCATTCGCCCCAAGACGTCTCCTTGGGGTGCTCATGTTCTATTCGTGAAGAAAAAAGATGGAAGTATGCGACTTTGTATTGATTATCAGGAGTTAAATCATGTCACCATCAAAAATAGGTACCCGTTACCTCGTAATGATGATCTGTTTAACCAGTTACAAGGCTCCAAATTTTTTTCAAAGATCTTCGTTCTGGATATCATCAATTAAAGATTAAAAATGATGACATTCCAAAGACTGTTTTCAGAACTTGGTATGGGCATTACGAATTCCTAGTCATGTCTTTTGGATTGACTAATGCTCCTGCTACCTTCATGGATATGATGAACTGAGTATTCAACGAATATTTGTATCATTTTGTGGTCGTATTTATTGATGACATCCTCATTTATTCCAAAAGCCGTGAAGATCATGAGAAACACTTGAGGCTGATACTTCAAAAGCTTCGTGAAAACAAGCTATATGCCAAGTTGAAGAAATGCGAGTTCTGGCTTGAGGAAGTAGCATTCCTTGGGCACGTGATATTAAATCATGGAATATCTGTTGACCCAACAAAGATTGAACAATTCAAAGTTGGAAGCAACCTAAGTCAGTGACCGAAGAACATAGCTTTCTTGGCTTAGCTGGTTATTATCGGAGATTCGTATAAGGGTTTTCTTGAATCCCTACTCCATTAAATCAGCTAACTCAGAAAGATACAAAATTTGGTTGGAGCGAAGAATGTGAGAAGAGTTTTCAAAAACTCAAGAGGAGACTCATTTCAGCACCTGTTTTGACAATACCATCTGGTTCGGAGGGATTTGTCATATACAGCGATGCTTCAGGCAAAGGTTTAGGATGTGTTCTCATGCAACATGGGAAAGTCATAGCCTATTTCTCACGACAACTCAAAGAATATGAGAGGAATTATCCTACTCATGATCTAGAGTTAGCCATTTATTTTAAGGCTTAAGATTTGGAGGCATTACCTGTATGGAGAGAAGGTGGAGATCTATACAGATCATAAAAGCCTCAAATATTTCTTCACTCAAAAGGAACTCAACATGAGACAACGACGATGGCTTGAGATGTTGAAAGATTACAATCATACCATTCAATACCATCCTAGAAAAGCGAACGTAGTAGCTGACGCATTGAGTAGAAGATCATATGCGGGTACAAGTGCGATATTGTCAACGCAAAGGCCCATTTTGTATGACTTACAAAGGATGGAGATAGATTTAAAGAATCCAGGGACCCATGTGATGATGGCGAATATACGAGTAGAACCGAATTTAATCGATAAAGTTAAAGCTGCTCAAGCTACAGACCTGGAGCTGATGCGTATGAGGAAAAAAGTGCAAAAAGGTGCTATTTCGGAAGCAAGAATCGATGAAGAAGGAATACTTCGAGTCAACTCCATACTTTGTGTTCCTAACGATTCTGACTTGAAGTATAAAATCATGATGAAGGTGCACAACACACCATTTAAAATCCATCCTGGGACTACCAAAATGTATCGTGATCTTCAACATACATTTTGGTGGAGCAATATAAAGAGAGAGATAGCAGGGTTTATCTTAAGGTGTCTAACTTGTCAACGAGTCAAGGCGGAGCATCAAGTGCCAAAAGTTCCATTGCAACCACTTGAAATTCCATAATGGAAGTGGGAGCACATTACCATGGATTTCGTTACTGGTCTTCCCAAGGTTTCTCAAGGCATAGATGCGATTTGGGTCATTATTGATAGATTGACCAAGTCTGCTCATTTCTTACCGATATGAGAAACTTATACACTTGAACGTCTTTCTCGTATGTACATAAATGAGATTTTAAGATTGCATGGTATGCCAGTATCCATAGTTTCTGATCGAGACCCAAGATTCACTTTAAGATTTTGGGTTAGTTTACAAAAAGCTATGGGCACGAATTTACGATTTAGTTCGGCATATCATCCTCAAACGGACGAGCAGTCGGAGAGGACTATTCAAAATCTTGACGATTTATTAAGACTTTGTGTCCTTGACTTTAAAGGAAGTTGGGAAAAGTTCTTACTATTAGTGGAGTTTTCCTACAACAACAGTTATCAAGCAAGTATTGGCATGGCGTCGGACAAAGGGTTAGGATGTGTTCTCATGCAACATGGGAAAGTCATAGCCTATGCCTCTCGACAACTCAAAGAATATGAGAGGAATTATCCTACTCATGATCTAGAGTCAAGCACCGTAAATCTTCTTCGCACTTAAAATTTGGAGGCATTACTTGTATGGGGAGAAAGTGGAGATCTTTACGGATCATAAAAGCCTCAAATATTTCTCCACTCAAAAGGAACTAAACATGCGACAGCGAGGTTGGCTTAAACTGTTGAAAGATTATGATCATACCATCCAATACCATCTTGGAAAAGTGAACGTGGTAGCTGACGCATCGAGTAGAAGATCATATGCGGGTATGAGTGCGATATTGACAACGCAAAGGCCCATTTTGTATGACTTGCAAAGGATGGAGATAGAGATAAAGACTCCAGGGACCCAAGTGATGATGGCGAATATACGAGTGGAACCGACTTTAATCGATAAAGTTAAAGCTGCTCAAGCTACAGACCTGGAGCTGATGCATATGAGGAAGAAAATATAAGAAGGTGCTATGCCGGAAGCAAGAATCGATAAAGAAGGAATACTTCGAGTCAACTCCAGACTTTGTGTTCCCAACGACCCTGATTTAAAGTATAAAATCAGGATAATGTGCATCAGGAAGGCAACAATCCTCAGATAAACAGTAAAACTGACCAAATGATGAACGATGGAATGTTCTAAGGCTTCATGCAATTCATGCAACATCAGGCGAGAGCGGCTCCTGTCCAAAATGCAGGAGGAAACACTGGAAACTCTCGGACGGTCACCGCCAAACAGTTCAAGGAGCTGGGACCACCGGAGTTTTTTGGAGAGCCAAAACCACTTAAGGTGGAGACGTGGATAATAAAGATCAACAAGATATTTGATGTCTTGGGTTGCTCCGAGGAGAAAAAGGTTCCCTTTGCCACCTTCATGTTGCGGGCAGAGGCATATTACTGGTGGGAATTTGTAAAGCGTACTCAACCTGCCGCACTGAAGATGTCTTGGAAAAAGTTTCAAGAACTGTTCAACGACAAGTACTTTCTCGAAAGTATTCGTCACATGAAAGAGGTAGAGTTCATTAAGCTGGAGGAAAACAATATGACCGTGTCGCAGTACGAAGCCAAGTTTGCCGAGTTGTCCCGATTTGCGTCCCATTTAGTTGATACTGAGGAGAGAATGACGTGAATGTTTCTAAGAGGTTTGAAACCTGAGATACGTCAATATCTTATCTCTCAAAAACTGTGTTTATATTCAGATGTTACTAATAGGGCTCAGTTATTGCAGCGCGATAATGAGTCAACCCAACCAAAATAGAGCAGCTGGCAAAATGATAATACCAGTGATAACTGTCATCGAAGCGGTGACAATAAGCATAGAGGGAATCAACATGCCAGAAATGGTAACCACTTCGGTGGGAATCATGGCCTAAATAATAAGAATGGACATTTCAAAAAGAGGAGATTCAACAATGATGAAAAGACATCAGCACCAGCACCCGTGGTTAAGGAAGGAGAACAACCACCTATCATATGCTTCAAATGCGGAGGGGAAGGACACATCAGTCCAAATTGTGCGATGTCGTCCAAAGCATGTTATAATTGTGGAAGAGAAGGTCACCTAGCCCAATTTTGTCGTTCACCGAAGACAAGTTCAAGCCTAGGATGGAGGCACCAAAAGGACGCCCCAAAAAATCAAAGCCAAGATGTAGTAAGGAGGCGTTTGTCGTGACCTCCCGAAAGCAAAGAACCCTTAACGAGGTCATCACGGTAAGCTTATCATAAACTCTAGCGAAGTATATACCTTATTTGATATCGGGTCTACCCATTCTTTTATTTCTCTACTTGCGCTCAACGTTTAAATTTGACTCGGAGAAATTAGACTTTGACTTATCATTGAAACTCCGTTGGGAGAAACCTTCATTACATCCATCGTTTATAAGTCTTGTTTGGTTCAAATCGGTACCCTCACATTACCTGTCGATCTTATTTCGTTGAAAATACTTGCATTTGACGTAATTCTAGGGATTGATTGGTTAACCATTCATCATGCAAAAATTGATTGTTTTCGTAAGGTTGTTAGCTTTCATATTCCTAACCAACCTATTATGTAATTCAAGCAACCAAACCATTAAAATCAATCATCGTCATCTCAAGCCATAAAGCTATTCGCTTATTGAAAAACGGATGTCAAGCTTTCTTAGCTCATGTCACGGATCTAAACAAAAATACGTCGCTTTTGAATGATATTTCTATTGTTAATGAATTTCCGACGTATTCTTGAAGAACTTCCCGCCTACTCCCGTAACGTGAAATTAAATTTTGTATCGACCTTGAACCCAGAGAAAACCCCATTTCCAAAGCCCCATATCGAATGGCTCTATTGAACTTCGAGGAGTTAAAGACCCAATGCGCAGGAATTGTTAGACATTGGCTTTATTCGTCTAAGTACTTCTCCTTGGGGCTCCTCTGTTTTATTCGTGAAGAAGAAAGATGGGAGTATGCGACTTTGTATTGATTATCGGGAGTTGAATCATGTCACCATCAAAAATAGGTACCCATTGCCACGTATTGATGACCTGTTTGACCAGTTTCAAGGTTCCAAATTCTTTTCAAAGATTGATCTTCATTTCGGATATCACCAATTGAAGATTAGAACCGATGATATTCCAAAGACGACTTTCAGAACTCGGTACGAGCATTATGAATTCCTAGTCATGTCTTTTGGATTGACTAATGCTCCTGCTGCCTTCATGGATATGATGAACCGAGTATTCAAGGAATATTTGGATCACTTTGTGGTCGTCTTTATTGATGACATCCTTATTTATTCCAAAAGCCGTGAAGATCATGAGCAACACTTGAGGCTAATACTCCAAAAGCTTCGTGAATATAAGTTTTATGCCAAGTTGAAGAAATACAAGTTCTGGCTTGAGGAAGTAGCATTCCTTGGGCACGTAGTATCAAGTCATGAAATATCTGTTGACCCAACAAAGATTGAAGCCATTCAAAGCTGGGAACAACCTAAATCGATGCCATCAAGACGTAGCTTTCGCCTTAGCTAGTTAATATCGGAGATCAGTAAAGGGTTTTCTTGAATCGCTACTCCATTAACTCAGCTGACTCAGAAAGATACAAAATTCAGTTGGAGTGAGAAATGCGAGAAGAGTTTTCAAGAACTCAAAAGGAGACTCATTTCAGCACCTGTTCTGACAATACCATCTGGCTCGGAGGGATTTGTCATCTACAGTGATGCTTCGGGCAAAGGGTTTGGATGTGTTCTCATGCAACATGGGAAATTCATAGCCTATGCCTCTCGACAACTCAAAGAATATGAGAGGAATTATTCTACTCATGATCTAGAGTTGGCAGCTATCATCTTCGCACTTAAAATTTGGAGGTATTACTTGTATGGGGAGAAAGTGGAGATCTTTACGGATCATAAGAGCCTCAAATATTTCTTCACTCAAAAGGAACTAAACATGCGATAGCGACGTTGGCTTAAACTGTTGAAAGATTATGATCATACCATCCAATACCATCCTGGAAAAGCGAACGTGGTAGCTGATGCATCGAGTAGAAGATCATATGCGGGTACGAGTGCGATATTGACAACGCAAAGGCCCATTTTATATGACTTACAAAGGATGAAGATAGAGATAAAGACTCCAGGGACCCAAGTGATGATGGCGAATATACGAGTGGAACCGACTTTAATCGATAAAGTTAAAAATGCTCAAGCTATAGACCTGGAGTTGATACATATGAGGAAGAAAATACAAGAAGGTGCTATGTCGGAAGCAAGAATCGATGAAGAAGGAATACTTCGAGTCAACTCCAGACTTTGTGTTCCTAACGACCCTGATTTAAAGTATAAAATCATGATGGAGGCGCACAACAAACCATTTGTAATCCATCCTGGGAGTACCAAAATGTATCATGATCTTGACATACATTTTGGTGGGGCAATATGAAGAGGAGATAAATTTGTTTATCTCAAGGTGTTTAACTTGTCAATGAGTCACATGAGCATCAAGTACCAAAAGGTCCATCGCAACCACTTGAAATTCCGAATAGAAGTGGGAGCACATTACCATGGATTTTGTTACTGGTCTTCCCAAGGTTTCTCAAGGCATAGATGCAATTTGGGTCATTGTTGATAGATTGACCAAGTCTGCTAATTTCTTACCTATAAAAAAAACTTATACACTTGAACGTCTTGCTCGTATGTACATAAACGAGGTTGTAAGATTACATGGTATGCCAGTATCCATAGTTTCTGATCGAGACCCAAGATTCACTTCACGATTTTGGGTTAGTTTGTAAAAAGCTATGGGCACGGATTTACGATTTAGTTCGGCATATCATCCTCAAACGGACGGAAAATCAGAGAGGACTATTCAAACTCTTGAAGATTTATTAAGACTCTGTGTCCTTAACTTCAAGGAAGTTGGGAAGTTCTTACCATTAGTGGAGTTTTCCTACAACAACAGTTATCGCAAGTATGGCATGGCTCCATTCAAGCGTTGTATGGAAGAAAGTGTCGTTTCTACGGTATCTTTGGGATGAGGTGCGTGAAGCAACTTTGTTGGGACCGGGAGTTAAGACGTATGACTACTTAAAAGATACAAACGATCCGACAACGATAAAAACCTCACAAGACCGATAAAAAGAGTTATGTTGATCTTCATCGAAAAGACGTGGAATTCGATATTGGAGATCGTGTGTTGTTACGTGTTGCTCCATGGAAAGGAGTTACGAGATTTGGAAAGAGAAGAAAGCTCAATCCTCGATTTATTGGCCCATTTTAATCCTCGATCGAGTAGGGATCTGTAGCCTTTATGACTTGCTTTACCGCTTAAGTATGTCCTCGTGTTCATAACGTTTTTCATATATCCATGTTATATGTGAAAGACCCGAACCACATTATTGAGTTAGAAACGAACGAAATAGCGGAAGATTTAACGTATGAAGAGGTTCCTGTTCAAATCTTGGATAAGAAGGAACATATCCTACGCTCCAAGGTTATACCTCAAGTCAAAGTTTCATGATATTGAGGAAATGACCTGGGAGTTAGAATCTGAAATGAAATCAAGGTATCCTTACCTCTTTGACATACCAGGTACGTACCCTAATTTCGAGGGTAAAATTTCATAAGAAGGGGAGATTGTAAGACCCCAGCTTTTATGAATAAAATGAATTTTCTATAAATATCATTTTTGAATATTATGGAATAAATTTGATATAATGTTATAGTTGTGGGTAATAATTATAAATTTTTCAAAGTACGCGAGTCGTTATATAATATTCGATTGGTTGGGAAATATTCGTTTTAACAGGGAATACGACGACACAATCATTGGTGGACCCCACAACAGAATTATTGTCGGATTGAGAAAACGACAAAAATATTTTATTGAAAATAACGACGGAAGTTTTATCGTTAATACTGTTGAACTACTCAATAATAAAAGTACAGTAATACGCGTGGTTGTATAGTAGCACACGGTATTGATTATTAATGCTTACGTGAGAAGTCATTCAATTTTATTCAATTATTGTCGATATTTTATATTTTATTAAATCAATAATTGAGATGACATGAGTTATTAATATTATTATTTGCATTATTAACGATGTCTAGAAGTTACGCCAAGGAGAGGTTTGATCACCTAATTGGCTACCAATAGGAGAAATCCTTATCGAAAGCCCCCTCTTTCCAGGAAACGAATTCGGTCGATTATTAGTATGAATAATAATAATGATGATGAAGTTTTATTTTATTAGTATTATTAATGTAATAAAAGCGAGAAAAGCTTTTTATATAAAAGCAGATTACTTTTATAAAGTTATTCGTTTTATTAGGCTAATAAGTAAAATCTTTTTATATAAAATAAAATACTTTTATAAAGTTATACATTTTATTAGACAATAATTAGATTATATTATATTTTATTATGCATAGTATTTAGATACAAGTGCTCGCATAAGTGTTTTGATAGTAAAAATTTTTTAAAAGTTATTCGTTTTATTAGATTATAAATAGAATATATTATATTTTATTGTAAACTAATTTGGACCGTCCGTTTAAAGTAAATCGATTTGGACCATTCATGGATTGGTTATTATTAGGTCCATTCTTCTATAAATAAGCTCATTTCTTCATTATTTCTTACTTAATTCACTTTGAAACTATAGAGAGAAACCGTAGAGAGAATTATTCTTCTATAATCTTAAGCGTATTTCTTTAGCGTTTAAGAAAGCTTTGAGCGTAGTGCAAGTTTCTTCAAGTATATCCCCCTTCTACCATTTGAGTACTCTTCTTTATAAGGTAAGGGGGTTTTTTTTTTATATTCATGAAGAGAACTTCATTATTCCATTCATTATTATTATTCATTGGAACATCTTGTCACATGCGTTTTCTGGGACTGGGTAAAATCTTTATTATTATGTTGGAATATCTCGTACGCGCGTTTTACGCCGGACCGTCTTTATTATTCTGTTGGAATATCTTGTCTATGCATTTTATGATGGACCTGGTTCCGTCTTTATTATTCTGTTGGTATATCCTGTATGTGCGTTTTACGCCGGACCTAATTTCGTTATTTATTATTCTGTTGGAATAACATGTCTATGCGAAGTACCGCATGCATGGTGATTTCTATTGTTATTCCATTCTTTATTATTCTGTTGGAATAACCTGTCTATGCGAAGTACCGCATGCATGGTGTTTTCTTTTGTTATTTCATTCTTTATTATACTCAGTTGGTTAAAGTTTTGACTTCTATACTCCATGAAATTAGTGGAATATCCTTGATATTTGCGCTTCATCCAGTATCTTTTCATGAAAATATTCTTCTGAGCATTCTTGAATTTTATTCTACAAAGAAGTATCATGTTGACAATTTGGACGTTATTAGTTCCTGGATAAATTAATTCTTGAACTTGTTTTATTGAATTCTTATATCATTGTCATCATCCTCATGTTTATATTTTATTGAAAGTCATCTGTGGCCTGTAGTGCATAGATGGACTTGGTATGATTATGATCAGGGATTATTCGGTAAAATCATGACCGTAACTTTTTAAATCATAAAAGATTGTAGATTTTATTCTCTACTTGACTCTTTTAATAGATTGCATGTTCCGTTGCAATTAAACTTGATGTCTATTGTATTTTATCAGTTTAACATTGTTGAAGACTAATGATAATTTATTCTGCATTATCTTAGTCATAATATTTCTTCTTTGGGCTAGTTGAGCTCACCCTTTCTTTCACCGCTTCTCTTCGGAAATGAGAATGTAAATGGACTAGTCGATGAGAAATGGAGTGACGGTCCAGATGATAGTATTAGTAGTCTTCATTATTCTGTTAAATAGTGTGACAATACATGTAATGAGGACTTATTCTGAGAGTGAATATTGTCTAGAAGATAATATTTTTATTAAAACTCACAGCTTTCTTGTTGTATATTAAAGATTGTATTTGTATTCTGTACCATGTATTTGGTGACTCAGAATAGGTGATGTATACCTATTTTGGGGGCGTCACAATTGACACGACAAAGTTATTCATATTATTAATTGTAATATTGACGATGTCTAAAAAGTTCTATCGAGGAGAGGTTTGGTCACCTAATTGCGCGCCAATAGGGAGAAATCCTTATCAGATATCCCTCTCTTTCCTGGGAATGATCTGGTTGTTAAATATTATGAGTTATAATATTAATGATGAATAAATTCGTGTTGATTAAAGATGATATTGATAGTTCCATAGTGTTGGGATTATTAGTGTTAGTGAAAATCGACATTTATTTCGATAATAATTAATTTCTGGAGGGTATATTGACCAATCGAGTAATTAATCGGATAAATGAGCAAGTAATTGCTATTAATTCATATTTTTATAACTATTTGTTCACATGTGTTTACTATTGATTCACATGCATATACTATTAGGAGAGATGGTGCAAGATTGATAATACTTGCATGACTAAATTAAAAATAGAGGTATAGATGAAGGTACTATACTGTAACTATTTTTTTCACATGTATAGAACTATTGATTCACATAAATGTACTATTGATTCACATGATGTACTATTAGGGGAGGTGGTGCAATTTTGATAATACTTTCAGGACTAAATTAAAAATGAAGGAAAAGAAGAATGTATTATACTGTCATATTTTGAGCCCCAAAACGTGCAATTATAGAAACTATATTTTCCTATAAATAGAAGCCCATTCTTCTTTCATTCTCACCAATTCACTAAGACTCACAAGAGAAATTATAGAGAAAGAAGCTATAGAGAGAAAGAAGAAGAGAAGCCTGCTACATCACTATTCCAGTATCTAGTCTTCTTCTGAGGTAAGGGATATTATTTTTGTTCAGTATTCATAAGGAATAATATTTTCTTCCATACTCTGTAGTATGTGAGTAATATTACTTTGTCTCATATTCCTGATTATACCTTCATTCTGATTAAGTATTGCTTCTATACTCCGTGAAATTAGTAGAATATCATTGATATTTGCTCTTCATCCAGTATCTTTTTATGAAATTATTATTTTGAGCTTTCTTAATACTTATTGATCTTTTTATACCGAAATACTATTCATGAGTTACTATTTACGGGTTACTATTCACCCAGTTACTATTCACTAAAATATTATTCATTTGTATTATTAGGCACTTTTTCATGCTTAGAGTACTTATTCACGAAAGTTACTATTCACTCGAATATTATTCACTCCTGTATTTAGGGCACTTTTTATGTCGGGATACTATTCACGAGGTACTATTCTCAAGTCTTATTCATTGTGGTACTATTCACCCAAAAAATATATTTCTTTTCTATCCAAATTATTTTTGCTACATGAATATTATTCTTGAATTTTACTCCACAAAGCACTATCATGTTGACAATTTGAATATTTTTAAACTCTGGATAAATTTAAAGTCTTTAATGTTTATCCTTGATTTCGTTTGATTAATGCTTATATCATTGTCATCATCCTCATGCTTATATTGTGATGAAAGTCATCTTTGGCTTACATGCATAGATGGACTGTTGATTGGTATGATTATGACCAGGGATCATTCGGTATAATCATGAGCCGTAATATTATAAATGATATGATAAAAGTCCCCATTGGCCCGTAGTGCATTGATGGGATGATTATTGGTATGATTATGACCAGGAATTATTTGGTATAATCATGACCATTGGTGATTACATGAATATCCTTGGCCCGTTGTGCAGGGATGATTCGATGATGTGATTTATTTATTAAGCTGAGTCTCAGCGATAAAGTGGATGAAAAACTTTTTAAATCATAGAAGATAGTAGATATCATGCTCTACTTGACTCTTCTAATGGATTGCTTGTTCCGCTGCAGTTAAACTTGATGTTTATTTTATTTTATCAGTTTAACATTGTTGAAGGCTAATGATAATTTATTCTGTATTATCTTAGTTATAATATTTCTTACTGGGCTAGTTGAACTCACCCTTTCACTTTTATTATTCTCTTCAGAAAATGAGAACGTTGCCGGGACTAGTCGAGGAACGGAGTGATGGTCCGAGATGGTGTAGTCCTCACTATTCTATAAAATAGTGTGACAATAAATGTAATAAGGACTCTATTTGAGTTTGGATATTGTCTTTCGTGTAAAAACTCTCAGCTCATGTTGTATAATTAAGTTTGTATTTGTATTCAGTACCATGTATTTAGAGACTCAAAATGGGTGATGTATACCTATTTTGGGGGCGTCACATAGACAATCTATCCCGCTTGCACATTCGTTTCATTTTTCGTTTTACTAATATTCACATTTTTGCTTCATATCTATACCTTATATATATATATATGTGTATATATATATATATGTATATGTATATATATATACTTCGCTACATAAATCTTAGCTTAAAAATCTCATTTTGTACCCCAGAAATTTCAAAATATCATTTTTATGATTAATGCAAATTTTTAAAGGTTTCTCGTCCTTCGTTGCACCACAAAATAATTTTATAGGCAACCTTAAATTTTCTTTTGTTTAAAAATATAAATTTATATTTATTACATATTTTTATTACTTTATTTATGCTTGAAAGAAAGTTTCTCGGCATAAAATATCACTTATAATCAAATCTCACCCCGTATGACTTTATTAGATTTATTATGACTTATAATTTTGCTGAAACGCGATTTGAAACGTCGAACGTCAAAATTATTCGGCATGTCGACGCTCGGCGTTTGCTCATTTTTAAGTTCTGACATGCATATTCGTTTATTTTTAATTTCCAAACCATTAATTGGATTACAACGAAACTTTTTGAATATTATAAACCTCCTGTCATAGTATTTTAGAAAAAAATTTAACCGCCAAAACAGATCACGGAAACTACCATTTTAACATTTCCTTCCCTCTTCCTATTCAACAACCCAACTTCTTGTCTTCCTCCATAACCACTGTAAACACCAACCTATCCCCTTCAAACCCTACCTTACCATTTGGATCGAAGCTTCAAGACAAAACATACAATATATGAACTCAAATTTCTCCGACATACAAGCAAATAGCATCCAGTTCACTGTATCCCCAACTTTCTCATCAATAAACAGAAGCAAAAGTTTAACAATTATACCAACCAAACTATAATATCATTTCAAACTCAGAATGAACACTTTTTTAAAAAGGCAAACACTAAACCAGTGGTGCGTCCTTCTTACCTAAACCCAACACAAGAAATCCCAAAAAACTAAAAGATTGAACCTTTACGATTATTTTTAGAGAGAAAGATAGAGTATAACAAAGACAACGAAGAACAAACAATGAATGAATAGCATCTTCGCACTCATCATCTCGATCAATCCATTTCCCTTCAAAAAAATTCTCCATTGTGCATCCAAAATCAAGCCTTAACTCAGATCTGGTGTTGAATGGCGCAAATCTGTTGGGTTTAAGGGTTGGTAAAAGTAATTAGGGACACAAAAAGAACTTTGTAATAACGAAGAAGCTATTTTTGTCCAAAAAAGATAATTTTCGTTCAAACTTACTTCTGAAAGATTTAAAATTATATTTATTTCTTATCGATTAAGAGACATTTAAAAATAAAAAATTATCAAATAAATTTAATCTTTGACCAAATAAAAAATACATCTATTAAGAGGTATTCATATATAATCAAATATTTCCTTGCTTTAGTGCGAATATGACCTCTCCGTTTTTTATTTAATTTCTTTTGGTCTTCTATATTATTGAAAAAATATGTAGATTGATTTTGAGGAAGAGAGGAGACACAATGTCACATGACAAGATTTCGGCACAACAATATTAATTATGTCAATTCAAGTCAAAACATGTCAAGCTATTAACAGTCACGTGCATGTGCATGTACATGTATACATTCACTCGCAAATCTCTAATACTATAAATAAACCTCTTACCGACAAAGCAAACCTCACATGCATCCATGTTTATGCATGTGTGTGGTTTCTAGCTATACCCAACATTCAAGACTCATGGGGTCATGGTAGGGGTGTGATCTGATCGGTTTCCGTTCTATTTTCTCCCCCGTTTTATGCTGATGCGGTTCAAACAATAGTAATATATTACTCCATCCGTTTTTTAATATAAATCGTTTTAGAGTTGTACATAAATATTAAGGAAATGATTGTATAGCATTAACTATAATATTAATTGTCTATTTTGCCCTTGTATTAAAAGAATATATTGTTATTTATTGGACAGAAAATAGTGAGAGAACCAAAGTTATATTTAATACTTGGGGTAATGTTGGAAACTAAACAATTAATGCTTACTTGAAATTCTAAAACGACTTATATTAAAGAACAAAAATATTTTTCTAAAACGACTTATATTAAGGAACGGAGGGAGTAATAACACTAAAAAAATCATACCCTAAACCAAAGAACCTGACTGAGTTGTCCTTTTCCGGTCATTCGGGTTCTTCTGTTTTTTTATTTTTTATTTATAAAAAAAATTATATATATATATAATAAATAAATCAAAATTCTCATTCAACCGTATTTTTTAGGAGTAGTCAATCAATCTTATTTTTTAGTTTTTAAAGGTGACCCTTCAACACTAAAATTTAACAATAAATTCTAAATATAAATAAAATATATACATATATATATATATAATAAATAGCAGAATAGTTTTCAACCCTAAACTTAGAAATGTTCTTACAACTCTAAAATTTAGTAATAGAAATGTAAAATTTAGTAAAAGGAACTATTTTTTCAACTATTATTTAATTTCAAAATCGTTTCTTATACATTCTTATTAACATAATTATCTACTTAAATAATATAAACCATACAATAATTATATTACCAAAAATAAAGAAACTAACATTCAGTAATATCCACATGCTTTATCTAAATACCATGAGTGAAAGTTTACTCCTTACTCTCAATTATGATATTAGCAAATAAATATAAGTAATATTAAAAATATAAATAATACAATAGTTTAAGAAAAATAACATTCAATATTAATTTAGCGTACCAAAATATTTAGTTGTTATTTTACTTATAATTGCATAAATTTAATATTCTAAATTATTATTAAATACTTAACAATATATTTGTCCTAAATTATATATAAAATTACTAACTTGTTGATTTAACTAAATTATTTTTTAATAAAATTTAAATATAAAAAAATACTAATTATAATAATTTATATAATTTTTTTAAATTTTAATTATATAACGTAACGCACCAAAATTAATTTTTAAATAATATTGTTTTGGCCAAGAACTGCTGGCAGGGTCTCCTCTTTTTATTTTGTCTGTGCATTATCCAAACAGCATTGATATAAGAGCTTGATTTATTGAGTGTACTCTACTATTAAAATAAACAATGTGCATGCATGTGCTTTGGTCAACATAGCTGGCAGACCAACGGGCATATGTCATGTGATTTGAATATTTGATTCAAATCAAACTTATTTGCTTTAAAATAATAGGGTTAAGTTCAGATGACCGCTTGGAGTTTGAGCGGTTTTCCACTTAATTACATATAGTCAGTAAAATTACATTTAGACTCCCGACCTTTTGAGTTGAAGTGAAAAAGTTTTTTCTGTCATAACTCTGTTAGTTAAATTGTATAAAGACTTAATTACCCTCCTTATATATAAACCACATATGACAGAGCATGTGAGGGAAGAACATAGCTAACTGCTAAAAAGCAGAGACAAAAAAAGAGTAGAGTACAACATATGATTCACATTCAAACTGCTAAAAAATAGAGATAAAAACTAGAAGCAACTGCAATCTAAAACAAGAAGATGGAATTCAGAAACAAACAGAGGAAATGGTGCTATTAAATTAATCCTTTTCATTTTTACACAAAATATTTTCATGAGTCATGGCTCAGTACAAGGAACACAGTTATTATATAGATGTGCCGATTGACTATGATGACATCTTCAACAAAACATGACACCAGGACACACCTTCAAGAGATCATATACGTGCATACTTCCCTTCAGAGCTACTGGGCTGGACAAACTAGAGAACCTCACAGATCTTCTACTAAACAACAATAGCTTCACCGGAACTCTACCTCCTGCAATCGGAAATTTGAGACTCTGCAGATGAGAACATATTCGATCTCCACATCAATTACCATTGGTTCCCCCATTTCAAAACCCAAAAGCCACACTTGGGTAAAACCTGTTTTAATAACCAAAAAGTGAAAAACACAAGAACGAATTTGTATAATCTCAACAAGCAAACAATAAAATGGACGGAATATATTGGATGACTGCATTCTGCATTTCATTCAGTAGATTGGAGGAAAATGCACCCAAGAGTCTGATATTCCCTTTCAAATCGCCCCAGTACATAAAATCAACTAAACTTTGTGAAATGTGAAAGCCTCCTGCTAAGGAATTAACATACAATTCATTCAAAAAGCTTGTAATCAGTTGCATAATAATAATCATCACCACTTTGCCTGGTATAAATGGGATCCTCTTAACATATCCTTGTTGCACTTCAAACCCATTTTCCAATCTTTTTTCCATTCTTTTGGCCATTTGGGATTCCTTCTTGCACGAACTGGGGTCAGTATCATCACTCCTGCATTAACTAATGAACCTCCACCGAGCCCACAGGTCTAATGAACCTTTCTAATCAAAATGTGTGTACCTAAGCGAAAAGAAAAGAGAGAAATCACAGAATGAACAGAAAAGTTGCCAGTCCAAGTAAAGAAAAACATGCATCCAAGATGGTTTAATAACCTTAGAATCTACAAGTATAAAAAGAATTCACAGCAACTCTAACTACAGCTTTATTCCACAGTAGAAAAAGTGGATAAAAGCCAAAGATATTCTTTAAAGTCCTCATTCCCTTCACAGTAATCTTCTTACAACCCTTCACAGTAACCCCCTAGCAATAGCAATTAACCCCAAATCCGTCAAGTCAGCCACGTTCCTAATCGACAAATATTCAAGCCCTTTACAAAGTGCGATCCCATCCAGCTTCGATTCAACCGGCATACAAATTTCCGGTCGATTTCATTTCCTTAAAGCGAGAATCGATGATAGGGTAGCCTTCAATCTCGTCTGCGATGGAGGTCGTTTGATTGAGCTGTGTAGCTGGTGTTGAAGGAACTCTTCCGAAATTTCAATTGATCCTTCATATTCTCCATCTCTTGATCTCGATTTAGGGATTCTCCATCTCTTGATCTCGATTTAGGGATAAACCCAAAATTCGTAAAAAATTCGATTTAGGGATAAACGAGAGAGAGAGAATGCAGGAGTGAGAAACGAGGGAGAACACTGTGGTTTGAGGAAGAAGGTTATTTTAGACATTTTCTAGTTTTTTTTTACTGTTACACTCTCTTATCACGCGTTTTTTGGCCGATCGCACGCCTTGGGTTAATTTGGATGAAAAAGGTAGCGGTTTCACTTCAACTCAAAAGATCGGGTGTTTTAATGTAGCTTTACTGACTATAAGTGGTTAAGTGGGAAACCGCTCAAATCCCAGGTGGTCATCTGAACTTAACCCATAATACTACTATTAAATAAAAAAATCTCACATAATACTCACATATATATATATATATATATATATATATATATATATATATACCTATTTATGAGTTCCACATGTCGACGTAGACCCATAATTTGCATGTATTTATATGTGAGCATTATTTGAGTTTTTTTTATGTGATAGTAGCATTGTTGTTTGATTTATAAAAAAGAAAAAGAACTAATAAATCCACCTTAAAAAAATAGAAAACTACTAAAGCTATGTTTGTTTGTAAGGATTATAATCCCGGAATTATAATTCATGAGATTATAATTCAAAGACTATTAATCTTAGGATTATAATTCCGGAATTATAATTATAATGTCAAGACTATTAAGTCATTTTATAATCCCAAGATTAATAGTCCCAAATCTAAATTTGAAAATAAACAATACACTTGGAATATTATTATTAATCTCAATGTCATATTTGTTTATAAGAATTATAATTTAGAGATTATAATCCATAATATTATAATCTCAAGACTATTAATTCTATATGATTAAATAGTCTAAAGTAACATGTTTATTTTTTATGGGATTATTTATGAGATAACTTAAAATAATCTCATATTATGTTTGTTTTTTCTAAGATTAATTAAAGGATTGGATAAAAAAAAATATCGTTTGGACTATTATACCCTTACCAATAATAATATATTTTAAACTAAAATTTAAACTTGTTTATACATCAAAAAATGATGAACAATTAATTAAAAACTTTAAAATAAATGGTTATATTATTCAATCAAATACTAAATCGATACTAATTATATAATTTAACTTCAAATAAAGTTATAACTTTATTGAAACAATTTATGCAATACACACGTAATACTAGTTATCTAGTTATGCGTATACATAATATGAAATATTTGAGGATCAAATTATGATAAATTAGCACATAAACTAATAAATAAATAGTATAAAATACATTATATGTAAAATATTAAAATTTCATTAGAAATCATCAAAATTAAAATTAAAATATTCAATTTTCTTTATAAATAGTATAAAATACATGATATGATGAAATTTACAACTCTAGATTTTAAGTTATCGTTATTAATTATACTGTAACATGATCCAATTTAAGTTATCATTATAATTTTATATATATATATATATATATATATATATATATATAAAATTATAGATATAGCGCACGTATAATTTTAAAAATCTTTTACAACAATAATAAAAATCTTTTATAAAATCTGTTGCGTCATCCAATAATAATAATATCGAAGATTGCATGATTACGATCAATCTAGAAGCTATAATTTAAATTATATAATTTATTGTATATTAAGATTGATAAATATATAGAGAAAGATATTATGGTCATTTGAGAAAAGATTGAGGTTAATTTTGTGTAATTTTTTTAATCTTAAATCGTTATAAATTATAATACTAGGTAGAATATATATAGTATTAAATAATCTCATATATTAAATTATTTTATAATTTCAGGATATTTTAATCTCAAATTTAAAAATAAATAAAATACTTAAAATTAATATTTATTTTATGTATAATTCTTACAAATAAACATAACTCAAAATGTAAGTTCCACCTACAGGACAAGTTAATTATTGAACTAAATTCAGTTACGCGGTGGTGAAATTATGTTGGGTTCGGAGGGAGTTAAGTCCCCAAATTTTAAAATTTTTATTTAGAACAAAATGATAATTGTATAGTCTATCAACTTTTTATATTGTATGAGTATATATATTATATTAATCCTTTCTGAAACGCATAAATTATCTTTTTATATAGTGGACTAATGTGATTATAAACTTTCACTCTCTCTTTTTCGTTCCAAAAGGTTCAGTTAGGAATGGCGATATGTAGGTGTTGGGTTATGATATTTTATTTATTGGACGGAATAGATTGTGTCTATTTATTTAGTTAGTTTGTTGAGTCATCGTTAATGGACTTTAGAGTCATTAGGTCCAGTCATTGTATTATCCTTGAGTAATCCTTATATAGTACTAGATCGGGTTAGTGGGCTGACCGATTAGATATTAAATATCTCCATCTTTGACTGATAATGATGAAAAAGCATGATGGTTGACTGATATATCTGCTATGTATTAATGTGGATGGGATCCGGAGACGGTCGACGGTGGAAAACAGTGACCAGAGGTAGTGGGTGAACTGTATGTAGTCGGCAGAAATCATCGAGGATCGAAAACATGTCGAGACGATAGTGGTGACACACGATGGCAAGAGCTAGAGAGTATATCATAGTAAGGAGGTCATACAAGTAAAGGTAACTGATAACTTTATCTCTCTCAATACACTAGATATTTTATCCTCCACTGTTAACCCTTGTGATCGCCTGTACTGACTCTCACGCCTGAACTATCCCCCGACGGTCGAAACTGTCAAGCTTTTGGTGTTGACTGTGTTTAGTGTGCAGGATCAGGATGTCTTACGTGATTAAGACATGGTAGAAGATCTTGGCGTTAACGTTGGCGCTAGAAGGAGGGCTATGTTCTAGTGTCTTGTATTTTTCAATCACAACCCTTTATTTGTTTTACGTCAGAGAAGATGGTGAGGAGTAGAGCAGATACACCGGAGGGACAGCCGGAGGCTGTAAGTTCATCCTTGCCTCGTGTTTCAGTTAAGGATCGTCTAGGTCCTTCTAAAAGTGCTCATGAGAGTACGACTTCCAAGCATAATACAGGGGGTTCTCGTTCGAGAGCCCATGGTGAATCCCGAAGAAGATTGAACTTTGCTGCTGATAAGGAGCGTGATCAGGGTCGAAGGCGGGTAGAAGGTTCACCGCCTAGGACTCATCACCGAAGTGGTCGAGATGATAAAGCTGCTAAGTTAATGAAGATGGCGAACGAGTCAGATAAGGATTTAGAGGTTCTTTTGAAGCAGAGAGAGGACATAGCCGAACAGATGCTTCGGATTGCAGAGTTGAAGGACGAGGCGTCTACCTATATGGAGTCTGAAAGATATAGCAAACCTAGAAGTGGGCAGCGAAGGGAAGGGAAGGAACTTGTCCATTCTAGTTATATATCACGGGGGCGACCTCAGGAACGAAGGAGATCAAGGAGCAGAACTCCTGAGGTGTCAAAGAAAGCACTTCTGGTTATCAATTCTCAAGGTCGAGATGGAGGCAGACAAAGGAGCCGGTCAAGAGAGTATGCACCTGAGAATAGAAGGAGAGAGCATCAACGTGAATATTCTCATCATGAGGATAGGGTTGTACGCAGGAGTAGATCCAGAAGTCCAACAAAGGCAGTGGGGTCAGATAGAGGAGGTCGATCCACTCAGAAGCAGAAGGTTATTTAGGAGAAAGAAGCCTCCTCGCAACTAGAAGGTGTGGATTTCTTGGTAAAGGAGTTGAATGAGCTCCGAAAACAGTTATCTGAGGTTCAACAGGTGAAGGATACTCCAGGAAAGAAGGCGTCTCCCTTTTCCTCGGATATTCTGAAGGAGAAGGCAGATATCACCAAGAAGTTGCCTCATATGGAGAGTTATGATGGATCAGGGGATCCTTACGACCACAGCCAAGAATTTGATAGGCTGGTGGAATATTATGATTTCACCGATGCAGCTAAGTGTCACACATTTGTCACAACCTTGAGTAAGGATGCAAGGCAGTGGATGGGGACTTTACCTGCCGATTCAGTCTCGTCGTGGTCTGAACTTTGTGACAAGTTCCATGCTCGTTTTGGGAGCAACCGAAGGAGGGGAAAGCCCACTGGTTCATTAGCTCAAGGTTGGCAGTTTTCTAACGAGTCCTTGGGCCTGTATGTGAAACGATTCAGGGAAGCTGTTGGCCAGGTGTCTGACCTTAATGATCTTTAAGTTGTGGTATTGTTTCAGAATGGGTTGGATCTGGTGAAGTCCGAAAAGCTGGTGAAGAAGCTGATGTTTCACCATTCGAAGAGCTTGGCCGAAGCTTTTGATAAAGCAGAAGGCTATATTGTGGTGGAAGAGGCTATGAATAGCCTGAAACGTCCTTCTTCGGACAAGATGAAGGAGGCAGATACTCCTAAGGCTGAAGGCGATCAGAAGAAAGTGGGAGGGAATAATGATCGGTCAGAGGGCAGTTCGAAGAAGTATTATAACACATGGCGACAAGGAAGTAGTCGCCCACATGCTCCTACCCAGAAGGTGAATAAGGTTTACACCAAACTAAACACGGATAGGTCGGTAATTTTGGATCAAATCAGAAACCAACCTTTCTTTGAACCACCTCGTGATAATTTCAAGCCAGGACAGGGCAATGCTCAAAAATATTGTGGCCATCATCAAGCTACAGGTCACGATACAAATGAATGCTATAATCTTAAGGACTTTGTAGAGAGGAAGGTTCAGAGCGGTATGTTGGTTCAGTATGTGGCCGGGAGGGATCATCAACAGGAACAACAGAATGCAGATCGGACTGTTCAAGTGGTTCAACCGGTTCCACCCGTGCAGCCTGCTTTAAATCAGCCGCCAAGGCACGTCGTTGATCTAATAACTGGTGGGACGGCAGGAAAATTGGTGGGGAAGAAGAGGAGAGGATATCTAGACTCGGTCATGTCCATGGCGGGTGCTCCCCCGAAGATTGATAGACCATTTCCAGGGACAGTTATATCCTTCACTGATGCAGATTATCCTTTGGAACCCATCGAACCCCATGAAGGAGCACTGGTGATCACTGCACAAGTGGGTTCAGTGGATGTGAAGCGTATGATGATTGATAACGGGTCTTCTGTTGACATTCTATATGCTCATGCTTATCAGAGGATGCATCTTGATGGGCGAAAGATGGAGGTGGGGCAGGAGACTCCTTTATATGGCTTCAGCAACGATCCGGTCAAAGTGGCAGACACTATTGAACTACCAGTAATCTTCGGCATAGCTCCTCAGCAGGTAGAAATAACATGTAAATTTTATGTTGTGCATGTAAATTCGGCCTATAACGCCATACTGGGTAGACCTACCTTGGCTGCTCTCCAAGCAGTGACCTCTATCCCTCATTTCAAGATCAAGTTCCCAACGGCACATGGAGTTGGAGAGGTAGCAGGGGACTTGGATCTGGCCCGACTTTGTTATCGAAATGCTGTTATAGCCTCAGGAGTAGGGGTCAGCAAACAAAAGCAGACCATGGCGATAGAGATTGAGTCATTCACCGAGAGCAGTTCGGAGCCCTTAGTTATGCCTGCAGGAGAGATGGAGGAGATCGAACTAATTCTTGGGAAGAAGGAAAAAACAGTGAAGATAGGTTCGGGTTTGCCGGAACCTTTCCGGACAAACCTTATGGAACTTCTTCGCTGTTTTACAGTTATATTTGCATGGGAACAACAAGATATGCCTGGTATCAGCCGGAAGATAGCAGAGCACCGGTTGGATGTGGATCCAACGAAGAAGCCAGTTCGGCAGAAGAGGATGATCTTCGCACCTGAAAGATAACGGATCATTGATGAAGAGATTGCCAAGCTGATAGCTGCTGACTTCATCTTTGAGATCGATTATCCGAAGTGGATGGCAAATGTAGTGCTGGTGCAGAAGCAGAATGGAAAATGGCGAGTTTGCATTGACTACACGGACCTGAACAAAGTTTGCCCGAAGGATTTCTATCCTTTACCCCACATTGATCAGCTCATCGATGCGACTTCGGGGTATGCATTACTAAGCTTTATGGATGCTTTTTCAGGTTATCATTAAATTTCTATGTGCAAAGAGGATATTCCGAAGACAACTTTCATCACGCACCGTTCGGTGTATGCTTACAAGAAGATGACATTTGGCTTAATCAATGCGGGAGCCACTTATCAAAGAATGATAAACTTTGTCTTCCAGAAGCAGCTAGGAAGGAACATGGAGGTGTATGTTGATGACATGATCGTGAAGAGCATGATTGTTTAGAAGCATCTGGATGATCTGGAGGAATTCTTTCAGACGGTCCGACATCATAAGTTAAGGCTCAATCCCACCAAATGCACCTTCGGGCTCGGTGAAGGAAAATTCTTGGGTTATCTGGTCAGTCAAAGAGGTATCGAAGCCAATCGTGAGAAGATCTAGGCTATTCTGAACATGAAGACTCCTCAGTCATTCAAGGATATTCAGCGTCTGATAGGGAGGATTTCAGCTTTAAGGAGGTTCATGTCCAAGTCGGCAGAAAGATGTTTGCCGTTTTTCAGAACATTGAAGGGATCGAAGAATGCCAAGACGTTCCAGTGGACTTCGAAATGTGAAGACGCCTTCCAAGGCATAAAGACGTATTTGTCTTCGGCACCTTTGCTGGTGAAGCCAGTTCCTACTGAACCATTATACTTGTATCTGACAGCCAACTCGTTAGCAGTAGGAGCAGTGCTAGTTCGAGAAGTTGGGGGGAAACAACATCCGGTTAATTATGTTAGTCATGTCTTGAGGGATGCTGAAACCAGGTACCCGAATATTGAGAAATTTGTCTTTGCTTTGATAATAGCCAGTCGAAAGCTTAGGCAATATTTTCAAGGTCGGCTCCTGGTAGTTTACACGGATCAACCATTGAAGAAGGTGATGAGCAAGCCAGAGGTTTTGGGGAGATTAGTTGCATGGACGATGGAGTTGTCTCAATTCTTCATTGAGTATCATCCCCGAACTGCTATCAAAGGTCAAGCCTTGGCCGATTTTATGGTGGAATGCTCGTTCGTTCAAGAAGGCGATGTAGAGTTTTAGGAAGTCGAGGAATTCCGATCGGCGATTGCGAGTTCTTCAAACCTGACCAGAGCTCATGGACGCTATATACAGATGGATCTTCTACTACGGACATTAGTGGAGCAGGGATTATCTTGACAAGTTCGGAGGGATTCAAGGTGTAGCAGCCCATCAGATTTGGGTTCAAAGCAACAAACAACGAGGCAGAGTATGAAGCAGTTTTAGCAGGGGTTCAACTGACGAAGAGTCTCGAGGTTGAAGTCGATTATCTGATGACTCTCGTTTGGTCGTCAAGCAAGTTTCAGGGGAATACGAAGCTCGAGGTTCAAGAATGATCAAGTACCAAGCATAGTTGAAGGATCGACTTCAGTATTTCATTTCCTATGAATTTCAGGGCGTAGACCGTAATGATAATTCTATTGCCGATGCCTTGTCGAAAATGTCCACTAAGGATGCTAACTTTTTCGACGGGTCAGTTTATTTAGAGGTTCTGCAGCAGCCGAGTATCCAACATGAAGCAGTGATGTGCATTGAACGTTCTAACTGTTGGGTGACTCCTTACATTGAATATCTGGCAGATGGCATCCTTCCTTCGGATCAGATGTTGGCTAAGAAAATCAAGTATAAGAGTGCCAATTTTGTTCTCATTGATGGGGATCTTTATCGAAGGGCTTTTTCGTCACCATTGTTGAAGTGTTTGGTTTCCATCCGAGGCAAAATATGCTCTTTGGGAGGTTCATGAGGGCATTTGCGGCGACCATATGGCTGCTAAGTCATTAGCCTATAAAGTACTTCGTCAAGGATTCCACTGGCCTACAATCTTCAAAGAAGCGACGGAGTATGTGAAGAAGTGTGAGAAGTGTCAACTTAACAGTCCGATCCCACCTTAGCCACCAGAAGAGCTATACTCGATCTTATCTCCTATACCCTTTGTTGTCTGGGGGGTAGATATACTGGGTCCATTGATAAAAGCTAAGGGTCAGGTCAGTTTTGTTATAGTCACCATCGATTATATGACCAAATGGGTAGAAACGAAGCCATTTCGGTTGATAACGGAACAAGAATGCATGAAGTTCATGAAGGAGTCAGTAGTGTTTCGTTTCAGAATTCCTAAGGTGGTGATATCGGACAACGGACGCCAGTTAGTGGGATCGAAGTTTGAAGGATTTCTGAAGGAGCTGGGGATTCAGCACAGAAAGACTTCGGTGGCTCATCCATAGTTGAACGGGCAGGTCGAGGTGACCAACAGAACGCTGTTGAATGGGATCAAGCGCAGACTGGATAAAGCTAAGGGGAGATGGCATGAAAAGCTTCTCAGTGTATTATGGGCTTATTGGACTACGCCGAGAACTACTACGGGGGACTCACCTTTCAGATTGGCTTATGGCACTGATGCCTTAGTCCCTGTTGAGATTGGATCCACCAGTTTTTGGGTTAGTCAGTTCAAAGAAATCTACAATGATGAAGGGCTGAAGGTCAACTTGGATCTGTTGAAAGAAGTCAAAGAGGTGGCTTTGATCAAATTGGCAGACTATCAACGAAGAGTGGCCATACATTACAATAAGGGGGTAAAGCTTCGTAGATTTGAATTAGGGGACTTCGTCCTCAGGGAAGTCGAAGCATCTACGCCTCAGAACTTGGGAAAGCTGATGCCGAACTGGGAAGGACCGTATGAAGTGATTGAAGTACCAAAGCCAGGAACTTATCGGTTGAAGGCATTGGACAGATCCGAGATCAAGAACACTTGGCATGCTGGTAGACTTCGGAAGTATTTTTAGTAGAGATCGAGTCAGTATCCCGGAAGTCTGTATATATTGGATCGTCATCAATAAAAGATTCACTTTTTCACAATTGATCTTTTTCCTATTGGTCCTAAATTCACAATGGTGTAAAAGGAGGACGACGGGGACTCGTGACCATTCGATGGTAGCCTTTTTGACAGGTGGTCCTTATGAATTTGTCAGGCCCTTCGTGGTAGGCAAACTTCATCGGTGTAAGGAGGATGGGGTGGACTCGCTGACCATTCGATGGTAGCCTTATCAACAGGAGTGTCCTCATGGGTTTGTTATACCCTGCGTGGTAGACAAATTCCATAGTCCTTTTAATATTGTTTTACCGCGAGTGGTAAACAATATGCACCGAAGTAAGGAGGTTCGGTCGGACTCGCTGACCATTCGATGGTAGCCTTATTGTCAAGTGTTTCCTTATGAATTTGTTTCACCCCGTGTGGTAAACAAATTCCATGGTCTTTATATAATTGTTCTACCCCGAGTGGTGTCCTTATATACTTGTTTTACCCCGAGTGGTAAACAAGATCTTGATGGTGAAAGGAGGATCAACCGAATTCACTTTATGCCTAATCTATCTCACACTTCGGAAACGATAAGTATGCATTACTTTATTTTGTTCAAGTGTTGAGTTTGGTTCATTCAGTTCAGTTCATTATGTTCAGTATTATTCTTCAACTTAACTGATATATGACTTGTCTTATTCATAATTTAAGTTAAGTTCAAACACATTTTATTCAGATTTCAAAGTTGAGTGATACTGAATTATTGACAAGAAACGAATTAAACAGAAGTCATGAAAAAGAAAACTGAAATTTCATTAATAGTTCAACCGATTACATAAAGATAGAAATTTTTACAAAAATTCTTAACAATTCCAAAGAAAACAGAAATATTCACTTCAGGCATTATCCTCGCCATCTGAAGAGTCGAGCAGGGCCGGATCTAATTGAGCTGCAGTTAAATTTTCCTTCCATCTGCTTTTGTAAACCTCATAGCCTTTAGAGTATACCTTTAAAATTTCTGCATTCAATTCATCAGAGGCTCGATACTCAGTCTGAATCTGTTTACATAATTCTTCGGTCAAAGGAGGACCTAGCTCCTTCAAGGCCTTCAGCTTATCTTGAAGCTTCCGACGTTTGACCAAGTGTCTTTCTTTATCTTCACTGGCCTTTACCTGAAGCTCATCTATTTGAATTGCCAAGCTCTGATTGGCTATAGCGAGTTCTTCATTGTTAGCCCTTAGAACTTCGTTCTTGGCAACAAGTTCAGCGTTCATACTGATCATGTCTTGCTAACTGGCCTTGTTCACTTTTAGCTCTTCTTTTAGGGCCTTCAGTTCCTCTTTGGTTTGATCCAGATCATGCCGAAGGTGTCCATTGTTGAATTCTGCGATATCCCATTCATGTCTCTCCTTCGCCAAGGCAGATTGCAAAATGGCATTTTCTTTCCTTGCAGCTTCTTCTGCAGCTTAGGATTCCAGATGTTTAGGGCGTAAACGCCCGAAAACCGCATTGGCCTGTACATGTTCAGTATTAATCAATTAATTTCAAATATATCTGATCCAAGCATGAAAAGGAGTGCAAAGATCGAGAAAGTAAATTTACCTGTGCTATATAGCTCATGCCTTCATCGAGCAGATCCTTGATCGTGCTGTTGCTAAACTTGTGATCGTCGTTATCTCGCACGAAGGCATTAAAGAGATGGAAGGTAAAGTTGGCATTGTATCGAGGCCATAGGGTCGACGATGCCATAGCCTCATTCTGGAATTCATGATATGAAGGCCCAGGTGGGGATGGCTTCGATCATTCAGGAGATGGCACGGGCCGTTCAGGAGATGGTATTGGGTCCGTATATATATTTTCGGGAGATGACGATTGGACAGGAATAGGTTCACGAAGTGGAGATGGAGCGGATGCTGAACTTGGATGACTGTCAGATGGGTGTTTCCTTTTTCAGGATATAGAAAGGACAGGTTCGATCTGCTCGTCATCATCAGAAACTTGAATTTCCACTGGAATCGTTGGAGGGAGTTCAGTTGAAGAAGGAGGCACTCTGAGTTCTTCGTTGGAGGAGTCATTTCCGATCGTCAACGGGGAGATTGAGTAAACTCCCTCAGCCAGAGGTTGGATTGGTAGTTGGTACAGGTTCCGGGGTAGTTTCAGGTTCTGGAGTGGGTTCAGGGTCTGTCGTTATGGGGGTGGATCTGGGTTTTCGGATGGCTCTCTTTTTTCGGTGTGACTGAAGGGATTCTTCTAGTAGAGTAGGGTCATCAGCTTCTAGTTCATTTATTTGAGGTTCAGCGGTATGTGTTTCAGGGGTTGGGTTGTCTTCAGGTGCATCTTCTATCAGGGGAGTTTCAACAACTTCCGAAGATTTTCCAGACTGGAAATCTTCAAATTCTTTTATTTCTGAGGAGTTCGGTCTGATCAGAGATACTGCATAAAGCAAACAATTATATCAAAATTCACATCACATAAATTTTTATATATTTATATATATAAGGCAGATCAATACTTACGTTTATGGTCATACAACCACGCCTGCTTGGAAAGAAGTCCGTAGCTCCATTTCTCCTTTGGGAAGTTGTCAAAGAGCTCTATCATTTCAGCCTCATGTTCTTCAAGAATGTCTCCGAAGTCGGCAGAAACCTTCTCGTCAGTAGCCCAGTTCGACAGGGAAGCAATCTCTGGTCCTTTGATGAAAAACCATCCTTTGTGCCATTCTTTGTTGCTGGATGGGGTGGAGACCAACGAACGTCTCTCGAACTTCTCTCCTGTCTTCAGGGACTGTTTACTTATGGCCTTGAAACCCTTCTCCCGAGTTTGGCCGATCTTGTAGATGGTGAAAAAGAAGTCCATAGTAGGTTCAACGCCCAGCTCGTGGCAGAAGGCGATAAAAGAAAGAATATGGATATAAGAATTCGGTACTAATTATGCGAACCCAACACCGATAAAACCTAAGAGAGTAACTAAGAAGACATAGAGAGAGAACCTAACTCCTTTCTCGAGGATGGTTACGGGAACGGCTGTCCATCCTTCAGGACGTTGGTACATTCGCTCCTCAGACCTAGGAGCTCTCACCAAATGAGTGTCCAGGATGTGACAACGAGTTTGAATCCTCTTCAGATCGATTTCAGTAACTATCAACGGAGTGTTGGTATGGGCATAACTTTCCTTACTCCTATAGAATGCAGAAGGGTTAGGGAGGGGGTTCGTTGATGGATTCTTACCAGGAGTTGTAGATTTCGGGTTTGAGCTTGATGCCTCTTTATTGGGGCTTGGATTCGGTGGAACGGTGTTAATTGGGGTCACACGAAGAGGAGAGCTCTGATTTGTGTTTAGGACCACCATTGTTGAGATTTTGCAGAGAAGGGAAGAAACGTTCGAGAGAGAAGAAGAGAGCTCAAACGTCTGAATTTCAAATTGGTAGGTAAAACCGTCAAATTTGGGGAAAATTGCTTTTTATACTGATGGTTACACAGTATACGAGAGCGGCACATTAATTGACAGTAATGATCAAGAATTCAAATGGGCAGCGTCCAATTCAAGATTCAGATATTAACCGGGTTAGGCCTCTCATTTGGGTTTTCGGTTTTTAATTTGTCTTATGATTTTAATTCATTTCCGTTTCGGCCTTGATGAGTTATTTTGGGCCTCTTCTAATCTTACAAAATTCTTCTTATCATGGACTATTTATAGTTTCCTATTAAACAGTTTGTTTAATAAAAAATTAGGGGGCAATGTTGGGTCATAATATTTTACTTATTGGGCCGAATGGATTGGGCCTATTTATTTGGTTAGTTCGCCGAGTCATCGTTAATGGACCTTAGAGTCATTGGGCCCAGTCATTGTATTATCCTTGATTAATCCTTATAGTACTGGATCGGGTTAGTGGACTGACCCATTAGATATTAAATATCTCCATCTTTGACTGGTAATGATGACAAAAAATGATGGTTGACTGATATATCTGCCATGCATTAATATGGATGGGATCGAGAGACGGCCGACGGTGGAAAATAGTGACCAGAGGTAGTGAGCGTATGCAAATGGTCAGAAACCATTAGGATCGGGAGGCGTGTCGTCGGGGCGGTAGAGGGTGGTACTCAAGAATGGCTGAAATTAGAGAGTATATCATAGTAAGGAGGTCATACAAGTAAAGGTAACTGATAACTTTATCTCTCTCAATACACTAGATATTTTATCCTCCATTGTTAACCCTTGTGATCGCCTGTACTGACTCTCACGCCTGAGCTATCCCCCGACGGTAGAAGCCGTCAAGCTTTTGGTGTTGACTGTGTTTAGTGTGTAGGATCAGGACGTGGCAGAAGATCTTGACGTTAATAGTAGGGGTGAACATAGTGCGATTTGATGTGATTTAAAGTTTAAATCGTACATGAAATCGCTTAGGTGCAGTTTGACAAATTCAATATAACATATGAAACCGCTTGTGATTGGTGTGGTGCGATTTCAGTTCCTAAATTAATTAAAACAACAAAATTTTGTGCAATTTAGTATCACATAATATTAAAGTTGTAAAAAAGACTATTCGGGAGCGTTTTACCAACCTTCATGTGGGCCGAAGGCCTGACATTAGAAGGGCTTTATGAGACCTTTGGACTGAAGCCCATAGACAGGTTGGAGGTGTTCAGGTCGGCGTTCGAGTCCTTCTGGGCCGGAGCCTCACCTTAGTGGATGTTTTTCGGGTTCGACATCCGACCCCTTTGGGCCAGAACCTTACCTTTTCGTGTGGTGTTCGGGTCGGGTCTTCGAGTCCATTGGGCCATGGCCCAGACCTGATGGTGGGTTTATTTGGGCCTGTACAGTGGGCTCACCTGCGTGCAGAGTCTTGGATCCTGATTATAATTGAATAAGGTAACTCCAAAGGTGGTGATTGGATTGGATTCCACTTGCACCTTTTAAGGAGATTGTGTTGGACCCAAGTTATAGTAACTACCATGACTAGGAGTCCTAATCCGACTCGGAGAAGGATTCTAAGGTGGTGAGTACTATAAATACAAGTCCAGGATTACGATTATGAGGTAATACCTACTTTTGAGCACTAAACATTTTTTCTCCATTGTTAAAACCTTGTGAACGACCTGTACTTATTCTATTTGCGAGTTATCCCCGTGGCCTGGCACAAGTCGTCGCTTCAGTGTGATTTGTTATCGTCTGAGTGTTTAACGCGTGGATTTTGTGATTGAACGCGCCGGAGAAACTTGGCGTTAACATTGGCGCTAGAAGGAGGGCTTTTTAGTGCTTAATCAATCACAACTGACTTTTTCGATAAGAGGCCATGGCGAGCAGGGAAAACAGTGTTTCTAACCAGGAAAAGGCGAAAATGCACCAGAACACCTAGGTGAGAGGGTCGGTCAAAGACAGATTGGGTTCCAGAATCCAAGGTGACTAGTAGGAACTGGCTGCTTCCCTCCAGTGATGGCTCTTCCATGACAGCCATCATACCTCCAACCAGGCTAGTCACGCAGACGAGAATCGCTCTCGGGCGCTGGAGGTACGTGGGAAGGATCGAGGGGAGAACAGCCGAGATCAGAGGGAGTTTATCTTGCAGAAGAAGATGCAACAGAATCAAGATGTCATGTTGGCCCTATGTCTTCATTAGGAGGAACTCGAACAGTAGATGGCCCAGATGGCTGGGGAGCAGGAGGCCTCCTCAAAGAGGCATAGGCATCGGAGCCGGTCCCGGTCACCCCGACGGGGAGAAGCTGGACATGAAAAGAGCAGGCACCGCAGTCGGTCTTGGGAAGGCCAAAGTAGAATGAGGAGCCGTTCGCCAGATCGAAGATCGGACCGTTCGGGCAGATCGGGACATAGGAGGAGGGACGCGACCCCTAAATACGGGAGGGACAGACCCCGATCGTCCCCTCGTAAGGAGGAGTCTGATCCCCTCGCTTGAAGGGTGGCAGAATTAGAAAAGTTGTTGGCGGCGAATAGTGCACTGGGAACACCTTCGACTTGCATAGGATCGCCTTTCTCCCCTGAAATCAATCATGTGACGGCCGACCCCAAGAAGAAGATGCCCCCGATGTAGACCTATGATGGCCTGGGGGATCCATATGACCACTCAGACGGGTATGACAGGCTGATGACATACTACGGCCATTCTGATGCTGCCAAGTGTCACATGTTTGTAACGAATTTGAAGAAGATCGCCCGAGAATGGATGGGAACTTTGGCAGCAGGATCTATCAATTCATGGAGTGATCTTCGGGAAAAATTCCATGCTCGATTCGGAAGTAATAGAAGGCGAGGAAAGATCACAGCTTCCCTCATATAGGTCGAATGAAGTCGGATGAAAGCACAGGTCGATCGTCGAAAAGGTTTTTGAGAGGGTGGAATGGGGTGGTATCGAGTTAAACTCCCCACAAGCCTTGGGATGTGTTCATCTTTAATCAACACGAACTTATTCATCATTAATATTATAATTCACAATATTTAATAACCAGTCGTTCCCGGAAGGAGAGGCTTTCAGATAAAGATTTCTTCTAATTGGCGGCGTGATTAGGTGACCAAACTCTCTCTGAGCGGAACTTCAGACATTGTCGATATTACTGATTTAATAATATGAATAACTTTGTCGTCTCAATTATTGATTTAATAATATATCATATTATACGGATGATCTTGTGATGATAATTGAATCGATAATATGAGAGATATGATCTGCAAACCAATTATCGTAGTAATAATTGAGTATAAGCCGAGTGACTTCTTACGTAAGCATCGATAATCAATCGTGTGCTTCTTATACTGACCAGCGATATTCTTGTACTTTTACTACTGGGTAGTTCAACAGGTTTTAACGGTAACACTTATTTGTTATTTTTATAAAAGATAATTTTGTCGTTTTTCTTACTACGACAATACTTACATTAATGGGGTCCACCAATGATTGTGTCGTCGTACAAATATTCCTTGTTAAAATGAATTTCTCCGACCAATCGAATATTATATAACCACTTTCTTACTTAACAAAATTTATAAATATTACTTGTAAAATCCCAAATTTTACGAATAAAGATTTAAATTTCTCGAAATAATTTTTTTTTAATGTTATGGTGTGTATTTGATATAATGTTATAGTTGTAGGTAATATTTATAAATTTTGTAAAGTATGCAAGTTGTTATATTATATTCTTTCAGGTTTGGGAATATCCGTACGATTTATACAATCATCAGTGAACCCCATTAATCTAAATTATCATTTGATCGAGAAAACGACAAAAGTATTTTATTAAAATAACTACGGAAGTGTTACCGTTAAAACCGCTGAACTACCCTTGGTAGTAAAAGTACAAAGAATAATGCTGGGTTGTATAAAGTAATACACTGAGATTGATTATCGATGCTTATGTGAGAAGTCACTCGCTTATACTCAATTATCATTGTAGTAATTGTCAGATCATATCTCTCATATTATTGATTCAATTATTATCACAAAGATCTTCTCGTGATTATATGATATATTATTAAATCAATCATCGAGATGACAAAGTTATTCATATTATTAAATTGTAATATTTATAATGTCTAAGTTCTCGCCAATGAGAGGTTCGTCACCTAAATCGCCCAACAGGAGAAATCCTTATCGGAAAGCCCCCTTCCGGAACGACACTGTTGTTAAATATTGTGAGTTATAATATTAATGATGAATAAGTTCGTGTTGATTAAAGATGAATTTGATAGTTCCATTGTGTTAGGATTATTGGTGTTAGTTGAAATCGATATCTATTCCGATGATAATTGATGTCTGGGGGTTATATTGATAAATTGGGTAATTTATCGGATAAATAAGCAATTAATTGCTACTTATACACATGCTTATATAACTATTTGTTCAAATGTATGTACTATTGAGTCACATTCATTTAATATTAGGGGAGTTGGTGCAAGATTGATAATACTTGCATGACTAAGTTAAAGATGGAGGTACTATATTGTAATTAATTTTTTCACATAATTTACTATTGAGTCACATGATTTTACTATTGATTCACATGATTTAATATTAGGGGAGTTGGTGCAAGATTGATAATACTTGTAGGACTAAATTAAAAATAAAGAAAAAGAGGAAGGTATTATACTGTAATATTTCGAGCCCCAAAACGTGCAATTATCGAAACTATATTTTTCTATAAATAGAAGCTCATTCTTCCTTTATTTCTCACCAATTCACTAAAGCTTTAGAGCCATTATTATAGAGAGAAATTATAGAAAAGAGAAGAAGAAAGTCGCTACCTCACTATTCCAAAGATCCAAAGTATTCTTTTGAGGTAAGGGATATTATTTGTTGTACTCTCGTAAAGGGGTATTTTTTTTTCATATTCATGAAGAGAACTTACATTATTCCATTCTTTATTATTACATTGGAATAACGTGTATCTGTATTTACCCTATACTTGGTGAAATTCTTACATTATTCCATTATTTATTATTACATTGGAATAACTTTGATATCGTAATACTACCTATACTTGGTGAAATTCTTCTGTTATTCCATTCTTTATTATCTCTGTTGGAATATCCTGTCTGTGCGTTTTACGTCGGACCTGGTTCCGTCTTTATTATTCTGTTGAAATATTTACATTCATGTGTTTTACGTGGGACTGGTTCCATCTTTTATTATTCGTTGGAATATCGTATACGTGTGTTTTACGCCGGATTCGGGTTCCGTTATTTATTATTCTATTGGAATAACTCCATACATCATAATGGGCACCGCATGCATGGTGATTTCATTGTTATTCCATTCTTTATTATTCATTGGAATATCCCGTTGGTGCGTATTACCTTTGACCTGGTTCCGTTATTTATTATTACATTGGAATAACAATACATGTGAAGTAATCGCATGCATGGTGATTTCTTTTGTTATTCCATTCTTTATTATACTAAGTTGGTTAAAGTTTTGACTTATATACTGCCATGAAATATCATTTTATTTGGTATTTTACATTACGAGTTCTTATTCACTGAGTTCTTATTCACTCTAGTATTATTCACTCGGGTATTTGGGGCACTTTTCATGCCGAAATACTATTCACGGGTTACTATTCACCCGAATATTATTCACTCGGGTATTTGGAGTACTTTTCATGTCGGGTTACTATTCACGAGATACTATTCCCGAAGTTCTATTCACGATGAAAAATTGATTCTTTTTCTGTGTAAATTATTTTTGGTGCATGAATATTATTCTTGAATTTTACTCTACAAAGAAGTATCATGTTGACAATTTGGACGTTATTAGTTCCTGGATAATTTAATTCTTGAACTTGTTTTATTGAATTTTTATATCATTGTCATCATCCTCATGTTTATATTTTGTTGAAAATCATTTGTGGCCTGTAGTGCATAGATGGACTTTGTATGATTATGACCAGGGATTATTCGGTATAATCATGACCGTAATGTTACAAATGATATGAAAAAAGTCCTCATTGGCCCGTAGTGCATTGATAGGCGGTTTGTGGTATGATTATGGCTATGGATTCTCTTGACGAGGGAGCAAAGATGAAATATTTTATGGCATAATCGAGGCAGAGTTGATGAAAATACGATTATCTTTTGGCTAGTAGTGCATGGATAATTCGTGGTCGTGATACTAAATAATATCCTTGGGCCCGTAGTGGGGGATGATTTGATGATGTGGATTATTTATTGTTTGAGTCTCAGCGATAAAAGTGATAAAAACTTTTTAAATCATAAAAGATAGTAGATTTTATTATTTACTTGACTCTTTTAATGGATTGCTTATTCCGCTGCAGTTAAACTTGACGTCTATTGTATTTTATCAGTTTAACATTGTTGAAGACTAATGATAATTTATTCTGCATTATCTTAGTCATAATATTTTTTACTGGGCTAGTTGAGCTCACACTTTTCTTCACTGTTCTCTTCAGGAAATGAGAATATATTTCTGGACGAGTCTGGGGGAGCGGAGTGATGGTCGAGATGATAGCATTAGTAGTCCTCACTATTCTGTTAAATAGTATGACAATAAATGTAATGAGGACTGAATTTGAGTTTGTATACTGTCTATGAGGACTCCATTGAGAGTGGATATCGTCTAGAAGACAATATTCTTGTTTAAACTCTCAGTTTATGTTTTGAGTTTGTATATTTCGAGCCCCAAAACGTGCAATTATCGAAACTATATTTTCCTATAAATAGAAACTCATTCTTCCTTCATTTCTCACCAATTCACTAAAGCTTTAGAGCCATTATTATAGAGAGAAATTATAGAAAGAGAGAAGAAGAGAAGTCTGCTACCTCACTATTCCAGTATCCAATCTTCTTTTGAGGTAAGGGATATTATTTGTTGTACTCGTAAGGGGTATTTTTTTTCATATTCATGAAGAGAACTTACATTATTCCATTCTTTATTATTACATTAGAATAACTTTCAGATATGTGTGCTACCCTATACTTGGTGAAATTCTTCTATTATTCCATTATTTATTATTCATTGGAATAACTTTGATATGCCAAGCTACCCTATACTTGGTGAAATTATTACATTATTCCATTCTTTATTATGTTGTTGGAATATCACATACTGCGCGTTTCTGTGGGACTGGGTTCCGTCTTTATTATTACGTTAGAATATCTTGTCTGCATGCGTTTTACTGTGGGACCTAATTCCATCTTTATTATTCGCTAGAATATTACATACGTGTGTTTTATGCCGGACACGGTTCCGATTATTTATTATTACATTTGGAATAAACATGTCATCATGCAAAGTACCGCATGCGTGGTGATTTACATTGTTATTCCATTCTTTATTATTACATTGGAATATCACGCTTCATGCGTATTGTAAGACCCCAACTTATTATTAATGAAATTAAATTTTTTCTATTTATTATTTTGAAATAGTAAGGGTTGATTTAATTAATGTGGATAGTTATGGGTAAAATACGTAAATATTTCAAATAAGCAGTGGTTATAAAATATTCGTTTGGTCGTGGAATATTCTTACTTGTCGGGGACTATTAAGATAATGGTAGCTTGACCTTTGTGGGCCCCATAAACTGAAAGCGATTGGATGAAGAAAACGCAGCAAGTATAAGTTGTTTATAAATAACTTGGCGTAGTTATTCTCAAGATAATCTTTGTTAAAATATTTAAATTGGTTAAAATACTGATAGCACACGGTATTGCACCAATTATTGATTCTTACGTAAGAAGGCACTACTCAATAATTATTACGGTAATTCTTATTCAATTATTTTATTTTATTGATTCAATAATTGCTGCATTGATAATTTATATTACTGTTCTTTCAATAATTGTCATTACACAGTATTTTCCATTATCGGAGCAATAATTCATATTATCTGAATAATATTATTGGATAACATTGTTGGCAATGTATAGAAAGTTCTGTCTAAGAAGAGGTTAGGACATCTAATTGTGCGCCAGTAAGGAGAAATCCTTATTGGAAAGCCCCCTCTATCCTGAGAACGGTCTGGTTGTTAGTATTGTGATTCTGTAATATTATTTGTGAATAATTAATTATTGATTTATATGATGAGGAAAATATTGATTTTATGTGGATATAGATGGAGAAATTTTTTTCTATGTGACAATTGTTGAAAATTAATATTTTATCTTTTTCTGATAAAATAATTCATTTAAATATATTATTATATTTTAATAATATAATAATGGTGATATTTTTTTTCAATGAATGTGGGATATATGATTATATGAGGAGGAGGAATATTTTTGTTACTAAAAATATTTAAAACATGTTAAGCATATCTGTGGGCCCATTTCTTGACTGAAATTTGATTATAGCCTGTAAAATCGTCCGTTTGTGGATTTCGGTCAATTTCTGTTTGGAATTTTGAAAAACTTTCTTCTGTAAAGTTGTAGAATATGAAATTTTCTATGAAAAAGACATGTGGTTCGAATTTTTCTGATAAAAGGGCTATTTATTATGAATTATTGAAGTTCTGAAGTTCCGAAATAATTGATTTTTGGAAGTTTTAAATATTTATATTAACAAAAACATTTTTTTTAAGTTTGGTGAGGTGAGCCCACATGGTGGCTGAAGTTTTTGGGCAAATCTAGTGTAAGTAGGAAATTTTGTTATATATATTATTAATTTATTAAATTTTCTGCTTTGGTGTTCTAAGCATTTTCCTATAAATAGGGTGCTTAGGTTAGAATTGAAAATTACACCAGAAACTAAAGTTTTCTCTCTCTTTCTCTCTCGATATATTGAGCGTATTCTTTTGAGTATTTTAATACTTTGAGTGTTGCTATACGGTGCGAGTTCAAGTCATAGCTTATATCCGGTGTTTCAGCTAGAAGTACTATTCTTTCGAGGTAAGGGATGTTATTTTCTTTTTAAATGATATTATTTTCTTCAACATCATTATGCCGAAATATTGGTTTGAACTTTTAATTAAATTTGGAACTTTTTGTGTCGGAGTTACTATTCACGTATACGGCACTATTCACGAATACGACACTATTCATCGAAAAATGAAATTTTTTCTTTTTCGTCCAAAATATCTATTATGGATACTAGCTTTGATTGTATCCATGTTTTGATTATTCTTGAATTTTACTCCACTATGATTATTTATGGGATATTTTTGGACATGTATAAACCGAGATACGAATCCTTAATATTTATTCTTTTGTTTCACTGGATTCGTTTTCTTTAAAATATTTTTCAACATCCTCAGTCCTAAATGATGATATAATTGAATATCTTTGGCCTGTAGTGCAAAGATTAATGATTTTATGATGAATATCTTTGGCTCGTAGTGCAAAGATGAACAGGTGTTGAGATGAACATGACCAACTAATGAATATCTTTGGCCTGTAGTGCAAAGATGAATATTTGGTTCAAGATGTATATTGATTGATGTTACAGGGACAAAATTACTGTTGATGGACTTTTAAATTCATAGATAGTAGTACATTTCATTCTCTACGTAACTCTTCTATGAATTATTATTTTCCGCTGCGAATATTGATCTTAAACTTGTTGTTTATTGTATTTTATCAGATTTTTCCCTGTTGAAGACTAACGATAATTGATTCTATATTATCTTAGTCATAATGTAACGAGTACGAGTCGGGGTATGGAATGATGGTTCTAGAGAGAGTTGTTTAGTAGTCCTCACCATTTTTGTAAAATAATGTATCAATAATTATGATGAAGATTTATTTGGGTATAGATTCAACAATGACAATGCGAAGACATCAAAGACCAAAGAAAGAACTTATTCTAAGGGAGGAGAAGCACCACCTTGGGTCGTATGCTACAAATCTTGGGGAAAGAGAGGCATATCACCCAAACCGCCCACAGCAGTTCAAGGTATGCTATAATTGTGGAAAGGAAGGACATATCGCTTTCGAGATTATACGCAGTAGCAAAACCTAGTTCAATGAGGGACGGTGACTCAAAAGGTCATCCTAGAAAAGTCAAAGTCAAGCGGTTCTGGAAGAAGCGTTTGTTGTGGTGGTCAAAATGCGAGGAACCCAAACGAGGTGATCACGGGTAAGCTAATCATTAATTCTTGCGAAATTTATACCTTACTTGATACCGGTGCTACCCATTCATTTATCTCTCCTGCTTGTGCTCAACGTTTAAACTTGACTCCAGAGAAATTAGACTATGATTTATCTGTGGAGACTCCGTTAGTAGAAACTTTCATCACATCCACTGTTTATAAATCTTGTTTGATTCAAGTTGGCACCATCACCTTACCTGTTGACCTTATCTCTTTAATGATACTTTCTTTTGATGTGATTCTAGAGATTGATTGGTTAACTACTCATCATGCCAAAATTGATTGTTTTCATAAGGTTGTTAGTTTTTATATTCCTAACCAACCTGTTGTTCGAATTCAAGCAACTAAACTATTAAAATCAATCACTATCATATCAAGTCATAAAGCTATTCGTTTATTAAAAAACAGATGTCAAGCTTTCATAGCCCATGTTATGGATTTGAATAAAGACACGTCAAATTTGAATAATTTTCCTGTTGTTATTGACTTTCCTGACATATTTCCTGAAGAACTTCCCGGTCTACCCCAGAATGTGAAGTTGAATTCTTTATTGATCTTGAACCTGGTACAAAGCCCATTTCTAAAACCCCATATCGAATGGCTCTATTGAACTTCGAGGAGTTAAAGTCCAATTACAGGAGTTGTTGGACATCGGTTTCATTCGTCTAGTACATCTCCTTGGGGTGCTCTCTGTTTTATTAAGTAAAGAAGAAAAGGCGGAGTATGCGACTTTTGTATTGACTATCGGGAATTGAACCATGTCACCATCAAGAATAGGTATCCACTACCTCGTATTGATGACCTATTTGACTACGATTGCAAGGAGCACAATTCTTTTCAAAGATCGATCTTCGATTCGGATATCATCGATTGAAGATTAGAGGCGAGGATTTCAAAGAGCGCCTTGAGAACTTCGATGACAGGCATTATGAATTCTTAGTCATGTCTTTTGGATTGACTAATGCTCCTGCGACTTTCATGGATATGATGAACCGAGTATTCAAGGATTATTTAGATCAGTTCGTTGTTGTCTTTATTGATGACATCCTCATATATTCTAAAAGTCGTGAAGATCATGAGAACCATTTGAAGCTGGTACTCCAAAGGCTTCATGAAAACAAGCTTTATGCCAAGTTGAAGAAATGCGAGTTCTGGCTTGAGGAAGTAGCATTCCTTGGGCACGTGGTGTCAAAACATGGAGTGTCTGTTGACCCAGCGAAGATTGAAGCAATACAAAGTTGGGAGCAACCGAAGACGGTGACCAAAATACGTAGCTTTCTGGGCCTAGCTGGTTATTATCGGAGATTCATGGAAGGGTTTTCTCGAATCGCTACTCCATTAAATCAGCTAACTCGGAAGGATACAAAATTCGTTTGGAGTGAGGAATGCGAGAAGAGTTTCCAAGAGCTTAAGAGGAGACTTATTTCGGCACCTGTTCTAACAATACCATCTGGTTCGGATGGATTTGTTATCTACAGCGATGCTTTGGGAAAAGGCTTAGGATGTATTCTCATGCAACGTGGGAAAGTCATAGCCTATGCCTCGCGACAACTTAAAGAATATGAGAGAAATTATCCTACTCATGATCTAGAGTTAGCGGTGATCGTTTTCGCATAAAAGATCTGGAGGCACTATTTTATACGGGGAGAAAGTGGAGATATATTAGGACCATAAAAGCCTCAAATATTTCTTCACCCAAAAAGAACTCGACATGCTAAAGAATGACGTTGGCTCGAAATTTGTTGAAAGACTACGACCATACCATTCAATACCATCTTGGAAAAGCGAACGTGGTAGCCGACGCATTAAGTAGAAGATCATACGCGGGAATGAGTGCGATGTTGTCAACACAAAGGCCCATTTTGTGTGATTTACAAAAGATGAAGATAGAATTTAAGACTCCGGGGACCCATGCAATGATGTCAAGTATACGTATAGAACCAACTTTAATCGAGAAAGTTAAAATTGCTCAAGCCATAGACCCGGAGCTAATGATTATGAAGAAGAAAGTGCAAGAAGGTGCTATTCCAGAAGCAAAAAATCGATGAAGAAGGAATACTTCGAGTCCACTTCAGACTTTGTGTTCCTAACGACTCTGATTTGAAGTACAAGATCATGATGGAGGCACAAAATACACCATTTGCAATCCATCCTAGAAGTACCAAAATGTATCGTGATCTTCGACAAACATTTTGGTGGAACAATATGAAGAGAGAGATTGCAAAGTTTATCTCGATGTGTTTAACTTGTCAACGTGTAAAGGCGGAGCATCAAGTGCCTAAGGGTCCATTGCAACCACTTGAGATTCCGAAATGGAAGTGGGAACACATTACCATGAATTTCGTTACGGGCCTTCCCACGGTTTCTCAAGGCATAAATGTTATTTGGGTTATTGTTGATAGATTAACCAAGTCCGCTCATTTCTTGCCGATACGGAGACTTATTCCTTGAACGTCTTGCTAGTATATACGTGAATAAGATTGTGAGGTTGCATGGCATGCCGGTATCCATAGTTTTGGATCGTGACCCAAGATTCACTTCAAGATTTTGGGTTAGCTTGCAAAAAGCTATGGGTGCGGTTCTGATTCGATTACGCATACCATCCTCAAAGCAGACGGACAATCGAGAGGACTATTCAAACTCTTGAAGATCTATTAAGACTCGTGTCCTAGACTTCAAGGAACTTGGGATAAGTATTTACCATTGGTGGAATTCTCCTACAACAACAGTTATCAGGCAAGTATAGGTATGGCTCCATTCGAAACATTATATGGACGAAAGTGTCGCTCTCCAATATGTTGGGATGAGGTGGGTGAAGCAACATTGTTGGGACCTGAGTTGGTACGTATAAATACAGAAAAGATCCAAATGATTCGACAACGTATACAAACGGCACAGGATCGACAAAAGAGTTATGCAGATCTTCATCGAAAGGACGTGGAATTTAGTATTGGGGATCACACATTGTTGCGTGTAGCTCCATGGAAGGGAGTTACAAGATTTGGGAAACGAGGAAATATCTATCCACGATTTATTGGTCCATTTCAGATTCTTGACCGAGTAGGAAATGTAGCCTATAGACTCGCGTTACCTCCAAGTATGTCTCGTGTTCATAATGTTTTTTACATATCTGTGCTTCGTAAATATGTGAAAGACCCGAACCACGTTATTGAGTTAGAACTTGGGGACGAGATAGTCGAAGACTTAACGTATGAGGAGGTACATCAAGATCTTGGATAGAAAGGAGCATGTCTACACGACGAAGGTCATACCACAAGTTAAAGTTTTGTGGAGGAACCATCTTTATAGAGGAAATGACACGGGAGTTGGAAAGCGGAAATGAAAGCGAGGTATCCTCACCTTTTGAAACACCAAGATGCGTCGTGCGTCGATTTCGAGGACGAAATTTCATAAGGAGGGAGGTTGTAAGACCCCAACTTATTATTAATGAAATTAAATTTTCTCTATTTATTATTTTGAAATAGTAAGGGTTGATTTGATTAATGTGGATAGTTATGGGTAAAACACGTAAATATTTCAAATAAACAAGTGGTTATAAAATATTCGTTTGATCGTGGAATATTCTTACTGTCGGAGAATATTTGTACGACGGCGCAACCTTGTGTGAGCCCCATAACGGAAAGCGATTGGATGAAGAAAACGACAAGTATAAGTTGTTTATAAATAACGGCGTAGATGTTACCATTAATAGTGTTAAAATACTAAATTGGTTAAAAACAAGATGTACACCAGATTGCACCAATTATTGATTCTTACGTGAAAGAAGGCACTACTTAATAATTGTTACGGTAATTCTTGTTCAAGTATTTTATTTTATTAATTCAATAATTCTTTGCATTGATATTTTATATTCTTGTTGTTTCAATAATTGTTATTACACAGTATTTTCCATTATCGGAGCAATAATTCATATTATCTGAATAATATTATTGGATAACATTGTTGGTAATGTCTAGAAAGTTTTGTCTAAGGAGAGGTTAGGTCATCTAATTGCGCGCCAGTAAGGAGAAATCCTTATTGGAAAGCCCCTACATCCGGAAGCGGCACTGGTTGTCGATATTGTGATTACGTAATATTATTTGTGAATAATTAATTATTGATTTATATGATGAGGAAAATATTAATTTTATGTGGATATAGATGGAGAAATTTTTTTTTATGCGACAATTGTTGAAAATTAATATTTTATCTTTTTCTGATAAAATAATTCATTTAAATATATTATTATATTTTAATAATATAATAATGGTGATATTTTTTTTTAATGAATGTGGGATATATGATTATATGAGGAGGAGGAATATTTTTGTTACTAAAAATATTTAAAACATGTTAAGCATGTCTGTGGACCCATTTCTTGACTGAAATTTGATTATAGCCTGTAAAATCGCCCGTTTGTGGATTTCGGTCAATTTATGTTTGGAATTTGGAAAAACTTTCTTCTGTAAAGTTGTAAAAAATGAAATTTCCTATGAAAAAGACATGTGGTTCGAATTTTTCTGAAAAAGGGCTATTTATTATGAATTATTGAAGTTCTAAAGTTCTGAAATATTTGATTTTTGGAAGTTTTAAATATTTATATTAACAAAAACGTTTTTTTTTAAAGTTTGGTGAGGTGAGCCCACATGGTGGCTGAAGTTTTTGGGCAAATCTAGTGTGCGTAGGAAATTTTGTTAAATATATTATTAATTTATTAAATTTTCTGCTTTGGTGTTCTAAGCATTTTCCTATAAATAGGGTGCTTAGGTTAGAATTGAAAATTACACCAGAAACTAAAGTTTTCTCTCTCTTTCTCTCTCGATATATTGAGCGTATTCTTTTGAGTATTTTAATACTTTGAGTGTTCTTATACTATCACGGTCTGAGTTCAAGTCATAGCTTATATCCAGGTGTTTTAAATTTAGAAAGTCTTATTCTTTCGAGGTAAGGGATGTTATTTTCTTTTTAAATGATATTATTTTCTTCAATATCATTATGCCAAAATATTGGTTTGAAATTTTAATCAAATTTGTAACTTTTTGTGTCGGGGTTACTATTCACGTATACGGCACTATTCACGAATACGACACTATTCATCAAATAATAATTTTTTTTCCTTTTCTTCCAAAATATCTATTATGGATACTAGCTTTGATTGAATCCATGTTTTGATCATTCTTGAATTTTACTCCACTATGATTATTTATGGGATATTTTTGGACATGTATAAACCGAGATACGAATCCTTAATATTTATTCTTTTGTTTCACTGGATTCGTTTTCTTTAAAATATTTTTCATCATCCTCAGTCCTAAATGATGATATAATTGAATATTTTTGGCATGTAGTGCAAAGATTAATGATTTTATGATGAATATCTTTGGCTCGTAGTGCAAAGATGAACAGGTGTTGAGATGAACATGAACAACTAATGAATATCTTTGGCCTGTAGTGCAAAGATGAATATTTGATTCAAGATGTATATTGATTGATGTTACAGGGATAAAAATACTTTTGATGGACTTTTAAGTTCATAGATAGTAGTAGATTTCATTCTCTACGTAACTCTTCTATGAATTATTATTTTCTGCTGCGAATATTGATCTGAAACTTGTTGTTTATTGTATTTTATCAGATTTTTCCCTGTTGAAGACTAACGATAATTTGTTCTATATTATCTTAGTCATAATATTCTTTACTGGGTTAGTTGAGCTCATCCTTTTCCTTTTTGTTCCATTTTTTCTTCTCAGGAGGTGAGAATGTAGCGAGTACGGGTCGGGGTATGGAATGATGGTTCTAGAGAGAGTTGTTTAGTAGTCCTCACCATTTTTGTAAAATAATGTATCAATAATTGTGATGAGGATTTATTTGGGTATAGATATTGTCTAGAAAACAATATTTGTATTTAAACTCTAAGTTTTTATGTTGTATTAATAAAGTTGTAAGTTGTTTCTGTACCATGTATTGACAACTCAGAATGGGTGGTGTATACCTATTTTGGGGGCATCACACGTATTACGCCTGACCTGGTTCCGTTATTTATTATTCTGTTGGAATAACCTGTTTATGCAAAGTACCGCATGCATGGTGATTTCTTTTGTTATTTCATTCTTTATTATACTCAGTTGGTTAAAGTTTTGACTTCTATAATCGTCATGAAATATCATTTTATTTGGTATTTTCTGTTACGAGTTATTATTCATGGGTTACAATTCACCCGGTTATTATTCACTCTAGTATTATTCACTCGGGAATTTGGGGCACTTTTCATGCCGGAATACTATTCACGAGTTACTATTCAAGGGTTACTATTCACTGATATTATTATTCACCCGAATATTATTCACTCGGGTATTTGGAGTACTTTTCATGTCGGGTTACTATTCACGAGATACTATTATTCAAGTACTTATTCATTTATTTAAAAATTGATTCTTTTCTCATCCAAATTATTTTTGATGCATAAATATTATTCTTGAATTTTACTCTACAAAGAAGTATCGTGTTGACAATTTGGGACGTTATTAGTTCTGGATAATTTAATTCTTGAACTTGTTATATTGAATTCTTATATTATTGTCATCATCCTCATGTTTATATTTTGTTGAAAATCATCTGTGGCCTGTAGTGCATAGATGGACTTTGTATGATTATGACCAGGGATTATTCGGTATAATCATTTAATAGTAATGTTACAAATGATATGGAAAAAGTACTCATCGTTGGTAGTAGTGCATTGATGGATAATTTTGGTATGATTATGGCTATGGATTCTCTTCTGCCGAGGAGCAAAGATGAATTATTTTATGGTATGATCGGGACCAGTTGATGAAAAAATGATTATCTTTGGGCCAGTAGTGCATGGATAATTCGTGGTCGTGATACTAAATAATATCCTCGGCTCGTAATATGGGGATGATTTGATGATGTGGATTATTTATTAAGCGAGTCTCAAATGATAAAAGTGATGAAAACTTTTAAATCATAAAAGATAGTAGATTTTATTCTCTACTTGACTCTTTTAATGGATTGCTTATTCCGCTGCAGTTAAACTTGATGTCTATTGTATTTTATCAGTTTAAAATTGTTGAAAACTAATGATAATTTATTCTGCATTATCTTAGTCATAATATTTCTTACTGGGCTAGTTGAACTCACCCTTTCCTTCACTGTTCTCTTAGTCATAATATTATCTTAGTCTTTTGCGGAGTTATCCCGGTTTGCATCCCATTTGGTCGATAATGAGGAACGAATGACGCGAATGTTTCTAAGAGGTTTGAAACTCGATATACGTAAATACCTCATTTCTCATAAACTTTGTTTATATTCAGATGTTGAGAATAGGGCTCAGTTATTGGAGCGCGATAATGAGATAGCACAACCAAAAGGCAACGACCAACAACACGATAATAATCGTACCGGTGGCAACGACCATTGGAACAATGATAACCATCGTGGGGGAAATTATCATGCCAAGAATAGTAACCACTTTGGTGGTAATCATGGCCAAGATAATAGAAGTGGAAATTTCAAGAAGAGAAGGTCATTTAGCTCGATTTTGTCGTATAGTGAAGTCAAGTCCAGCTAGGACGGTGGCACCAAAGGCGGATACGAACAAAACAAAGTCGATGGTTTCAGGAAGAGCGTTTTTCGTGACTTCTCAAAAAGCGAGTAACCCAAACGAAGTTAGCACGGGTTAGTTAATTATAAATTTTTGCGAAGTCTATACCTTATTAGATACCGGTTCTACCCATTCTTTTATCTCTCTTTCTTGCGTTCAACTTTTAAATTTGACTCCGGAGAGATTAGACTTTGACTTATCTGTTGAAAATCCGTTAGGAGAAACCTTCATTACATGTGATATCCAAGTCTTGGATGAGAGTCATAATTTTGAATGATAATTCTATTGTTAATAAATTTCCTGACGTATTCTTGAAGACTTCTTGGCCTACCCCAGTACGTGAAATCGAATTTTGTATTGACCCCAGTACAAAACCCATTTCTTAAACCCTCAAATATTTTCTTCACCCAAAACGAACGTAACATGCGCCAAAGATGTTGGCTCGAGCTGTTGAAGATTACGATCGTACCATTCAATACCATCGTGGAAAAGCGAAAGTGATAGCTGACGCGTTGAGTAGAAGATCGTATGCGAATATACGAATCCACGTGTAGATAACGAATATACGAGTAAAATCGACTTTAATCGATAAAGTTAAAGTCGCTCAAGCTACAGACTCAGAGCTGATGAATGTGAAGAAGAAGGTTCAAGAGGCGTTATTCTAGAAGCAAGAATCGATGAAGAGAAGAAATCTCAACCCTCGATTTAATTGATCCATTTGAAATCCTCGATTAAGTAGGAACTGTGGCTTATAGACTCGTCTTACCGCCAAGAATGTTGCGTGTTCATAATATTTTTCACGTATCGATGTTACGTAAATATGTGGACGACCCGAACCAAATTATTGATTTAGAACCGGACGAGATAACGAATAATTTAACGTATGAAGATGTACCTGTTAAAAATCCTGGAATATATTTTACACTTAAAGGTTATACCTCAAGAGTTAGAATCTGACGAAGTGTCCTCATCTGTTCGGCATACCAGGTACGTACGTAAATTTCATAAGGAGGGGAGATTGTAAAATCCCAAATTTTACGAATAAAGATTTAAATTTCTTGATATATATATTTTTTTAATGTTATGGTGTGTATTTGATATAATGTTATAGTTGTGGGTAATATTTATAAATTTTGCAAAGTATGTAATTTGTTATATTATATTCTTTGTGTCGGGGAATATCCGTACGACGATACAATCATTGGTGAACCCCACAACAGAATTATTGTAGGATTGAGAAAACAAAAAAAGTATTCTATTAAAAATAACGGCAGAAGTGTTACCGTTAAAACTGTTGAACTACCAGGTAGTAAAAGTACAGTAATACGCGTGGTTGCATAGTAACACACAATATTGATTATTGATGCTTACGGCAAAGTTATTCATATTATTAAATTGCAATATTTATAATGTCTAGAAGTTCTGCCAATGAGAGGTTTGGTCACCTAATTGCGCGCCAATAGGGAGAAATCCTTATTGGAAAGCCCTCTCTTTCCAGGGAACGACCTGGTTGTTAAATATTGTGAGTTATAATATTAATGATGAATAAGTTCGTGTTGATTAAAGATTAATTTGATAGTTCCATTGTGTTGGGATTATCAGTGTTAGTTGAAATCGATATCTATTCCGATGATAATTGATGTCTGGGTTATATTGATAAATCGGGTAATTTATCGGATAAATGAGCAATTAATTGCTACTTATTCACATGCTTATATAACTATTTATTCACATGTGTGTACTATTGAGTCACATTCATTTACTATTAGGGGAGTTGGTGCAAGATTGATAATACTTGCATGAATAAGTTAAAGATGGAGGTACTATATTGTAATTATTTTTTTCACATGATTTACTATTGAGTCACATGATTTTACTATTGATTCACATGATTTACTATTAGGGAAGTTGGTGCAAGATTGATAATACTTTCAGGACTAAATTAAAAATAAAGAAAAATAGGAAGGTATTATACTGTAATATTTCGAGCCCCAAAGCGTCGCAATTATCGAAACTATATTTTCTATAAATAAGCTCATTCTTCCTTTATTTCTCACCAATTCACTAAAGCTTTAGAGCCATTATTATAGAGAGAAATTATAGAAAAGAGAAGAAGAGAAGTTCGTTACCTCACTATTCCAAAGATATCGATCTTCTTTTCGAGGTAAGGGATATTATTTGTTGTACTCGTAAGGTGTATTTTTTTTCATATTCATGAAGAGAACTTATGTTATTCCATTCTTTATTATTCATTCATCTGAATAACTCAGATACGCTGCTACCCTATACTTGGTGAAATTCTTCTATTATTCCATTATTTATTATTACATTGGAATAACTCAGATATCATGCAAGCTACCCTATACTTGGTGAAATTCTTCGTTATTCCATTCTTTATTATCTTTGTTGGAATATCCTGCTCATGCGCTTCTGGCGGACGGGTTCCGCTCTTTATTATTACATTGGAATATCTCGTCATGTGTTTTTACGCAGGACTGGTTCCATCTTTATTATTCTGTTGAAATATCATGTTTGTGTGTTTTATGCCAGACCTGGTTCCGTTATTTATTATTCTATTGGAATAACCTGTCTATGCGAAGTACCGCATGCATGGTGATTTCTGTTGTTATTCCATTCTTTATTATTCTGTTGGAATATCCTGTCGGTGCATATTACGCCTGACCTAGTTCCGTTATTTATTATTTTGTTGGAATAACCTGTCTATGCGAAGTACCGCATGCATGGTGATTTCTTTTGTTATTCTATTCTTTATTATACTCAGTTGGTTAAAGTTTTGACTTCTATACTCGTCATGAAATATCATTTTATTTGGTATTTTCTGTTACGAGTTACTATTCACGGGATACTATTCACCCAATTACAATTCACTCTAGTATTATTCAATCGGGTATTTGGGGCACTTTTCATGCCGAAATACTATTCACGAGTCACTATTCACGGGTTACTATTCACCCGAATATTATTCACTCGGGTATTTGGAGTACTTTTCATGTCGGGTTACTATTCACGAGATACTATTCCCGAAGTTCTATTCACGATGAAAAATTGATTCTTTTCTGTGCAAATTATTTTTGGTGCATGAATATTATTCTTGAATTTTACTCTACAAAGAAGTATCATGTTGACAATTTGAACGTTATTAGTTCCTGGATAATTTAATTCTTGAACTTGTTTTATTGAATTTTTATATCATTTTCATCATCCTCATGTTTATATTTTGTTAAAAATCATCTGTGGCCTGTAGTGCATAGATGGACTTTGTATGATTATGACCAGGGATTATTCGGTATAATCATGACCGCAATGTTACAAATGATATGAAAAAAGTCCTCATTGGCCCGTAGTGCATTGATGGACAGTTTTTGGTATGATTATGGCTATGGATTCTCTTCGGCCAAGGGAGCAAAGATGAATTATTTTATGGCATAATCAGGACCGTTGATGAAAACACGATTATCTTTGGCCCGTAGTGCATGGATAATTCGTGGTCGTGATACTAAATAATATCCTTGGCCTGTAGTGCAGGGATGATTTGATGTTGTGGATTATTTATTAAAAGTCGAGTCTCAAATGATAAAAGTGATGAAAACTTTTAAATCATAAAAGATAGTAGACTTTATTCTTTACTTGACTCTTTTAATGGATTGCTTATTCCGCTGCAGTTAAACTTGATGTCTATTGTATTTTATCAGTTTAACATTGTTGAAGACTAATGATAATTTATTCTGCATTATCTTAGTCATAATATTTTTTACTGGGCTAGTTGAGCTCACACTTTCCTTCACTGTTCTCTTCAGGAAATGAGAATATAGCTGGGATGAGTCGGGGAACGGAGTGACGGTCCGGATGATAGAATTAGTAGTCCTCACTATTCATTAAATAGTATGACAATAAATTTAATGAGGGTGAATTTGAGTTTGTATAATCGCATCTATGAGGACTCCATTGAGAGTGGATATCGCCAGAAAGACAATATTCTTGTTTAAACTCTCAGTTTATGTTTTGTCGTATTTTACACGACAGTTGTATATTTAAGTTTGTATTTGAATTTTGTACCATGTATTTGGCTACTCAAGATGGGTGATGTATACCTGTTTTGGGGGCGTCACATTACCCACAACTATAACATTATATCAAATCCACACCATAATATTCAAAAAAAAAATATTTTGAGAAATTTAAATCTTTATTCATAAAATCTGGGGTCTCACAATATTTTTCATCATCCTCGGTCCTAAATGATGATATTACTGAATATCTTTGGCCTATAGCACAAAGATGAATGATTACCTGACGAATATATTTGGCCCGTAGTGCAAAGATGAACAGGTGTTGAGATGAATATGACCAACTGGTGATACAAATGAATATTTTTGGTCCGTAGTGCAAATATGAATATTTGATTTAAGATGTATATTGATTGATGTTACAGGGATAAAATATTGATGATGGACTTTTAAATTCATAGACGATGGTAGATTTCATTCTCTACTTATACCTTCTAATGAATTATTGTTTCTGCTGCAGTTGTTGATCTAAAACTTGTTGTCTATTATATTCTATCAGATTTTTCCCTGTTAAAGACTAATGATAATTTTTTATACATTATATTAGTCATAATTTGTAGTTAGTTGCTTATAGTTCTCGAACCTTGATTTCGAACGACAATTGTTCATGTATATACTTTAAAAAGAAAGCTGGCTATGCCATTGATTCGACTAGACTATTGATATATAATTGAAAGCTATTCAAACCAAATTAACTTGGTGCAGACTCTTATAACTGAGATGAACAACCCTCTTGGAAGGGGAATTATATATTTATCGGGAAACCGACGCGCGCACATGAGAATGATTAAATGTTATGCATGACATAGGGTACTTTAAGCTGATCACCTGTTGTACTCGTTTTGTAGAATTGTCAGTTTATTACTGTTAATTCTAGGAGAAGTTCATAGTCTTTAGTAACTGCTCAGTATTCATTACTTTGAACTCTTGAATTAATTAAGCATTGAATCTTATTGATATATTTTTGTCCATAAAGATTATTGTTTAGAACCATTGATATTTCTTGCTATCCTTGAACTATCATTATTGTTGTACTCTTGAAAAGTTAAAACTACATTAAACACCCTTATTGCTATATTACTTGCTGGGCAAAATTGTTGCTCATCCTTGTTTTCCTTAAAACTTTCAGTTAAGGCAGAATGTGGTGAACCTTCTGGCGAGGACAATGGTAAAGAGAAGGCTTTGGAATAATTAGTTTCATAGTATTAGGAATGTACTATTACTATGTTGTGGAAGAACTTATTTACTATGTTATATTAAGCTATGTTTAATTTAAGTTGTATTGTATTAGTAACGGTTGCGAGACTTTGGGACGAGAATAATTATATTATAACAATATAATTTATTCTATTATTCTGTTGTGTGATATTTTAATTTATTATTAGAGTTAGCAAGTGACAATCAAATTTGAGACAAGTGTGGTCTGAATTTGGGGGCGTCATAGGAAGCAACAACAGACAATGCATGAATTCAAACACATACAACCCTAGTTTAAGGAACCACCCTAATTTTTCATGGAGCAACAACCAAGGACAATCTACAGCTCCACGAAAATTTCACCCACCAGGTTTTCAAACTCAGAATCAACACCGACAGGAGAAAAAGCCAAGCTTAGAGGAATTGATCACTAAATATGTTGCTCATAATGACACGATGATGACCAGCTTGGAGGGTTCAATGCATAATTTGAAGAATCAAATGGGACAGTTAGCAAGTGTGATCAACAATCATCCTCAAGGTGATCTGCCAAGTGATACGAAGACAAATCCCAAGAACCAAAGTCAAGAGCAGTGTAAGGCGCTTCGAAGTGGTAAAGAGTTGAATATTAGTGTACTTACCCCAAAGTAGCACAGTGTTGGAGAAAAAGATGTGGAACAAAAGATCGCGAGTACTGGAGAGAAAGTGAAGGAAGGAAGTCCAACATTATACATAAATGAAGGCAATCAAAGTATGATGATACCTCTCGTGCCATTCCCACAACACTTGCATAATACGAAGTTGGAAAAATAGTTCTCGAAATTCTTGGATATTTTTAAGAAGCTGCAAATTAACATTTCGTTTGCCCAAGTATTGGAGCAGATGCCTAACTATGTTAAGTTCATGAAGATCTTATCAAAGAAACGAAGGCTAAGTGACTGTGAGACCATTGCTTTGACAGAAGAATGTAGTGCAATTCTTCAACAAAAACTACCACCAAAACTAAAAGATTCGAGGAGACTTACAATCCCAGGTACGATTGGTACCCAATTTATGGGGAAAATTTTGTGTGATTTGGGAGCAAATATCAACCTCGTGTCACTGTCAATTTATAAGAAACTTGGATTGAAGGACACAAAGACCACAAATGTTACCTTACAACCAGCGGATAGATCAGTTATACATCTAAGGGGTATAATTGAGGACGTATTAATTAAGGTTGACAAATTTACATTTCTGACGGACTTCGTGGTACTTGATTTTGAGGAAGATTGAAAATTTTCAATTATTTTAGAACGATCATTTTTTGCTAACGAAAGAACATTGATTAATGTGCAAAACGAGAAACTCACGAGTTTTTGAATGATGTAGAGGAATGTTATCTGGTTAAATAAACCAGGGAAGAGGTCGGTGATGATACGTTGAGTGACCACGGTTCGAAGATTTTTGTTTGTGATATATACATGAGAAATGGGAAACAGTTGCATAGAAGGGGCACAATGTGAAACAAATAATTGATGGATCTAAGAGGTGATAAGAGTTTGGGGTCAAATTGACCCTATTGAAAAAATAATTATCTCATAATTTATGATAAATGTAGAAATTTTTATGTGTAATATATAAATTGATCCACTAAAATTTTATAATTTTTTTAATGTATGAGGTTTAATTAAAATTTTAATATATGCATCTCTCTAATTTTTTTAAATAAATAATAATTTAGTTTACATTATTATCTTAAAATAATCAAGGAATGAAGTATTTATTATAAATTTGTTATTAAAAAAAAGCTTATTAGGGTAGTAGATATATATATATATATATATATATATATATATATATATATATATATAATATTATTATGTATTATATTAGCATTGTAATTAAATACATATTTGCAGCTCGAAAAAAAAAAAACTATGTAGAAGTACATATCTATATACACGGCAATATATGAGAGGATACAGGGGTGGGGAATGAGATAGCTGCGACATGAAATTTAGACTAAAAAAATGTAAACAAAAAAAAAGAAAAAAGAAGGCAAGTACTGGTAATAGTTAAAATCAGACCCCAAGGTCCCAACCGCAACCCCTTCTGCCCTACATAAAAGTCTCAATAGACTCTTCATATGATTATCAATCTCTCCCTTTCTTTCTCTCTACAAGACTTCGCTTCTTCTGGAGAATAACAAATAGCAGTACTAGTAGCATCAACAACGACTACGCATTGCTTGGTGCTTCTCTTTGTGCAGGGAGAGAAATGGCTTCTAATGCATCGGTCGGCGTGCTAATGGTGCTCCTAATGGGATTTGGGATGGCAATGGGGGCTACACTGAAGAAGCCTGTAGATGTGCCATTCGGTAGAAACTATGCGCCCACATGGGCTTTTGATCACATTAAGTACTTCAATGGAGGTTCCGAGATCCAGCTCCACCTGGACAAATACACTGGTAACAAACGCAGCTACTACTTTTTTTATGGAAATGACTTTCTTTTTGTGGGTTTGATTTACTGATCCAAATATTTGCTCTCCCCCCATCCTTTAGGTACTGGCTTCCAGTCCAAGGGGTCTTACCTATTCGGACACTTCAGTATGAACATAAAGATGGTTCCCGGGGATTCTGCTGGCACTGTTACTGCCTTTTATGTATGTAATTAAAGCCAAATCCCCATCTCATCCAACAGTACCTAACTTCTTTATGCTGAGATCTAAAAATGACTAGTATTTAATTGTGGTGTTTTTGTGAATTTCAGCTATCTTCTCAAAACTCGGAGCATGATGAAATAGACTTTGAGTTCTTAGGGAACAGGACGGGGCAGCCCTATATATTACAGACAAATGTATTCACTGGAGGGAAAGGTGACCGGGAGCAAAGGATCTATCTATGGTTTGATCCAAGCAAAGCTTACCATTCTTACTCTGTTTTGTGGAATCTCTACCTGATTGTGTGAGCACCTTTCTTTTCTTATACAACTCTTTTCTTTCTTTTTCCATCGATATATATTAAAGACATGGATTAGTATTTGGATTAATCCCTTCTTTAACTAGGGAGCACAAGGCAAAAAGCCAGTTCCATAAACAATTTTCTTTTAACTGTTGTACGACATTATTTTATAAAAAAATAATTTTATAATTTTTTTTGTGTGAAAAATTGGAGAAAGAACTGCAGAGCATCATTCTCAATTGGATCAATCGATGAAAGTAGTTATTTTATTCCATTAAGAAAATTAAGTAAGCTCTCTCTACATAAGCGGCTAAAATTTAAATAAATCGTTTTCCAGATGAGTTTGCCACAACTACTAACAAACTACTGCTACTGATATTGTGGTAGTGTTTGTAGTTCTATTTTTAGTTTTAGCTTTAGCTTGGTGGTCTGATTTTTCAAGGTGTAGCACCAACTTGACCTCTTTTCACTACGCCACATTGACATGAATGGTGGGGAGCTACGTGAGGATTATTAGAATCAAAAGGGGTCAATTAAATGGTGGAATTGTCAATATCTAAATAATACTACATTTACATAATCTAGGAACCGCCTTCTCACTTTTTTCCATTGTCATCCCAACAATTCAAAGCGGAGGGTTGAACCTTTTGTTCCCCAACCAATAATTCAACATTTAAAATTTTCTATTCCTTGCCTCCGTCAATTTGGGCACAGCTAAACATAGAATTTTCCGCTTTAAAAGATGAATAATTTAGAAGGGGGAAAAGATCATTGGTTTCTTTTTAAGAGCAATCAATGATGATTTTTTTTTTGCTACATTTATACACACCCTCTTTGTTGCTCCCAAGGATCGATCCCCTAGCTCTCATGGATACCATGAGATGGGTCATATTACTAAGTCAAATACTATGCGGTATAAAAAAGTGCTTCTACACAGTGCAAAAATTTAGACAGGCCAAATTTTCGGTCTGCCAAGACTTATTCGGTATAAAATATTAATAAATGAAGAGATAATGTGTTATTAAGGGAGAAAGAAATATTTTACAGAGAATATAGCCGAGGGAGCAGAGCAAAATATTTTATTATTATTTTACACTTATGTGTGTCTTTGGATTTTGACTACTGAAAACCAGACAACCCTGGGTGAGATTAATACTACCTGTTTTTAAATATTTAATGGTATACGTTTTTGGATGGATGGACGAACTACAAACACCACTGGAGTGGAGTATTAAATTTATATATATATATATATATATATATATATATATATATATTTTGTAGGTTCTTTGTGGATGACATTCCAATTAGAGTGTTCAAGAACAGCAAAGATTTGGGGGTGAAATTCCCATTCAATCAACCGATGAAGATATATTCGAGCTTGTGGAACGCCGATGACTGGGCGACTAGGGGTGGTCTGGAGAAGACGGACTGGTCCAAGGCGCCCTTCGTTGCGGCATACAAGGGTTTCCACATAGATGGATGTGAGGCATCGGTGACTGCTACGTATTGTGCGACCCAGGGAAAGCGTTGGTGGGACCAGAAGGATTTCCAGGATCTCGACGCCCTTCAGTACCGCCGCCTCCAATGGGTCCGAAAGAAATACACCATCTACAATTATTGTACTGATCGAGTCAGATATCCCGCCATGCCCCCCGAGTGCAAGAGAGACCGTGATGTCTAGTCTGGTTTAGATTACCTGTACGTTTAATTATTATCTTATCTTATTGTTTCTATCCTACATGATGTAGGCTACATCCCTCCTTCGAATTGTGTTATCTGCTATATATAATTAATTAATGCAACTTGCGCTTCGTGAGTGTATTAATATTTCTTTACTAAATATTTATTTATCTTATTGTAGTTTCCGATGGGAACAAACTATTATTCTATTTCAATAATATAATTATGGATATATGATCTTCACATTTAAATTGTATTATCTAAAGACACATAAGTGTCAAATATTACACTTATTTTATTAAATAATATTAAATGAAGGGTGAGTATAACTGAAGAGGAGGAGAGAAAAATATTTTATTATCACTTTACAATTATGTATTTCTTTGAATATATAGTTGTGTATCTATTTTTGAGATCTAAAATTCCTATCAATAATACATTTCTCTATCAAAATATCTGGGTCTTGTTTCTATTTGATATACCTTCTGATATATTATCACAATTTCTATATTGTATATCTTATTTTGTATAGAATGTTTATAATTTTTAAACAGTATATACTTTACATTTCGAATACAAAATTAACTGAAATCATTGACTATCTCATTAAGTGCTTGATTCGATGTCTTCTAATATATTATTACAATTTCTATATTGTATATCTTATTTTTGTATAGAATGTTTATAATTTTTTAAACAGTATATACTATACATTTCGAATACAAAATTAACTGAAATCATTGACTATCTCTTTAAGTGCTTGATTCGATGTCTAAAGATTAAATTCTTTTACCAATCAGCCGTAAGGATACCAGTTCACTTACCACAAACATTCACACTGATTATTTGCGAAGTGCTCAGATTCGATAACTAAAGATTAAGTTCTTTTACCAATTCGCTTTAACATCGATATCAGTATTCTAGTGATAAATTTGCTCTCTAAAAAAAATCAAAAGATCTACTCAACTTAGTTTCCTTTTTATAAAATTCATATGCTTGTGTAGTTTAAAGTATTTGAACATATTTGTGCATAGCCTCACATATACTTTAAATTGATTATTAGTATAAATTAAAAGTGTAGCTTAATATATCTGCAAACTTATAATAATTTAAAGTTGAGTATTCTTGATTGAAAAGACTCCTGAATTCGGACATCTATCATCATCAAGAAGGCTTAGCCCATTTTATTTGTCATGTCAAGACGGTTGCTTGCCGGTGTGCATCTTATGCTAATCTATACAGGCAGGGGCGGATCTGTTCAGGACAGCATAGGCAGCTACTTTTATGGATTTTTTTTTTATATAGATATAGTGACAGCACAGGGGCAACGGAGGCAGCTATCTCCACTTGCTCAGTCTGGCGAAGAAGAAAAGGATTCAATGATTATTGAATGATTATTGAATGGCCGAGCCAGAAGGATAAATCCTCAAATGTGTTTGTTTCTTTTTAAGTTTTTGGTAGATTGTTTTGACGATGCCGTTTACAGCGGCGAGTTGGGCGATTCCGAAACCTATTTGGCCCCCCCTACCCCCACCCCCCAACCCCCACCCCCCACCCCCACCCCTAGTGTCTTGATTTCAGCCATTACGTCGTCGCCTTCCACCATTGCCACAACCAGAATTGTACTCTTTCAGTTCTCAATGATAAATATATTAAACCAAACTCGTGATTGTATGGGTTGAGCCTATTTGTAGACTTACCCAATTCTTATTTTTAGCCTCTCATGACGATACCACGTGTTTTGGCTTTTTGCTGTTTTTGCAGTTCAATAATATTTTCTCTTTTATTTTTCAAGCCCACCTCAATTATACTTGGTAACAAGAAAGCTACCGTTATTTTATGCTTTATTTGTAGACATAGTATTGTTAAGAGTTCTTAGCCGAATTGTGCATAGAAGAAATCCAAAACCAGCATGTACGAATAGATCGAAGGATTTGAAAACCTAATATGGAACATAATTACAAAGATAAGTAAACCATGAAGGATTTGAAAACCTAATCTGGAACATAATTACGAAGATAAGTAAACCATAATCTGATTTCGCATAATATAACTTTGAATCGGACGATGAGTATATATTTCCAATTGGTAACCAGAAACAAAACTAATACAAGGGTTATTAATTGTTTATTGATGGATTCCAAATTGGTATAAAGTAAAATTGTAGACTGAAAATTTGGTACGGGTTTTTCAAGGTTCAATTCATGTACTGACCCATAGTGAGGTGACCACAAGGAATTTTGCAGAAATTATATCTAACATGGATTAAAATTATACACGAATGGAAGCACTTTAAACTCAACAGGGCAAGTGAAAAACATACCACTGACTCCTTGACAAGATAAGCTTATATTCCACAAGGGGAACACATTACACCAAAATTTCATGACAATTTACATTTCAAGATGCACCCAAATGAAATTTGATGAAGAACCGGGGGGGATGAATATTAACTCTCATCCTAAACTAAACATAAACCTTCTTTCAATAGACCAGCTAATATGACTATCTGAAAGGAAGTAAGAATAATCAGGACTCCATAAGATGATTGAAGGGAGTCTTTTAGGGCTCTCACTTCACACGGCTAACACTTGCCTCAACCCACCCAAAAATTACAGAATACTAATAAATAAGGAATAAATATATAAAGGAGATGATAAATGGATCTTATTGTTTATTTTTAAAAAAAGCTCCAATTACTTTCTCACAGACAGGGACACAAGGCTGCACCTGTATAAGATAATCCTCCAGCGGGATAAAAGAGACCTACCTTTTTGGTAATTTCTATAATATTTTGTTAATCTACTCTTCCTTGCACTATGATCATGTCTCATGCAGAAGCAATAACTCTACATTTTTTGCTTTTCACAACTTGTTGACTGAACAATAGGTTCAAAAATGCTTGAAACAATTATGTAAATATCATACCTGCATGCTGGTTCTGATACGAACAAAATCATCCAGGTTAGGAGATAGCTCATGGGGTACCTGAGATCACATGGGAAAAACACTCTGTAAACACAGGCTTATATCCCATGACAACTTAAGACGAAGAAGAAATACATGCCAGAGGGAAAAGTATACTGCAGCATCTGCACACTATGCGTAGTATATCAAGTCCACAACTCTGCCAGTATCTGTGTGCGCATTGAAAGAGGGTAGAGAGAGAGAGCAGATATCCCAGAACAGTATCAAATAATGACTGAAACACTTTTTTATTAGTGTAATTAAATGAACATTTTGAGAAAATAGAGAGATTCCAAGGCACCTTCAACATTTTGAGTTGTAACTCAAGGTCACCTCTTTTAAAACCTTTTCCACTATTTGCCCTGAGGCAAGCATCATTAGTTACGAGACAATTAGTACAAAATCATACTTTTCCCTACTGAGTGATTACTTTCTTTCCTCTCCCTTAATGATATAGATATATCCGGCAATATAAGTACCATTAGACTTGATTTTTATTCCTTGTAATCTATGTTATTATTGAGTAACAGTGCTACCTTTCTAATTGCTACATAAATCAAATGACCCTCGTTATGTTCAGTAGAACAACAATCTTTGAGACGATAAAGTTTTACTAATTTAAAGAATTATGGATGTGCTGCTGGAGAAACTCGTTTTCCATCCGGATTGCATCAAGATCTGCTTGCAACTTGTCAGTATTTAAGATTTGGGATGACATGGCTAAAAGCTTGGCTTCATGGTCAACCTCTTCCCTTCGTGTTCTGTCAGTGGCAAGAATTTTCTCGGATATCTGTTCGAAACTCTCATGGATGCTAGTGAGGAGTCTGTAAGCTTGGTGCACTACTGAATCTTTTTTTGCTTCCCTACAACAAATGATATCACATATAAAAGAAGGGATAACAAGTTCCACCAGAAGTCGGAATGATGGATAACAAGTACCTGAAAAGTGTTCCATCTACAACTGCATAAGTTCGATGTAGGCATTCTTGGACAGAATTACTCTCTAATTGGAGCTCCCTGGTTTCTTTTAAGATTCTCTCTATGTCAATATCCTGTTTCCGTCTGTTCTTCGTAATCTCCTTTATCCGCTCGATGTATGATCTTCTAGATGCCAATATGGACTGCTGCTCAAAATCTATTGAAAGTTTAAGAAGTTCCTCCTCCCTGCGAAATGACAAGTTAGACGGTGTAAGAATGATAAACGAGCTAATAAGCTATTGCAATCAGCCAATATAGGGCTCATTTCTGCAATCTTCTACCGGCAACCTAAAATTACTGCTTCTTAAGCTTATATCTTACACTGATCTATAATCATGCAATTTTTTTAGAAGTATAATCATGCAACTAAAGTATAATAGCAACTCATACAGGATTTGGAATAAAGATAACAAAGCCTGAACATAGTATAGAGCATGCAACTACTTCCTACATTTCACTGAATGTTCAAAATGATCCAGGCATAATGCTTTAGTGTTACGGGCCTTGCAGCGTGTGGGCAGCAAGGAGCTGGCGCATGGCGCCTTGACTGGCAGCAACGCACAGGAATGCTGGGCAACTGTGCACTGGCACATGGGGCTGCAGGTCAGCTGAGTGCAGGGGCAGTGCACTGGCTGGGCATTGGTGCATGGCAGCAGCAGGCTGAGGCATACGGACTGGCACGGTATCGTGGCAGACAGGCGTTGGGCACCGAGGCATGGCAGGGATGGAGCCCAGCGTGCCAAGTTGCGTGACAGCGTGGGTAAGCCTCATGGTGAAACATGGGCGCATAGTGTGCACTGGGATACACAAGCCAATTGGGCATTTCGTCAAACACCTGGCATGGCAGTTACAGGCAACTGGGCAGTTTGGAAGGCTGTTGGTTGTGGTTTTGGGACTTGGCCATGAGGCACACAAGGGATGTTCAGACACATGCAGCAGTTAGGAATTGCTAGAGCAGTTGGGGAACTGTCTCCCCTTTGTTGGCAGCACCTTATTGGTCCAATGCTCTTGGTGGTTGGGGGTGTCAAACACTATATATACTAGGCTTGAGGCATGCATTTTATGGGTTATATCTACGGGCCTTGGTCATTGTATTTTCTTAGGTGATAATGAGATCAGAAATGTTGGGGTTGGTTCCCGTAAATAATCGTGTTGGCTATGCATGCGCGGGTTTAACATATATGTAATCTCTATGTTTGCCAATGCATTAGACGGACAGATTATGTGTCGAAGCAAATCAGGACGTTGGCCTGGTGTAGCATTTAGTCAGCTTCGGTTGCAACCAAGTTAGGGGTAGTAGGAGTGTAAACGAGTCGAATCTCAACAAACACGCTCATGTTCGGATTCGAATCGATTCGAAAAAAATTAAGCTCGAATTCGACTCTGATTCAATAAGAGATTTTTAATTTTGCGCCAGATTCGACTCGAATCATTACTCAAACCTCCTCGGCTAGTAATTACTTGACTCGTTTACAAAGTGAGTTACTCATGAGTCTTCAAAACGAGTTTCGAATATGAACTATTTCACTTAAAACTGAACCACTACATACTAAATACTAAATTGATTACTAAACTAATGTTTATTTTTACTTTTATTTATGTAAAGAAATTAAAAAGAATGTAATACAAATTGACAATCACAACTCATTGATTTATTTAGATACAAGCTTACACAATTACATACTACACTTTATATCAAATATCACATGTTTAACTTACAAGTATGGATCAAACCAGTATTCGAGTATGATTCCTCGAGCAGATATCGAATATGGTTCATGAAGAAGTGTCATGACTGATGTGTTGATATGACAGGGGTGTAGCACGGGGGGCTGTAGTGTAGAGTCACTGGCATGGGCTTGGCTTGTGGGGTTGGCAGTGGACAGCAGTCGTGCGCTGCTGGGCAAGCGAATAACGCTCATTGGTCCAACAGAAAGATGTGTGGTGTTGGGCAGACACACAACATTAATGGAGTGACAAGCATACATCAACGGACAAGCGGATGACACTAGCGTGAGGCACATGCATGACACTTTTGGCGGGCGTCAGTGGGGTCAGACTTGGGCTATCGCGTTGTGAAATTTTTGGGTCGATTTAAAACCCGTGAAACTCAGGATAATGCAAGGATACTCAGTACCGATTAATTTGCCACTAGACAAAATCACATTCGGTAGTGATAGCTTCCAGCCTTCCCTATAATAAAAAGACATGAAGTTCTCAATTCACTTCTACGTAACCAAAGCTTGTAGAGTTGATATTCTTGGAGTATAGATGTTGGAGATGGAAACAAGATGAATTTCCAGCATCTTAAACATAGTAGGTTTACGAGGCAAATCTAGATTGCCTAATATAATTATACTGCATTACCACTTCTTTGAAATGTTTGAATTTCAGTTTAAATCAAAGTTAAAAGGTTTAAAGTTACTTGCTTCAATCGAAGGAGGGAACTAATTATGCTTATTAAAGAGGTCTTTACCATCATGTTTTTCTTTTCCAATTCCAGGAAGTATACCAACTATATATGGTTTGATCACAAGGCCATGCAACTAAAATGAGTTGAGGTTCATTGATCACGTTAATCATGAAGATTTGATGTATGTTCTCCTTGTATAGACAATTTCCTTCTAAATTTTTGAATTCATAAACCTGTATCAGATCAAAGTAAAAGCTTCCCATTCTCCAATGAACAGCAAAGAAAAACAACAATATATAAAGACATAGAGATGAGAATAGTTGATGTCTTCAGTAAAATACCTTTTCTTGGTTTCAGATAAGACAGCCTGCATTTCCAACTCAATTTCTTTCAAGTTTTGAAGCCTTTCCTGAGAATCTGGTTTTGTTGCATAGAGAACCTCCTGAAAACTTTTGTTTTTCTCTTCCAGAGGCTTTCTGACAGCATTCCTAAGAAATATACATTACATGGAATCAATACTTGCATTTCATGCTAGCTAACATTTAGTTTTCACTTTCTGAGTTGATACGATCACTTATGGCATTCTAGCTGAAATTAGATCTCTATGACAATGATATAGCACATCCTACCGTTGTGAATCCTGCCCCACAAGATTATGCAGTCTTGCATCTGCTTGTTTACTTCGCCGTATAATGTAGAAGTCAACTTGATGCTCCAACTCTTCATCACTTGCCATTTCTGCTGCTACTTTTAACAATTCTTGTTCTTCTTCCAAATTTTGGACTTGTGATAATTTTCCAGACATCTCCTCCATGGGTGTTTTTTCCTGATTTTTTAACTGTTCAATGGCGTGCCTCATCTACACAATAGCAGCAACAAGATTATCATTTTTCCATATAATTAAAAGTTGAACTTACTCATAAAAAGAATATCATTTCAAGCTTTTGATATGTGGTTAGATACAAGATCAGCAGCTTGGGTAATAATTCTGTCTGAGCTGTTCTATTCAAGTTTTCTTGAAACAAACTTAAGTTCACTTAAACTTGCCTCAAATGAATCCTCTTCTGGAGAAGTTGGCATATGCTCAAATTTGAAAACATGGCAACTCTCTCCCTGGGCTACAGCTTCTCCATTGTCAGAAGCGGTGTTTCTTGAGTCCTCACAATCTTCTGTTGAATCTACTCCTGATCTATAAATGTGAACAGCAGTGACTCCTTCCAACGTTTCTTGAAATGAATCAGGTTCACCGGGAACAGTTACAAGGACATCTTTGGGTTTAGTACCCAAGAACTCTTTCACTTCCGCCTTTAATTGCAGATCTTTCAATCTGATTATAATGTCCTTGCCTTGTGAATGTACCATCTCATTTTCAACTTTTTCTGTCAATTCCTTGGTAGTGCTTTTGAAGCTTTCTTCTTCTACTATTCCACTAGGATCAATATCCTTCTTGGAAAAAGACTTTTCAGCTTCAAATGATTCAGACAGCCTCCTGACAAAGAATCTCACCAACTTATACTTATCCTCTTCAGATGGATACAGGAACTGCCAGAAGCAACGTAAAAATTCTGTCTCTAAGATAAAATTTCAGAGCAAAAAGCATAATGATAGCTAGGAAAAGAATGAAGACATAATTTCTTTGTTTTATATCAAAAGGAGAAGGGCTTATATATATTAAAACAACCTGAAAGCTCATCTAGTAAGAAAGCAGTCATGCTCCCATTGGTTCACACTCTAATTCTATGTTCAGATTAAAGGAACAGAATGGATAAAGGAATGGAATGAAAAATAGTGTATTTGGTGATCATTTTGGTGGATAAACCATTCAGATGGAATGAATTCCATTCCCTTATTTTCATCCCATGTCGGAGGTGGTGGAATGAGATCCATTTTAATAGAATTAATGTATGTAACAATTTTGTCATCCAAATCAAACATCGCATAAGCTCATGACTGACAAGCATATAAACACCAGACTCAGAAAAGAAGCTTATAGAGTTGAGCTGAATTTATCACCACTTTAGTGAATTCCCATGGCAGGCAAACTTTATTATTTGAATACAGTTTATACAAGTATTCTGTTTCCAAAAGCTTCTAAAAGCACAGCAGTACAATACTATCTATTTCTTTTGATAAGAGGTATATACTAAAACTCGTTGCCTTTTAGATGAAACTAGTTGGGACTTGGGCAAGGTGAAAAAAAATCTCATATGTATGCGTACACAAGCATACTTAGTCAGCTATCATATTAAGAAGGCCCAAACGAATTAGGGCAAGGTTCCTCAAATAGAAATATAGTTTTTTCTTCAATAAAAAAAATATATATATATATATATATATATTAAAAAAATAAAAGAAAATAGAAGTATATAAGAAGCAATAAATTCTTAATTCTTTGTATAGGTTTAGGTTGCTCAACATCCTCAAAAAATCCCTTTTTATTTCAGTCCCATAAATGTAAATAAAGGATTAAAATTTCACCTCCGTGGATTATCCCCCAGTCTGAGACGTTAATTCAAATTAAGTAACAAAACTCAACTTATGCAATTTGAAATAACATGATTCCACATTTGCAATTAAGAAAGAAAGTCCAAAGTCAATAGAACAAATCAAATTGAAAAATAAAAGTTTTTTTACCTCGTGGAAGCTGATGTCACCGATGTAACCTAGATTTTTGACGGAGGACGCCATGTCGGTACAGATCTTGTAACGGTCGGCCATCGAGAATTCCGGCAAAGAGGGGGGAAACGACAACGTACCATCGATATATCGGAGTGACTGTGTAGCAATCGAGACAAAAATAGCCGGAGTGAGGTCTGGAATGGATGAGACACATGGTGGAATAGAAATCCCTGAGTTCGCTAGCGAGTTCAATAGAATTTCATCAGATTCCACCATACCTCGTCTGTCAGTAGTCTCTCTGGGTGGATTTGAAACCGATATATAGATAGATTTTATTTATAATTGAGATTTATTGTTAAGTTTTATTAAGCTATGAGCTTTTAATAAAAAAAAATTGAAGTTGTAATTTAAAATTTATTATATTAAAAATTAAATATAATATGGTAATTATAAAAATATTATTTATTTTAATATTTTTTTTATTTAAATCAAACCAATTTTGAACGTAAAACTTTACCACAAAAAAAAAAGTAGCCAATTTTTTATCTATTTATTTTCTTTTTTCATTTATTAAAAACTCACAAATATAAAAATTAAAAAGAAAATTTAAATTTTTTGTCCATTTATTTTTTGTCTATTTTAAAACTAAAAAACAGAACGTTAAGGTTAAATGATCATTCCTAATATTTATTACTAGTAATTGCCAGTATCGAAAATCACAAATCTTCCATTTCTTTTTCTTTCAATAATTTAAAAATTAAAATAAATTTGAACTGTTCTTATATTTTTTTGTGTTTTCTCGTCCGAATTCAAATTGATTTATTTCTTATTATTATAGATTAAGTGACAATTTGGTCTTATTTATTATATACATAAATATATAAATATAAGGGTGTGGATAAGGAAATCGTATCTTGCTAAGGTTAGAGTTTCGTATTGGTTGAGGAGGAGAGAAATCTACAAAGAGCACGGAATTTATTGATTGATTTGAAGAGTGGAGAACGACAGGTGGACGATTACTCCAACGACGCGTGGCAGAACTCTTAGAATCCGGGACAGGAATTCCAAGAGCCTTCTTGAGTCCTTCGAGTTGAGAGAATGTCCAAACCCCTTTAGTGCTTTTAGGTGGGGGCCTTCAAGTCACCAAAAGGGTCTCTTTTGATCTTCCAAGAGTCCAAGTCTTGAGTCTGAAGAGAAGTCCCCTTCCCAATGGAATGGAATGGGTATTTATAGGGTTTTCTGGAAAGTAGTCATGTGCGAGGCACATGCTTTCAGAAAAATTTCAGAAATGCCCTTTAGTCATTAGAATAATACTCATATTGCCCTATCTTTCTAGTCACTAATCCAATCCATCAATCGATTCTCAAATCGAGCCGCCTCACAAGTCTTCTGCCTTGGGACACATGGAGGCTTCTCCCGGGTCTAGCACATTTATTTCTGACTTTTTCGTCTTCATTCCATTAGGTTATGTGAACCGTAATTTGCACATTTAATGAGACCGTGGAACCCTAATTGCGCATTTAATTCAATTAGGTCATGTGAACCCTAATTTTATACTTGGGCCCACATTTGCCCCCTGCGCAAGAGTCGCATTTCCAAATAGACGATCGTGCAAGAAAACTACAAGCCTTTAAACGATTTTGCGGAATTTCACTTTACAGGTCTTGAAGGCAATGGTCCTAGAAGAGGGAACCCCTAGGGAGCCAAACCCTTAGAGTTAAACCCTAGGAAGGCAAGACCTAGCAAAGCTCTTCCTTGGACATATTGAAAAATCTTCTGAAATCTTTCTATATCTTGCTCAATATTTGTTTTCTTGAAACAAAATCAAGATAAATTAAATTATATATTAACAAATAAGATCTTATTTTATTTTTGAAAATCAAATCCTTTCAAAGATTTTGAAAATAAAATCAAAACATTCCTATTTAAAAAATAGGATATTTGTTTCAATAATAATAATAAATTTTTTTTTTGAAACATCTCAATTATATATATAATATAATATAATGAGTGATATAATGAATCAATATTACTATTACGCAATTGCCAAGACTACAATTTAATAGCTACACAGTTACCTAATATATAAAATATTATTTTATAATCTATATATATGCATAATTGATTGACTTTTGTAAAAGTAATAATCAACCATATGATACGTTTATAATTAAAACCCATAGGATCTTACTACCTTATATATATGTATATATATATAATAATCATCCTAAAAAATCTTTATCTTGATACACCAAGTCTTTTTTTTTATCAAATCAAATATTAATTTTATTTCCAAAATAAAATAAAATCAAATCTTAATTTTATTTTGGAAATTAAATTTTTCTTTATTTTGGGAAATCAAATCAAATCTTTCTTAATTTGAAAAGAGATTTTTTTTATATAAATCAAATCAAATCTTTTTTTTTTTTTTGAAATAAAATAAATAACAACTTTACTTATCTTTTTTTTTTGAGAAGTAAGGAGTGGCGATATCTTATTTGTCTTTCCACCACGTCTTGCATCCAAATTGAAGTATGAAGTTCTGTTACAACATGATTACTTGATTGGGTGTAGCTTTTTTCTTTTTCTTTTTTTCATAACCCAACAAAACTGGTGCAGCTTTTTTTTTCATAACCTAACAAAACTTTGAGACTTTGGCCACATGATTACTTAATTGACCAGGTGCAACTTTGGCAATATTCATAATCCATGACCCATTGAAGCTATACACGTTATTCCCTCGTTAGCCAACCAAATTTTTCACTTTTTTGAATCCAAAATGCTAGGTGCCGTCACTTTATTTGGGGTGCAGCATGCATTGATTATATAGGTTATTTATATATATGCCGAACCCTTATTCTTCACGCCGAACCCTTATTCTAATTATATAGGCTATTATTTTCACAATTAGTGAGGCAAGAGGATTGTCTGTCTATGAAGGCTGCGGACAAGTCTTCTCTGATCTTATAAGAATTTTGAAATCTTTGATCCCTTAGCGGACTGAGTCTGCTAATGTGTCGAGGGACTTTTAGATGCCCGATCATAGCTGCAAGGTATGCCACGACTGTGACTCCCAATTCACGTTGTTCAACCGAAGGCACCACTGTCAACTCTTTATTTATTTTTTTCGAAGGTACAGGCTCAATTATAATCCTTTCATCATATAATCTTTTAGAGTTCTGCAATAGGATCGAAGGAATTTGATTATAATCATACTTTAATTCATAATTTGTTTTGATTGTTGAAGGTGACTTGCATCCAAGAAAAAACTTTGTTCACTTCGCCACTAAAGGTCAGTTGTAGTAATAATCTTTGGAGCAAGACAAGAAAAAGAGGGCTGGCAATACTCCCATACCCAGAATTGGGTTATTGGATGTGACACTTCTGAAATAAGGTCTTCTTATTACATAACACGGGTACATAGCTTCACGTTCAAACCAATACGTTACATATACGATGAAAATATATCTTCTTTTGTTTGTGCTCTTTTTCTTGCTTCATTTTTTTTTATTCAGGTAACTTTAGTATTTCTTTTGTCTTCCGAGCCCCATTACCTTGATCATATCTTGATTTTTTCCCTCGGATCATAAAGAAAGATTGATGTTTTTCGACGAACCATGAAGGAAAGAAAATGATTTTTTTTCTTTTATTTTCTGAGCCCCATTACCTTGATTACATCTCGGTTATTTCCCTCGGATAATAAAGAAAGATTGGCATTTTTTCGACGATAACCCAAAGAAATGGAAAAAATTCTCTGCATGCGGCAAAATTACTCCAATTGGCCTAACCACGGAGAACAAGAACCTTTAGAGGGTAGAACCCAGGGAAGCCGGGACCCTGAGGGCCGAGTAGAACCAGGGGAAATCAATGTATAGACGGCAAAAAAATGAAGTTTTGGAGGAGTAATTACTATTTTGATCATCACTTTCGCCTCGTTTGGAGTTTCGGGGTCCATAATATATCAAAACGAAGCTAGCGACGAGCCCTACAAAAGTCATCACCTTCGACCATGATAGATACTGTTACAAGTCCGAAAAAAGGCTCCAAAGGTTGCGTTTGGGCTGTTTAAAGTTTTTTTCTTTTTTTTTTTCACAAAATTTAAGAGATTTTTCCTTGCATATTTGTGATTCCAAACTCCTTTTGACATTGTTTTTTCTTCTTTTCAGGTGTCTTTGAGGTTAAATAGTAGACCTTCCTCTTTGCCATGGTGAGCACTTCTTTCCCATTTGACATCCTTGACATCCCTACATTGCTTTTTTTTTTCTTTTAGAATTCTTATGATGAACTTTTCTTGCTTGTAGGCCCTTTCACCTGAATGCTTTGCAGAACCAAAAACCACCAGGGAGTCCCCCTTCATCACTGATTGGGGAAGGGCTCCCTTCTTCGGTCCTTCTGACACCTTTTGGGATAGAGTTAAGGACTATGACCGTACAACTTTTCCTTCACGAGAGAAAGAAAGCCTATTTCTGTATGCCCCAACTTCTGGAGGTTGGGATGACTTTCCTCATGCTAATTGCATTCCCCGCCTATGCATAGAGAAGCAAGAATACCCTTTCAGTTCCCTTCGCGTCCTGTCTGATTCATCTAGTCACCTTCAAGGATAGCAGGATCGGACCGACGAGATCCTTGAAAACGCTGAATACGTGGAAATACTCAAGAATGTGAGCATCTTTCGTTGTGTTCAACTGTGTCGAGACCTACGCATCCACCATGACCATAACGCTCTTACTGTGTTGATCTCACGATGGTGTTCCTCTACTTTCACATTCATCACTGCCTGGGGGGAATTCACCCCTACTCTAGAGGATGTCTATGCCCTCTATTAGTAAGTTATCTTCTTTTATTCCTTTCATTCATTCTTATTTTTCTGAAATATATATATTTATTTTGAATTATATCTTGTAGCCTTCCCATTGTTGCTTCGAACTCCTGCGGCCCTTCTAGCATGTCCATTAGAGATAACGAATGTGTTGCCTACTTGATGGAAGCCTTCAAGAAATCTTCCCACTTCATCTCCCGCTTCAAGGGCGATACACTCCTTCCAGATTTCGAGACCTCCAGTCGGCAGAAAAAATCTTGGTTATCCTGGGTACGTTACTTCTTCCGTGACTACAAGACCAACTAGTGGGACAGCTCTATTCATGACAAATTTGTTCTTGCCCTCCGTGGAGAGACTTGTCCTTTTCCTCTAGCATCTTATCTGGCAATGTGGTTATCTCACTTCCTCTTCCCTGGGTCTCCCATAGACTGTCCTTCTACCCGTATGTTCAGCTTGTCAGCTTTGTTATCCTGGGGATCGAAGATTCCCCTTGCTTCTCTCTTCCTAGGGACCTTATATCGTTGCCTAGATGAAACAACCCTTGCCATGAAAGAATTCGTTGGGAGGTAATCACTTTCATATCTTTTTTTTAATTTAATTTTATTTATTTATCTTTCAAACTGCACTTCTTTTCCTTTAACCTTTTTTTTATTTGATTTTTATCTATTCAGGTATGATGACAATTTCTTCATTCCATGCTCCTTCCCTCAGATTTTTTTTTTCGAACGCTTTTCGGGCTATTCCTCTAAGTAGAAGAAGAAGTCTCCTCTTTTTTCATCACCCAACATCATTCCTCGTACGGCACGTTGGATTGATCACTGACTTAGTCTCGATAGTACGGATTTGTGGGCTTTTCTTGATGATTATGCATGTTTAACTGCCCGTCCCTATACCATTGTTTCAGGGGGTTACGGTCATCTACCTCATTTTTACAAGCGCAAATTTCGTACCTACTCAAGCCTCAACAGAACCAGCTTGAGTGGTTCTGCATTGTCTTGGTTCTTTTTCCTTCGATCTACAGAGCTTCCCTATTTCCTTGAGAATAATAGTTTTGGCATTGTACTGTATTCTCCTCACAGGTTCATGAGACAATTCGGATATGACCAGGAACGCCCTTTCGGTCACACCTGCCAGGGGAATTATGAGGCTGCTCTTATCAATTTCGTCTGTACCTCCCCCTCTTTTACATGGGCATTTCCGAGGCTACTAAGTGATCCTTATAGATCCCTTCCTTTTGTCATACCAGATAATTCCGGATGCAGGCGATATCTTCTTGGAAAAGCGTAATTCTTGGCGGATCAATCTTAAAAGATGGGAGGATGATACCTTGATTTGTTCATTGCCAATTTCTATTCCAAAGCGTCTCCAATGGGGCCGACTGCTATGCTCTCCTAAGACCAATATCCGTCCAACACTTTGGCCAGCCAGTAGCCGGTTGATTGAGCGCGAGGTCTTGATGCCTAAGTCTTCTCTTCCTCATTTAGCAGACATTCCTCCTCGAGGTGATCTGAATACTTTTCCTACACAGGCTTCCACTACTTCCAGGAGTCTTCCACCACGGGCTCCGTTTTGGGTATCTCCTCCAGCTCCTCCCCATGGATCCTCCAATGCCGAGGCAATGATAGTTACTTGTTCTAAAACTAAAGCAGGTATTACTACTGATTCTGAAGTAGCTCCTCCTATTGCTTCTGCTGTGGTTCCAGTCAGTTATCCTCCTCTTATTAGGCTTATCATAAAGCCATTGGAAAAACGCCCTCTTGATAGTGTTGATTCTAGTATACCGGCAGCTGAGGATCCGACCAAGAAGCGTCGTAGAAATTTGGTAATTTTTGTCATGCTATTCTCATTTTTCTTTCATCCCTTGTATAACTGAGTTCATATTTCCTTGAGTAATGATTCCTTGATTTTCATATTACAGAGGTCGATGAAGATAATGATGATGACGTTCCTCTCGGGTTAATGTATAGTACTGCAAATGAGGCAGTAGCCACGTCGGCTTCCACTAGTCGTAAGCCTCCCAAACCTATCCTTGTTGATATTGAGTCATCTACTCCGCGTGATGATTGTGTTATTCTTGATGCTAAGGACACTTTATCTGATGTGAGCTCGAGTCTTGCTGTTGGTGATACAGCAATTTCTTCAAACCTTCCTATGCCTGCTCCTCATAATGAATCTGAAGATGTTGATGAGACTCTTATTTCCTCGAGGGGGAATCATTCTGAAACTATTGGTGATGTTCATCCTCCCCAGAAAGATTCTACCGAGTTGGTGATTGCTCGGGAGCGCATTGTTGATCGTACTTTTGGTGGGTTGAATGACATTCCCCTTTCTGTGGCATCTCCTGACTCCTTCTCCATTGACTATATTGTGAGTATCCTTCTTTAGTCAATGTATGATTTGTCTTGAATTTCCTTTTTTTTTATAATACATTGTGATTTGATATTTTGTTTTTAGAGCGAGAAGATGAAAGATTTACCTTTGCATGTTGAGGCACTCGCTTTATTTGACGCTCTCCATCTGGATGTTGCCCACTCACCATATAGTGACCTTGGTTATCCTCCAGGTGGCCAAGGCTTCGAGGAATCATTATCCGTACAACATCTTTTTTCTCCTCCATCCCTTGTCTCAATAAATTCCATGGTGGCCTCTAAAGTAGCTCCTGCTAGAGCTTCCTTCAATCCAAATGGGGATCTTGTTTCATGGAGGGGTTTCCAGATAGCAGCTTCTAGTCAGAAAATTCTGAAGCATCTCCTAGCTCGGTTCCCACACATACTTGATCAATTTATTATTAAGTCGATTTCTACCCAAACCCTCTTCCTAGATCAGCTCGCAGGCCTTGTTCTTGGGTTGCACACTCTTTCTTTATATTCCTTGCAAGTCGAGGATTTGAAGAAGTTTAGCGATGATGTAGATGACCTTGCAGTCGTATGTGTTGACATGTCTCCTTTTCATGATAGGTTGGATCTTCTCAAGTAAGTTTCAATCTTATTTCACTACGTTCAGAGGTTGCAGTACGTAAGTGTGAAGATGAATCCTTTTCAGTGCAGCTTTTTGAGCTTGACGAAGCCACAAAAAAATTGAAGATCCAGTCTCAAGATTTAGAGGGCCAGCTTTGGGATCTAGAGGCAAAATGTCAGGAGGTAGAGAGCCAGCGACGGGACTTAGAGTCGACTACCCGACAGGTTAGAGAGCTGAAAGCTGTAAATCTTAATATTCGAGATGATATCGTTGCTGACTTGGTGTAAGACCCCAGCTTTTATAAATAAAGATGAATTTTTCTATAAATATTATTTTTGAATATTATGGAATAAATTTGATATAATGTTATAGTTGTGGGTAATATTTATAAATTTTGCAAAGTATGCAAGTTGTTATAAAATATTCATTTGGTCGGGGAATATTCTTTTGTTAGGGAATATTCGTCTGATGGCTCAATCATTGGTGGACCCCATAATGAAATTATTATTCGGATTGAGAAAAGCGACAAAAATATTTTATAAAAATAACGGCGGAGGTGTTACCGTTAAAGCTGTTGAACTAAGGTGGTAAAAGTACGATGTCTGGCGTGGTTGCGATAAGTAGCTGCGGTATTGATTATTGATGCTTACGTGAGAAGTCACTCAAATATGCTTTCAATTATTACTTACTGATAATTCTTTGCATCATATCTCTTATATTATTGATTCAATTATTGTCACAAGATTATCATCGTATAATATGTTATCAGTATTAAATCAATAATTGAGGCGACAAGTTATAAATGATTAATAATTGTTGAAAGATTAAATATGTGTTGATGAAAAAAAAATAATTTGTGGTAAGTTTGATTATTTTATGGGGGCTCATATGTCATCATCTAAGAGTCTCTTCATCGATAGTATTTACCTTCGTCAATATTAATTACCTTCGTCAATAGTAATTACCCTTGTGAATAGTATTTACCTTCAATCGATAGTAATTACCTTCGTCGATAGTAATTACCCTTGTGAATAGTATTTACCTTCAATCGATAGTATTTACCTTTCGTTAATAGTAATTACCTTTACCGGACATCGAACCACTTGTCGTTTTCACATTACAAAGCGCCGAACCACTTGTCGTTTCACATTACAAAGGCGTCAAACCAATCGTCGAAGCCACTTGCCTTTTCACACGGCGGTGCTAAGCTAGAAATCTTCTATAAATAGAGGCCTAGGGCTTCATTATTTTCACTTAATTCATTCAAGAGCTATAGAGAGAAAGTATAGAGAGAATAAGAGAAAGAAGAAGAGTATTTTGTTACTTACAATCTAACTGCGGTATTCAATCTCCTACCAAATATAAGGGGTGTTATTCTTTCTTATTCATGAAGAGAAGCTGTTGTTATTCCATTGCTTATTATTCATTGGAATAACTTTTGTATATGTGGTTTACCCTATACTTGGTGACATTCTTTCTATTATTACGTTGGAACATCGTATCGTGTGTTTTACAGGACCGGTTAAATCTTTATTATTTTGTTAGAACATCCATGCTCGTGTGTTTTACACCGGACTGGTTCCGTCTTTATTATTCATTGGAACATCACATACGTGTGTTTTATCTAGGACTGGTTCCGTCTTTATCATTCTGTTGGAATATCCTATCATGTGTTTTACAACCGGATGCGGTTCCATCTTTATTATTCTGTTGGAACATCTGTCGGGTGTGTGAATTTCACGACACCGGTTCCGTTATTTATTATTACATTGGAATAAACATGCATGTGATTCATCGCATGCATGGTGATTTCTTTTGTTATTCCATCCTTTATTATACCCGGTTAGTTAAAACTTTGACTTTATACTCCATGAAATTAGTGGAATATCCTTGATATTTGCGTTTCATCCAAAGATATCTTTTCATGAAAATATTCTTCCGATCATTCTTGAATTTTACTCTACAAAAAAAAGATTATCATGTTGATAATTTGGGACGTTAATAATTCTGAATAAAATAATTCTTGAACTTGTTTTATCAATTCTTATATCATTGTCATCATCCTCATGTTTATATTATGTTGAAAGTCATCTGCATGGCTGTGTAGTGCATAGATGGACTTGGTATGATTATGACCGAGACTATTCTTGTAATCATAATCAGTAATGTTACAAATGATGTGGTAAAAATCCTCGATGGTAGTAGTGCATTGATGGATGAGTTGTTGGCATGATCATGACCATTAATGAATACACAAATATTCTTAGCGCGTAGTGCATGAATAATTGTGGTCGTGATACTTAAAGAATATCCTTGGCCGTAGTAGTGGGGGTGATTCGATGATGTGAAATATTTATTAAAGCCGAGTCTCGACTATAACGATGATGAAAACCTTTTAAAACCAAAAGATAGTAGACTTTATTTTCTACTTGACTCTTTTAATGGATTGCATATTCATTGCAGATTAAACCGGTTTTATCATTGTATTTTATCGGTTTAACATTATTCAAGACTATTGATAATTTATTCGCATTATCTTAGTCATAATATTTCTTCTTGGGCTAGTTGAGCTCACCCTTTCTTTCTTTCGTTCTCTTCAAGAAATGATAATATAAATTTGGGACGAGTCGGAAGCAGTGATGGTCACGAAGATAAGCATTAGTAGTCCTCACTATTACGTAAAATAGTGTGATAATAAGCGTAATGAGGACTTTTTGTTTGAGTTTGTATAATATCTAGTAGAGGCGATATTTGTATTTAAACTCACGGTTTTATGTCGTATTGCATACACGGCAGCTTATGTTAATAAGTTGTATTTAAATTTACATACCATGTAAAGTTTCGACCCAAGATGGGTGATGTATACCTAATTTTGGGCGTCACGGTTGGTATCAAAGCTTAGGATATGATCCTCGGCTAAGATGTTAGAATAGTACTAGGAGGGAGAGGGGGAATACCTTGTTAGTATGACCTACCTAAGTTTATGTCTTTATTTTATTGGTTGGTGGGAAGATAGGGATAATTTGTTACATGTCAATTAACCTTTTGTTTTGTGGCGATGATCTGAAAATGACATCCGAGAATGTTGAGAATAAGAATGGAGCTTGAGCGATCGTTGATTCACCACATATCAATAATCGAGGATAATGTGCATCGGGGAAGGCGACAATTCTCATGCAAACAACAACACCGACCAAATGACGAATGATCAAATGTTCGGAGGCTTTTACGTAATTTATGCAACAATGAAAGCGAGAGCGACTCTCATCCAAAAGCGTGGGTGGAAACACGGAAAACTCTCGGGCGGTCACCGCTAAACAATTTTAAGGCTGGGACCACGGAGTTTAAGGGAGAGCAAAACCACTTACGGCGGAAGCATGGATAAAGCAGATTACCAAGATATTTGATGTCTTGGGATGCTCCGAGGAGCAAAAAGGTTCCTTTCACGCCTTTATGTTGCTTGCGAGAAAGGATTCTTGGTGGGGAATCCAGAAGCGTACTCAACCAAATTGTCTTGAAGATATCTTGGGAGAAGTTCAGAGAGGCATTCAACGACAAATACTTTCTGAAAGTATTCGCCACATGAAGGAGGTGGAGTTTATCAAGTTGGAACAAAACAATATGACCAAGTCGTCAATGATACGAGGCAAAATTTGCGGAGTTATCACGGTTCGTCCCACTTGTGGATAATGAAGAGAGAATGGCGAATTTTTTAAGAGGTTTGAAGTCGGAGATATCGCCAACATCTTATTTCTCATAAAGCGTGTTTGTATTAGGATGTTGTAAATAGGGCTCGATTAGTGGGTAGCGATAATGAGTCAACTTAACTAAAAAGAAGCGGTAAGAAAATTATAATACCAATGAGAATAGTCATCGGCGGTGACAACAAGCGTGGAGGAATCAACCGGGCGGATATGGTAACCACTTGATTGGTAATCGGGGCCAAAATAATAAGAATGGACATTTCAAGAAAAGGAGATTCAACAATGATGGAAAAGTCGCCAAGACCAAACCCATTGTTAAGGAAGGAGAAAGACCACCATCATATGCTTCAAATGCGGAGGAGAGGACACATCGATCAAATGCGTGGCCATGCGAGTCCAAAGCATGTTATAATTGTGGAAGAGAAGGTCACTTAGCTCAATTTTGTCGTTTCATCAAGACAAAATTCGACTAGGATGGAGGCACCAAAGGCCATCCCAAAAATTCAAAAGCCAGGTAAGTCTGAGGAGAGCATTTGTTGTGACCTCCCAAAGAGCAAGGAATCGAATGAGGTCATCACGGGTAAGCTTATCATAAACTCTAATGAAGTCTATACTTTATTTGATCTGGGTTCTACCCATTCTTTTATTTCTCCTACTTGCGCTCATCGATTAAATTTGACTCAGGAGAAATTAGACTTTGACTTATCTGTGGAAACTCCGTTGGGAGAAACCTTCATTACATCCAATTGTTTATAAGTCTTGTTTGGTTCAAATCGGTGCCCTCACATTACCCGTCGATCTTATTTCATTAAAAATACTTGCATTTGACGTTATTCAAGGGATTGATTGGTTAACTACTTATCATACAAAAATTGATTGTTTTCGTAAGGTTGTTAGCTTTCATATTCCTAATCAACCTATTATCTTGAATTCAAACGACCAAACCATTAAAATCAATCACGGTCATCTCAAGCCATAAAGCTATTCGTTTATTGAAAAAGCGGATGTCAAGCTTTCTTAGCTCATGTCACAGATTTAAATAAAATACGTCGGTTTTAAACGATATTCCTATTGTTAATAAATTTCGACGTATTCTCAAGAACTTCACGCCTACCCCCAGGCGTGAAATTGAATTTTGTATCGACCTTGAACCCGAGACAAAACCTATTTCAAAGCCCCATATCGAATGGCTCTATTGAACTTCGTGAGTTAAAGACCCAATTGCGAGGAATTGTTAGACATTGGCTTTATTCGCCCTAGTACTTCTCCTTGGGTGCTCTCGTTTCTATTCGTGAAGAAGAAAGATGGGAGTATGCGATTTTTGTATTGATTATCGGAGTTGAATCATGTCACCATCAAAAATAGGTATCCATTGCCACGTATTGATGACTGTTTGACCCGGATTTGCAAGGAGCCAAATTCTTTTCAAAGATTGATCTTCGTTAGGATATCACCAATTGAAGATTAGAACCACGACATTCCAAGGCGGCTTCCGGAACTCCCCAGATGCGGGCATTATGAATTCCTAGTCATGCCCTTTGGATTGACTAATGCTCCCCGCCTTCATGGATATGATGAACCGAGTATTCAAGGAATATTTAGATCACTTTGTGGTCGTCTTTATTGATGACATCCTTATTTATTCCAAAAGCCGTGAAGATCATGAAGCAACACTTGGTGACACTCAAAGCTTCGTGAATATAAGCTTTATGCCAAGTTGAAGAAATGCGAGTTACGGCTTGAAGAAGTAGCATTCCATGGGCACGTGGTATCAAGTCATGGAATATCTGTTGACCCAATGAAAGATTGAAGCTATTCAAATTTGGGAACAACCTAAATCGATGACCGAATCACGTAGCTTTCTCGGCTTTTAATGGTTATTATCGGAGATTCGTGGAAGGATTTTCTCGAATCGCTATTCCATTGACTCAAATTTGACTCGGAAAGATACAAAGTTCGGTTGGAGCGAAGAATGTGAGAAGAGTTTTCAAGAACTCAAGAGAGACTTATTTCAAAGACTGTTACGACAATACCATCCGGCTCGGAGGATTTGTCATCTCTGATGATGCTTGAGCAAAAGGTTGGGATGTGTTCTTATGCAACATGGAAAAGTTATAGCTTTATGCCTCGCGACAACTCAAAGAATATGAGAGGAATTATCCTACTCGTGATCTAGAGTTGGTAAATTTATTATCTTCTGACTTAAAATTTGGAGGCATTACTTGTATGGGGAGAAAGTGGAGATCTTTACGGATCATAAAAGCCTCAAATATTTCTTCACTCAAAAGGAACTCAACACGCGACAACGACGTTGGCTTGAACTATTGAAAGATTATGATCATACCATCCAATACCATCTGGAAAAGCGAACGTGGTAGTATTTGGCGATTGAGTAGAAAATCATATGCAAAGCACAGAGTGCGATATTGTCAACGCAAAGGCCCATTTTGTGTGACTTGCAAAGGATGGAGATAGAATTAAAGACTCGAGGGACGCATGTGATGATAGTGAGTATCACGAGTAGAACCGACTTCAATTGATAAAGTTAAAGGCGCTCAAGCTGGACACGGAGGCGATGCGTATGAGGAAGAAAGTGCAAGAAGGTGCTACGCCAGGAAGCAAGAATCGATGAAGAAGGAATACTTGAGTCGACTCCGGACTTTGTGTTCCTAACGACCACGATTTAAAGTATAATATCATGATGGAGGCACACAACACACCATTTGCAATCCATCACGGGAGTACCAAAATGTATTATGATATTTCGTCATACATTTTGGTGGAGCAATATGAAGAGAGAGATAATATTTGTTTATCTCAAGGTGTCTAACTTGTCAACGAGTTAAAGCGGAGCATCAAGTACCAAAAGGTCCATTGCAACCACTTGAAATTCCAGAATGGAAGTGGGAGCACATTACCATGGATTTCGTTCTGGGTCTTCCTAAGGTTTCTCAAGGCATTGATGCGATTTGGGTCATTGTTGATAGGTTGACCAAGTCCGCTCATTTCTACCGACACGAGAAACTTATACACTTGAACGTCTTGCTCGTATGTACATAAGCGAGATTGTAAGGGCGCATGGTATGCCAAAGTATCCATAGTTTCGATCGAGACCCAAGATTCACTTCACGATTTTGGGTTAGTTTGCAAAAAGCTATGGGCGCAGACTTACGATTTAGCTCAAGATATCATCCTCGACCAGATGACGGGACGATCGGAGAGGACTATTCAAACTCTTGAAGATCTATTAAGACTCTGTGTCCTTGATTTCAAGGGAGTTGGGACAAGTTCTTACCATTGGTGGAGTTTTCCTACAACAACGGTTTATCAAGCAAGTATTGGCATGGCTCCATTCAAGCGTTGTATGGAAGAAAGTGTCGTTCTCCGGTATCTTTGGGATGAGGTGGGTGAAGCAACGTTGTTGGGACGAGTTGGTACGTATGACTACGGAAAAGATTGAAACGTCAAACAACGTATAAAAACCTCACAAAATCGACAAAAGAGTTATCTTGATCTTCATCGAAAGGACGTGGAATTCGATATAGGAGATCATGTGTTGTTAAGAGTTGCTCCATGGAAAGGAGTTACAAGATTTGGAAAGAGAGGAAAACTTAACCCTCGATTCATCGGTCCATTTTAATCCTCGATCGAGTAGGGCTGTGGCTATAGACTCGCTTTTACCGCCAAATATGTCTCGTGTTCATAACGTTTTTCACATATCTATGTTACGTAAATATGTGAAAGACCCGAACCATATTATTGAGTTAGAAGCCGGACGAAATAGCGGAAGATTTGACGTATGAAGAGGTTCTGTTCAAATTTTGGATAAGAAGGAACATATTCTACGCTCAAGGTTATACCTCAAGTCAAAGTTTTGTGGAGGAACCACGACGTTGAGGAAATGACTTGGGAGTTAGAATCGAAATGAAATCAAGGTATCCTTACCTCTTGACATACCAGTCAGTCGTACCACTAATTTCGAGGCGAAATTTCATAGAAAGGGAGGTTGTAAGACCCCGAAACTTTTATAAATAAAGATGAATTTTTCTATAAATATTATTTTTGAATATTATGGAATAAATTTGATATAATGTTATAGTTGTGGGTAATATTTATAAATTTTGCAAAAGTATGCAAGTTGTTATAAAATATTCATTTGGTCGGGAATATTCTTTTGTTAGGGAATATTCGTATAATGGCTCAATCATTGGTGGACCCCACAATGTAATTATTGTCGGATCGAGAAAAGCGACAAAAATATTTTATAAAAATAACTACGGAGGTGTTACCGTTAAAGCTGTTGAACTACCGGTGGTAAAAGAAATGCGATGTCTGGCGTGGTCGTTGCGTAAGTAGCACGCGGTATTGATTATTGATCTTACGTGAGAAGTCACAATTTATGCTCAATTATTACTCTGATGATTCTTTGCATCATATCTCTTATATTATTGATTCAATTATTGTCACATATATCATCGTATAATATGTTATCAGTATTAAATCAATAATTGAGGCGACAAGTTATAAATGATTAATAATTGTTGAAAGATTAAATATGTGTTGATGAAAAAAAATGATTTGTGGTAAGTTTGATTATTTTATGGGGGCTCGTATATGTCATCATCTAAGAGTCTCTCTAAATCGATAGTATTTACCTTCGTCGATAGTAATTACCTTCGTCGATAGTAATTACCCTTGTGAATAGTATTTACATTAAATGATAGTAATTACCTTCGTCAATAGTAATTACCCTTGTGAATAGTATTTACCTTCGTCGATAGTATTTACCTTCGTTAATAGTAATTACCTTTACCAGACGTCGAACCACTTGTCGTTTCACATTACGAAAGCGCCAAACCGATTCGTCAATGCCACTCGCTTTTTCACGGCGGTGCTAAGCTAGAAATCTTCTATAAATAGAGGCCTAGGGCTTCATTATTTTCACTTAATTCATTCAAGTTTATAGAGAGAAAGTATAGAGAGAATAGAGAAAGAAGAAGAAGAGTATTTTGTTACTACACCTGCTGCGAAGATTCAATCTCTACCAAATGTAAGGGGTGTTATTCTTTCTTATTCATGAAGAGGCTGTTGTTATTCCATTGCTTATTATTACATTGGAATAACTTTTGTATATGTGGTTTACCCTATACTTGGTGACATTCTTCTATTATTACATTGGAACATCCCACATGCGTGTGTTTTACAGGACTGGTTAAAATCGTTTTTATTATTTTGTTGGAACATCACATGTCATGTGTTTTTACAGGACTGGTTAAAATCTTTATTATTCTCATTGGAACATCACTGTCGTGTGTTTTACACCGGACTGGTTCCGTCTTTATCATTCTCATTGGAATATCCTATACGTGTGTTTTACAGGATCAGTTCCATCTTTATTATTCTCATTGGAACATCCCGTGGGTGTGAATTTCACGACTGGTTCGATTATTTATTATTACATTGGAATAACTTTTATGCATGCGATTCTATCGCATGTATGGTGATTTCTTTTGTTATTCCATCCTTTATTATACCCGGTTGGTTAAAACTTTGACTTCTATACTCCATGAAATTAGTGGAATATCCTTGATATTTGCGTTTCATCCAAAGATCTTTTCATGAAAATATTCTTACGATCATTCTTGAATTTTACTCTACAAAACAAGATCATGTTGATAATTTGGACGTTAATAATTCTGAATAAAATAATTCTTGAACTTGTTTTATTGAATTCTTATATCATTGTCATCATCCTCATGTTTATATTATGTTGAAAGTCATACGTGGGCTTTGTAGTGCATAGATGGACTTGGTATGATTATGACCGAGACTATTCGGTGTAATCCTTAATAGTAATGTTACAAATGATGTGGGTAAAATCCTCGATGGTAGTCGTAGTGCATTGATGGACGATTGTTGGCATGATCATGACCATTAATGAATACAAAAATATTCTTGGCCCGTAGTGCATGAATAATTGTGGTCGTGATACTAAAGAATATCCTTGGTAGTAGTAGTGCGGGGGTGATTCGATGATGTGGAATATTTATTAAAGTGAGTCTCATTTATAACGATGATGAAAACCTTTTAAAACCAAAAGATAGTAGACTTTATTTTCTACTTGACTCTTTTAATGGATTGCATATTCCGCTGCAGTTAAACTGGTTGTCTATTGTATTTTATCAGTTTAACATTATTGAAGACTATTGATAATTTATTCTGCATTATCTTAGTCATAATATTTCTTACTGGGCTAGTTGAGCTCACCCTTTCTTTCCTTTATTCTCTTGAAATGATAATATATAATTTGGGACGAAGTCGGGGGAAAGCAGTGATGGTCTGAAGATAGCATTAGTAGTCCTCACTATTATTCAGTAAAATAGTGTGATAATAACTGTAATGAGGACTTTTTGTTTGAGTTTGTATAATATCTAGTAGACGATATTTGTATTTAAACTCACAGTTTATGTCGTATTGTACACGACAGTTATGTTAATAAGTTGTATTTAAATTCTGTACCATGTAAGTGTCGACCCAAGATGGGTGATGTATACCTAATTTTGGGGGCGTCACACTTGGAAGCTTTAGCTGTGCCTCCTCTTCATTTTGATATGTCTTGGCCTTTAGATCATAACTTGTTATAGTAGCTTCTTTTTTTCAATTTCCTGTTTTAGATACTCATTTACACATATTTTATTTATCAAAATGTAGTTTCTTTAACCTTGTTGATTGCTTTTAATTTGAATGATTCCTTAAAACTCAATATTTATCATTGAATCTCAAGTTATTCAAATTAATATTACAAGACAACCATAGGGATTATAAACAAGTAAACATGAATTTTATCAAAAACATGTATATATATTTTTCACAAACCAACACTTGACTTTATATTCTTTTTTTTAAGAAATTTAAAAAAAACATTCAAGTATAAGTGAAAGTTTGTCAATGTATTGATAATAAAATTGCTTTTAACGAAAAGCATAACGTTTCATTAGTAAATATTGCTTTTGTCGAAGAAAGCATAACGTTTGCCACTTTTAGAGGTAAAGTGTAACTTTCTTGCTTTTGTTGAATAAAGCATAACGTTCTCCACTTTTAAAGATAAAGTGTAACTTTCGGGGTTGAGGTGTGACGCCCCCAAAATAGGTATACATCACCCATTCTGAGTTGTCAATACATGGTACAGAAACCACTACAACTTTATTACTACAACAGTAAAACTGTGAGTTTAAATACAAATATTATCTTCTAGACAATATCTATACTCAAATAAATCCTCATCACATTTATTGATACATTATTTTACAAAAATGGTGAGGACTACTAAACAATCCTTTCTAAAACCTTCATTCCATACCCAGGCTAAATACTTATATTCTCGCCTCACGAGAAGAATGGAACAAAAAGGAAAAGGGTGAGCTCAACTAGCCCCAAGAAGAATATTATGACTAAGATAATATACAACAAATTATCGTTAGTCTTCAATGAGAAAAAATTTAATAGAATCTGATAGACAACAAATTTTAAATCAATATTCGCAATTGAAATAATAATTCATAGAAGAGTTACGTAGAGAATGAAATCTACTATAATCTATGAATTTAACAAATTCCATCATCAATATTTTATCCCTCGTAACATCAATCAATATTCATCTCAAATCAAATATTCATCTTTGCACTCTGTGCCAAAGATATTCATCAATCCATCATGTTCATCTCAACACATTGTTCATCTTTGCACTAAAGGCCAAAGATATTCATCGATCGGTCATGTTCATTTTAAACACCGCCATCTTTGCACTACTGGGCCAAAGATATTCTGTAGAAATCATTCATCTTTGCACTACTGAGGCCAAAGATATTCTTCAGAAATCATTCATCTTTTTGCACTACGGGCCAAAGATATTCAATAATATCATCATTTAAGACCGAGGATGATGAAAATATTTTTAAAGAACGAATCCGGTGAAACAAAATGACAAGGATTAAGGATTAAGGATTAAGGATTCGTACTTTTGTTTTATCCATGTCCAACAATACCTCAAAAATAATCATAGTGGTGTAAAATTCAAGAATGATCAAAACATGGATACAATCAAAGCTAGTATCCGAATAGATATTTTGGACGAAAAGAAGAAATTTTATTTTTCGATGAATAGTGTCAGATATCGTGAATAATAGTCCAGATATCGTGAATAGTAACTCCAGACACCAAAAGATAGAAATTCCACAAAAAAACATCTTCACGCTTCACATGAATAAGACTCGTGAATAAGTAACTCGTGAATAGTAACTCATGAATAGTAACTTGTGAATAGTAATTCATGAATAGTAACCAGAAACATGAAAAAGTTCCAAATTTGATAAAAACTTGGATCAACATTTCAAAGATAATGATATTGAAGAAATAATATCATTACTGAAAAAATAATATCCCTTACCTCAAAGAATCGATTTCTAAGGAAGGAAAGGTCAAGTGATCTTTGAATGAAACTTATCTTGAACAAAGAACTCTCAAAATATCTAAATACTCACAAAATACGCTCAATAATATAGAGAGAAAGAGAGAAAACTTTGTTTACGGTGTGATTTTCAATTCTAACTTAGCCTCTATTTATAGGAAAATGTTAAATTACAAAAGCGGACTTTGACTGCTACACGATGGCTTTTTACTCGCTACTATTTCCACCCACCACATTTGAAATAAAATTCAGCACATTTCTTCACCAACCACAAGTGGGGCCCACTCAATTCTAGAATTTTCCACCAAAATCAATTATAACCCTAATTTCCGAATCGGACACCTCTTAAAATTCATAACAAATCATTCGTGCATTTTTAACGGTTCAAAATTTGTGGACATATACTCAACTTATGTATGTATAACATACCCAAAAATTACTACAATCCAACGGTCGGATTAAAATTATAACCCCATGATATATCTCAAAACCCCGATTTAATTTTTAATACCTCCAACGATAAAAAACTTGATAAAACACCTCAACAATAATTTCTTCATTTATAACCACATAAATAAATCCATCATTTATATCCACATAAAATAAATATTTCTTTATCATATGAATCAATAATTAATTATTCACAAATAATATTATGAGAATCACAATTATGACAACCAGTAGTTCCTCAGGAAGAGGGGCTTTCAATAAGGATCTCTCTTCGGGCGCCGCAATTAGGTGACCAAACCTCTCCTTAGACGTAACTTTCTAGACATTGCCAATAATGTTATCTAATAATATTATTCAAATAATATGAATTATTGATCCGATAATGGAAAATCTTGTGTAGTGACAATTATTGAACAACAATAATATAAAATATCAACGCAAACAATTATTGAATCAATAAAATAAAATATTGAGCAAGAACTATCGTGAAAATTATTGAGTAGTGCCATCTTACGTAAGGATCAATAATTCAACAATACTATGCAATCTGGTGCTTCTTGTCTGCGCAACAACGCATATTATCGTATTTTAACCACCCTAAGTATTCCAACGAGTCTTAACAGTAATAACTATGCCGTTATTTTTAACCAACTTATATTTGTCGTTTTCTTCATCCAATCGCTTTTAGTTATGGGGCCCACACATGGTCTTTGCGTAAATACGAATATTCCCCGACAAAGATACGAATATTCCACGACCAAACGAATATTCCCAAACAACAATGAATATTTTATAACCACTTTGCTTATTTTGAAATATTTGCGTATTTAACCCTTAACTATCCACATTAATCAAATCAACCCTTACTATTTCAAAATAATAAATAAAGGAAATTCCTTTTATTTAAAAAAATTGGGGTCTTACAACCTCCCTCCTTATGAAATTTCGTCCTCGAAATTGACGTGACGCATACTGTGTGTTTGAAAAGGTGAGGATACCTCGCTTTCATTTCCGTTCCAATTGTGTCATTTCCTCTATAGCATGATTCCTCCACAAAACTTTAACTTGTGGTATGACCTTTCTTAGCGTAGGACATACTCCTTCCTATCCAAAATCTTGACAGTACCTCCTCATACGTTAAGTCTTTGTTTATCTCGTTCGGTTCTAACTATAACGTGGTTCGGGTCTTTCACATATTTTGAAAAGTGACGGATATGTGAAACACATTATGAACACGAGACATACTGGAGGTAATGCAAGTCTATAGGCTACATTTCCTACTCGGTCAAGAATTTGAAATGGACCGATAAATCGTGGATTGAGCTTTCCTCTCTTCCCAAATCTTGTAACTCCCTTCCATGGAGCAACTCGCAACAATACATGATCCCCTACATTAAATTCCACGTCCTTTCGATGAAGATCCGCATAACTCTTTTGTCGATCTTGTGCTGGTTTGTATATCGTTATCGAATCATTTGGATCTTTTCGGTGAGTCATACGTCTTAACTTCGGGTCCCAACAATGATGCTTCACCCACCTCATCCCAACATATTGGAGAACGACATTTTCGTCCATATAATGCTTCGGATGGAACCATGCCTATATTTGTTTAATAACTATTGTTGTATGAGAATTCCACCAATGGCAAGTACTTATCCCAACTTCCTTTGAAATCTAGGACACAGAGTTTTAATATATCTTCAAGAGTTTGAGTAGTCCTTTCTGATTGCCCATCCGTTTGAGGATGGTATGCCAAACTGAATCATAAATTCGTGCCCATAGCTTTCTACAAACTAACCCAAAATCATGAAGTGAATCTTGGGTCACGATCCGAAACTATGGATACAGGTATGCCATGCAACCTCACGATCTCATTTACGTACATACTAGCAAGACGTTCAAGGGAATAAGTCTCCCGTATCGGCAAGAAATGAGCAGATTTGGTTAATCTATCAACAATAACCCAAATAGCATTGATGCCTTGCCTTGAGAAACCGTAGGAAGACCCGTAATGAAATCCATGGTAATGTGTTCCACTTCCATTTCGGAAATCTCAAGTGGTTATAACGGACCCTTAGGTACTAGATGCTCGCCTTTACACGTTGGCAAGTTAAACACATCGAGATAAACTTTGCAATCTCTCTTCATATTGTTCCACCAAAATGTATGTGAAGATCACGATACATTTTAGTACTTCGAGGATGGATTGCAAATGGTGTTTTGTGTGCCTCCATCATAATCTTGTACTTCAAATCGTAGTCGTTAGGAACACAAAGTCAGAGTGGACTCAAGTATTCCTTCTTCATCAATTCTCGCTTAGGAATAGCTCCTTCTTGTACTTTCTTCTTCATACGCATCATTTCAAGATTCGGTGGCTTCGAAAGCGACTTTAACTTTATCGATTAAAAGTCGATTATACTCGTATATCATCACGTGGGTACCTAGAGTTTTCATCTCCATCTCTATTATTTGTAAATTATCTGAAATTAGTCTTTGACAATATCGTACTTTCGTTTTATATACGATCTTCTACTCAACACGTCACCTACCACGTTCGACTTTTCGAGGATGGCATGGTCGTCGAACATGTCTTTGAAATGAGTCTCCTCTTGAGTTCTTGAAGCTCTTCCCACATTCCTTGCTCCATTCGAATTTTGTATCTCTACGAAGTCGGATTGCGTTAATGGAATAGCGATTCGAGAATATCCTTCAACGAATCTCCGATAATAACCAACTAAGCCTGAAAGCTACGTCTTTCGATAAGCGACTTAAGTTGCTCTCAATCGTGACTAATATCCCAATCTTGGATAAGACGTCACAATGACACCTATCGATTTACTATCGCATGAATATGGCGTCCCTACAGAGAGAGTCGGCTTAGGTGAATTCCACAAAGGAAGTCACAAGATATAGGCTCGGTACCAAATTCTATAGTTGAATTTTAACTCCACGAAGTTCAATAGAGCCATTCGATATGAGATTTTAGAAATGAGTTTTCAAGGGTTCAAAGTCGATACAAAATTTAATATCGATCTTTGGGAGTAAACCAAGAAATTCTTCAGAAATACGTCGGGAAAAATCAATAACAACAGAATATTATTCAAATCGGCGTGTCTTTATTCAAACCCATAACATGGACTAAGAAAACTTGACATCCGTTTTCAATAAGCGAATAGCTTTATGATTAGATATGATAGTGATTGATTTTAATGGTTTAGTTGCTTGAATTAAATCCCTGAAGGTTGGTTAGGAATATGAAAACTAACAACCTTACGAAAACAATCAATTTTGGCATGATGAGTAGTTAACCAATCAATCCCTAAAATCACATCAAAAGCAAGTATCTTTAAAGAGATAAGGTCAACAGGTAAGGTGATGGTGCCAACTTGAATCAAACAAGATTTCTAAACAACGGATGTAATGAAAGTTTCTCCTAACGGATTCTCCATAAATAGGTCAAAGTCTAATTTCTCCGTAGTCAAGTTCAAACGTTGAGTATAAAGCAAAGAGAGATAAAAGAATGGGTAGAAACCCAGGTATCTAGTAAGGTATATACTTATAAGAATTTATAATTAACTAACTAACGTCTTAACCGTTCGGGTTCTTGCATTTTTGACCGGTCACGACAAAACTTCTTCCAAGAACCGATTGACTTTGACTTTTTCGGGACATCCTTTTTGAGTCACCATTCACGCCTGGACTTGGTTTCGATATCGTCATAATCTCGAAAGCGATATGTCTTCTTTTTCCACAATTATAGCATACCTTGGAAGGCTTTGAGCAGTTTGACCTTATATGTCCCTCTCTCTCCACATCTCTGTAGCATCTAAGCGGCGATCGTTCTCTTCCCTAGAATTTGTTGATGGTGTTGATGTTTACTGGCCGACGTCTTCCGTCATCGTTAAATCTTTTCTTTTAGATTGGACATCTCTTTCCATAATATCAGCGCGTCGATGCACTTTTTACCCATACGCATCACTCATTCTCACTCGCTCGGTTATTTCTTCTTTCAATTTCGATTCCACTTTATCATCATCTTATACTCGCCAAAGAGTGCTTACATTCAAGCATCACGTATCGGGTAACACAAGCTTGAATCGTTGCATCCTTTTGCTCCACATTTTCGCAATTCTTTAGCTTTTTCTTCTAACTCATGAATACGATTTTGCAATTCTATATTTCGATCATAAAATACCTCTAATAAAATCTCTTGGTACCTCTTCTTCCTCTTCTTCCTCACTCTCAATTTGTTACTCTCTGCGATTATCTCGGGTGCAACTATCAATTCTTCACTCACCACATGGATATCTCTAATTCCTTCTTCTTTGACATCACATTATCACGGTTGGCGATTAGAGAGTGTCTCCACGATCTCATTCACTCCATTGTTAACGTTTCTCAAAGCCCATTCTAAAAAAAACTATCATAAAACAAGGGTTAATTAAATAAATTAACAAATCACATAATACCCCTATAATATGACCAACCAACAAATAAGCTTAGGTAGGACACAATAGCGAAGGATTTACGTCTCTCCCTCCTAGTTTTATTCCCGATCTCCGCCAGAGATCATATCCCTAAGCTCGATACTAACCGTGGCGCCCCCAAAATAGGTATACATCACCCATTCCGAGTTATCAATACATATGGTACGTAAACAACTACAACTTTATTACTACAATGTAAGAAAAGCTGTGAGTTTAAATACAAATATTATCTTCAGACAATATCTATACTCAAATAAATCCTCATCACATTTATTGATACATTATTTTACAAAATGGTGAGGACTACTAAACAATCCTTTCTAAAACCTTCATTCCATACCCCGAAGCTGCATCGCATTATATTCTCGCCTCCCTCAGAGAAGAATGGAACAAAAAGGAAAAGGGTGAGCTCAACTAGCCCGGTAAAGAATATTATGACTAAGATAATATACAACAAATTATCGTTAGTCTTCAATGAAAAAAAATTTAATAGAATCTGATAGACAACAAATTTTAAATCAATATTCGCAATGTGAAATAATAATTCATAGAAGAGTTACGTAGAGAATGAAATCTACTATAATCTATGAATTTAAATAGATCCATCATCAATATTTTATCCTGTAACATCAATCAATATTCATCTCAAATCAAATATTCATCTTTTTGACTACTGAGCCAAAGATATTCATCAATCGGTCGTGTTCATCTCAACACTTTGTTCATCTTTGCACTAAAGGCCAAAGATATTCATCGATCGGTCATGTTCATTTAAACACCGCTCATCTTTGCACTCTGGGGCCAAAGATATTCTGCAGAAATCATTCATCTTTGCACTACAGGCCAAAGATATTCTTCAGAAATCATTCATCTTTGCACTACAGGCCAAAGATATTCAATAATATCATCATTTAAGACTGAGGATGATGAAAAATATTTTTAAAGAACGAATCTAGTGAAACAAAATGACAAGGATTAAGGATTAAGGATTAAGGATTCGTACTTTGTTTTATACATGTCCAACAATACCTCAAAAATAATCATAGTGGTGTAAAATTCAAGAATAATCAAAACATGGATACAATCAAAGCTAGTATCCAGAATAGATATTTTGGACGAAAAGAAGAAATTTTATTTTTCGATGAATAGTCTGCCAGATATCGTGAATAGTCAGATATCGTGAATAGTCCGATATCGTGAATAAGTAACTCAGACACCAAAAGATAGAAATTCCACAAAAAACATCTTCACGCTTTCATGAATAGTACTCGTGAATAAGAACTCGTGAATAGTAACTCATGAATAGTAACTTCGTGAATAGTAACTCATGAATAGTAACCCCGAGCATGAAAAAGTTCCAAATTTGATAAAAACTTCAGATCAATATTTCAAAGATAATGATATTGAAGAAATAATATCATTACTGAAAAAAATAATATCCTTACCTCAAAGAATCGAGACGCCGGAAGGAAAGGTCGGAAGTGATCTTTGAATGAAACTTAGATGAACAAAGAACTCTCAAAATATCTAAATACTCACAAAATACGCTCAATAATATAGAGAGAAAGAGAGAAAACTTTGTTTCGGTGTGATTTTCAATTCTAACTTAGCCTCTATTTATAGGAAAATGTTAGCCGTCAAGCAGACTTGACCTGCTACCTGATGGCTTTACCTGCTACTATTGCCACCCACCACAATTGAAATAAAATTCAGCACATTTCTTCACCAACCACAAGTGGGGCCCACTCAATTCTAGAATTTTCCACCAAAATCAATTGTAACCCTAATTTCCGAATCGAGACACCTCTTAAAATTCATAACAAATCATTCGTACATTTTAACGGTTCAAAATTTGTGGACATATACTCAACTTATGTATGTATAACATACCCAAAATTACCACAATCCAGCGGTCGGATTAAAAATTATAACCCCGCAATATATCTCAAAACCCCGATTTAATTTTTAATACCTCCAATCGATAAAATACCGATAAAACACCTCAACAATAATTTCTTCATTTATAACCACATAAATAAATCCATCATTTATATCCACATAAAATAAATATTTCTTTATCATATGAATCAATAATTAATTATTCACAAATAATATTACTGTAATCACAATTATAATAACCAGTAGTTCCCTCAGGAAAGAGGGGCTTTCAATAAGGATCTCTCATCTTGCGCGCATGATTAGGTGACCAAACCTCTCCTTAAATGTAACTTTCTAGACATTGCCAATAATGTTATCTAATAATATTATTCAAATAATATGAATTATTGATCCGATAATGGAAAATCTTGTGTAGTGACAATTATTGAACAACAATAATATAAAATATCAACGCAAAGAATTATTGAATCAATAAAATAAAATATTGAGCGAAGAATTCTCTGTGAAAATTATTGAGTAGTGCCATCTTACGTAAGGATCAATAATTCAACAATACTATGCAATAATGGTGTCTTCTTGTGCAACAACGCATATTATCGTATTTTAACCACCCTAGTATTCCAACAAATCTTAATTCAGAACAACTATGCCGTTATTTTAACCAACTTATATTTGTCGTTTTTCTCATCCAATCGCTTTTTCGTTATGGGCCCACACATGGTTTACGCTGGCGCATTTAATACGAATATTCCGACAAAGACGATCGAATATTCCACGACCAAACGAATATTCCCAAAACAACAATGAATATTTTATAACCACTTGCTTATTTTGAAATATTTGCGTATTTAACCCTTAACTATCCACATTAATCAAATCAACCCTTACTATTTCAAAATAATAAATAAAGGAAATTCCTTTTTATTTAAAAAAAATTCGGGGTCTTACATGAGGGCTTATACTTAGGTGCCTCAGTCACTTTTGAAGTTGAAAGTGTAACTCCCGAGGGCTGTTAATCAGGTTCCTCGATCACTTTTGAAGTTGAAAGTGTAACTTCCTAGGGCTGTTAGTCAGATGCCTCGATCACTTTTGAAGTTGAAAGTGTAACTTCCGAGGGCTGTTAATTAGGTGCCTCGATTACTTTTGAAGTTGAAAGTATAACTTTTTGTGATTCTCTTCTCATGTATAATACTTCTTTACCCACTTCAAGTTTAATGGGCCTGAGACAGCATCTGATCCCACACGAGATATCTTGCAATACCCGCTTTCGGAGATCTCTCGTACCCTATACGGGCCTTCCCATTTGGGGTAAAATTTGGTGGTTGGGGTCCCCCTCATGACTTGAGTTGTCGTTTTGAGCACCTGGTCTCCCACCAAAATTTGTCATGGTACCACCGCGGTATTGTATTGTCGTCGCAGTCTTTCATAGTACCATTCAAGCTTTTCTTTAGCCTTGTCTCAGAATTCAACTAAGGCTTCTAGGGTGGCTGGTCGGTTTTCTTCCTCGACTAAGCTTCGAAGTCTCATTCGAGCCGAAAGTATTTCTATTTCAGCGGGCAAGATAGCTTCTTCACCATAAACCTAAGCGTATGGGGTCTCACCTGTAGGCTTTCTTTTTGAACTTCGATATGCCCATAACACTATTGGTAGTTGCTTTGACCATGTCTTCAGATGATCATCTAGGGTTTTTGATAAAATTTTTATCAAGGTTTTGTTTGTAGCCTCTACTTGTCCGTTGCCTTTCGGGTAGTAGGGTGATGATTTGTAATGTTTCACCCTGTATCTTTTCATCAGATTTTTGACATCCCTATTGATGAAGGGAGTTCCATTATTCGAAAAAATGATCTTCGGGATCCCGAAACGGCAAATGATGTGCTCCTTGATAAAATTTGCCACTGCTGGTCCCGTGGCCTTCTTCAAGGGTATTTCTTCCACCCACTTTGTGTACATTTCGGTGGCAGTTAAAATCCATATATTACCCTTGGAATAAGGGTGAACAGGACCTATAAAGTCCATTCCCCATGTATAAAAGGGCCACGGTGTTGCCAAAGTTCGCAAATCCATGGCGGGGGCATGAATCAAGTTTCTATGTATTTGACAAATGTGGCACTTTTTAACAAATTCTAGACAATCTCCCTCCATCTTTGGCCAGTAGTAACCATGATCGATAAGTTGTTTGTACAACTTGGCTCCCTCTTGGTGTTCATCCTTGTGCATTTGGTAAACCAAATCTTTGGCTTCACCTAGTTCCAGACACCGTAGGGGCTTGACATTGAATCCTCTTCTAAACAATTCTCTATTTTTCAAGAAGAAACGTTGTGACTTCCTCTTGATTATAATTGCATCCTTCTTTTTGGTCGAAAGAGTCCCGCTTTGTAAGAACACTACATAAGGGATTTGCCAATCCACTATGTCTTCAATGAAGGCGCATTCATCCTCCCCAGGGTATTATTGGCATGAAACACATTGGCGTTGTCGGGAATCTGTTTTCTTCTTCATTTCAGGCCAATAATACCTTTGACGTTGTAGCCTAAGATACAGGCCTATGTCTGCCAATCCGCAGTTCTCGTCATGCACCTGATGTAAGACTCTATTTGCTTCTTGCCTCCCCAAGCATCGTGTCAATACACCGTCTGCTTCTTTGTGATATAAGACACCTTTGATGATGTTGTACTTCTATAACTTTACGATAGGTATTGTTCCCTCCTTTGTTTGCAATTGATGGGAGATGTCATGTCGCCAATCATCTATCATGTCTTTGGGGAATAATTTTAGCACAGTGGTTGGGAGGGTTCTCTTCATTACCTTTACATCCAAATCCTCTCCTTGGACATAGACTCGAGACGCTACTGTTGCTAGTGCATCAGGTTGTTTATTCTGTTCTCTTGGCACATATTCAATCACCACCTTCCTGAAAGCCTCCATCACCTTTTGTGCTACGGTTCGATATGGCGCCAAGATAGGTTCCTTCACTCCGAATTGGCCACTTATCTGTTGCACTATGAGGTTTGAATCTCCCTTCACTTTAAGATGTTTGGCTCCCAATTCTTGAGCCGCTAACAATCCTAGTATGAACGCCTCATATTCTGCTTCATTGTTTGTGCAAGGGAAATCCAATTTGTATGACAAGGCCACTTCATTTCCTTCTTTGGTGGTCAACACCACTCCTGCTCCGCCTTTACCTTCTGCAGATTATCCATCAAAAGCCAAACTCCACCATTCTGGGTCCTCATCCATCAACTCGATTGATTCTACTTCTCCACCCGTAAGATCCTCAGAAGGGAGTTAATATTCTTCATTTGGAAATTGAGCCAGCAGGTCTGCCAAGGCTTGACATCGGATCGCTTTCAGTGTTACACACTTGATGTCGTACTTTGAAAAAATCATCATCCATCTAGCAGGTCTTCCTACTAATGCTGGCTTAGTTAATAGGTATCTGATTGGATCAGTTCTTGTTGCAAGTTTTACTTCGTGCGCTAAAAAATAATGCTGCATTTTCTACGCAAAGAACACCAATGCTAGGCAATGCCTCTCTGCCTGTGAATACCTGGTTTTCGGTCCTCTGATTATCCGGCTAATGTAATACACAGGTTGTGACGACCCCAAAAATAGGTCCACCCGACCCATTCTGAGTCGCAAGATATCACTCTATAAAAATCAAATACAACTTCATTTATACAACTGTTGAACTGTAGTGCAGAGTACGACAACGGATAAGCTGTGAGTTTCAATACAAATGTATGTAACTCTCATGGTGCCTTGACCACAACCTTACAATGGTACGTTACATAAAAGTACAGCCAATAACTATTTTAGAAATTAAAATCTTTGGAAAGTGCTCAAGGAAACCTTCGTACATGGGAGGCCATGAATCTAAGTTATGATAGATATCATATCCTCAGAGAATTATCCTTGGTTGATCCAATAGATCCCAAAGAAAAACGAGAAGATTAGTATCATGTTCCTTCCAATGATGAGTCTTCTCTTGACATATAATTATCTCAGTTGTCTCCAAGTGAGAATTATATTTCAAATATACTCCAAGATCATATAGGTAGTGCTCGTAGATATACTCAAAAAGTGGATGTGCACAACCCTGACTTATGATAACACAAGATTGTATGTCATTAGACATCTTGTATGATAGTGGCAAAACACCCTTCCAAAGTTGGGTTCTCATCATCCTATTGTTGTTCACCAAAATCAATTATTAAGTGAAATACGACACGCACATCTTAGTTCCTCAATGAAATTATATATTGCATGTCATGTCTTTTTATAATGTATTGAGAAACTTCAATAGTCTCGAACCATCTCACTATTTCTCTGTTATCCCCGCTTGACCCAGCTACACTTTAATTACCTGAAAGGAATTGTGAAGAAAAAGGGTAAGCACAACTAGCCCAGTAAAGAATATCATGACTAAAGATAATTAAATTATCAATAGCCTTCATCAATAATAAATCAAAGATTTAGAACATAGGGTAGATGATAAAAATTTTCAACCATAGTTGCAGCGGAACGAGCAATCCATTAGAAGAGTCAAATAGACCATCAGGTCTATTATCTCCTCCATGTTAAAAGTCCACCAATAATGTTTTATCCTTGTAACATCAATCAATAATTCCTGTCCACAATCATATGAATAACTCATAATCATAATTGTGATTTTGAATTCCTTTTCGCACCCAAGACGAAGATAATTTACATCACCTATCTTCACCTGAAACATCAAAAATCATTGTTATACCAAATCACAATTCCTACTCATAATACTACTAATAAATTCATCTTTGCACTACGGCCAAAGATATACAACTATATAACCAATAATCAACAGTTCATCTTTGCACTACAGGCCAAAGATATACAACTGTAAAAGCAATAATGCTGAGACTCAACTTAATAGTATCACGACCACGAATTATCCATGCTGTAAGACCCCAACTTATTATTAATGAAATTTAATTTTCTCTATTTATTATTTTGAAATAGTAAGGGTTGATTTGATTAATTTGGATAGTTAGGGGTAAAATACGCAAATATTTCAAAATAAGCAAGTGGTTATAAAATATTCATTGTTGTCGGGGAATATTCGTTTGGTCGTGGAATATTAAATCTTGTCGGGGAATATTAAATGCGGCGCAAGCGACCGTAATGTGGGCCCCATAACTGAAAAGCGATTGGATGAAGAAAAATGACAAATATAAGTTGTTTAAAAATAACAGGCGTAGTTATTCTGAATTATCATTGTTAAAATACTTCCGGTGGTTAAAACACAAGAAGACTGCGGTATTGCACCAATTATTGATTCTTACGTAAGAAGGCACTTACTCAATAATGGTTACAAAGAATTATCGCTCATTCGATATTTTATTTTATTGATTTAATAATTACTGCGTTGATATTTTATATTCTTTCGTTATTTCAATAATTGTCATTACAAGTATTTTCCATTATCGGAGCAATAATTCATATTATCCGAATAATATTATTGGATAACATTATTGGCAATGTCTAAAAAGTTCTGCTTCAAAGAGAGGTTTGGTCACCTAATTCATGGCGCCAAGAAGGAGAAATCTTTATTGGAAAGCCCCCTCTTTCCAGGAGGCGCACGGTTGTCAATATTGTGATTTCGTAATATCATTTGTGAATAATTAATTATTGATTCATATGATAAGAAAAATATTGATTTTATGTGGATATAGATGAGAAATTTTTTAATGTGACAATTGTTGAAAATTGAAATTTTATCTTTTTCGATAAAATAATTCATTTAAATATATTATTATATTTTAATAATATAATAATGGTGATATTTTTAAAACGAGTGTGGGATATATGAGTATCTGAGGAGGAAGAGTATTTTTGTTGCAATAAATGTTTAAAACATGTTAAAATGTAAATTGGACCCCATTTATCGAATTGAAATTTGATTATAGCTTTGTAAAATCGCTTCGTTTGTGGATTTCGGTCAAATTGCATTTGGAATTCGGAAAAATTTCTTCGCAAAGTTGTAGAGAATTGAATTTCCTATAGTGAGTCGAGAGTTTGAATTTTCCGACAAAGGGCTATTTATTGTGAATTATGAAGTTTCAAGCTCTCAAATAATTAATTTTTGGAAGTATAAAATATTTAAAATGTCAAAACATTTTTGTCATTATTATGGGTCTTGCATGTGTTAGAAGTGGCTGAATTCAGATCTCTAAATGTGGGCGTAGGAATAAAAATTAATAAATTAATATTTTAATAAATTTTCGCTTTGGTGTTCTAAGCATTTTTCTATAAATAGGTGCTTAGGTTAGAATTGAAAATCACACGTAAACCCAAGTTTCTCTTTATATTATCGAGTTTATTCTTGTGAGTATTGTGAGTATACTTTGAGTATTGATATACGGCAAAAGTTCAAGTCATAGCTTATATCCTGTTTCAAATTCAAATTTAAGATCGATCTTTCAAGGTAAGGGATATTATTATTTTTTTCATAATGATATTATTTCTTCAATATCATTATCTTTGAAATATTGATACGAAATTTTTATCAAATTTGGAACTTTTTGGTGTTTGAGATACTTATTCACGATACTAAGACTATTATTCACGATATCTGAGATTATTCACGAATCACGACCTTTATTCATCGAAAAATGAAAATTTTTCTTTTCGTCCCAAAATATCTATTGTGGATACTAGCTTTGATTGTATCCGTGTTTTGATTATTCTTGAATTTTACACCACTATGATTATTTTTGAGGTATTTTTGGATATGGATAAAACAAAGTACGAATCTTTAATCCTTAATCCTCATATTTTTTTTCACTGGATTCGTTTTTTTAAAAATATTTTCATCATCCTCACCTTAAATGATGATATTATTGAATATCTTTGGCCCGTAATGCAAAGATGAATGATTTCGATGAATATCTTTGGCCCAGAAAGTGCAAAGATGAGCAGTGTCTAGATGAATACATGATTAATGATGAATATCTTTGGCTCGTAGTGCAAAGATAAATATTTGATTCCGGATGTATGTTGATTAATGTTACAGGGGATAAAAGATGATTTATTTAACTTTTAAATTCATACATAGAAGATAGTAGTTTGCATTCTCTACTTAACTCTTCTAATGAATTATTATTTACGCGAATATTGGTTTAAAAACTTGTTGTCTATCAGATTCTATTAGTTTTTTTTTCTGTTGAAGACTAATGATAATTTGTTGTATATTATCTTAGTCATAATATTCTTCTTGGGCTAGTTGAGCTCACCCTTTTTCTTTTTGTTCCATTTTTCTTCTCGTGAGGCGAGAATATAGCGAGTTCGAAGCCTGGGGTATGGAATGAAGGTTACAGAGAGAGTTGTTTAGTAGTCCTCACCATTTTGTAAAATAATGTATCAATAAATGTGATGAGGATTTATTTGAGTATAGATATTGTCTAGAAGATAATATTTGTATTCAAACTCACGCGCTTTCTTGTTGTAATAATAAAGTTGTAGTTGTTTTACGTACCATGTATTGACAACTCGGAATGGGTGATGTATACCTATTTTGGGGCGTCACGGTTGGTATCGAGCTTAGGATATGATCTCTGCAGAGATCGGGAATAGAACTAGAGGGGAGAGCGAGTAAATCTTTCGTTAAGGTGTCATACCTAAGTTTATTTGTTAGTTGGTCAAGGTATATAAGGATATTATGTGATATATTGATTTCCTTAATTAACCCTTGTTTTATACGATGAGATTTGAGAATGTCGATCGAGAATATTAACAATGGAAATGAGGCGTGGAGACGCTTGTATTTCACCAACGAGGAGAACATGCAACAGTCGACAATGTTCCTCCCGTTAACAACATCATTGAAAGCGGATGATGAACGAGGGATGTTTAAAAGCTTTTTGCGATTCATGCAAAAATCGCGGGCGAGGAGACTCGTGTTCAAAATACAGGAGGAAATGATAGTAATTCATGGGTTGTCACAAACAAGCGATTCAAAGAGTTGGGACCACAGAATTTAAGGGAAAGCCGATCCGATCATGGCGAAACATGGGTTAAGCAAATTACCAAGATATTCGATGTCTTGGGATGCACGGAGGAACAGAAGGTTCCATTCGCCACCTTTATGTTCCGTGGCGAAGGCGAGACTCATTGGTGGGAGTTTGTGAAAGCGTACCCATCCGGCCAAGACTTTCAAGATGTCTTGGGAGACATTTCAGAAACTATTTAATGACAAATACTTTCCGAAAGTGTTCATTATATGAAGGAAGTGGAGTTCATCGATTAGAACAAAACAACACGACGGTGTCTCAAAGACGAGGCAAAGTTTGCAGAGTTATCCGGTTTGTACCTCATTTGGTGGAGAATGAGGAACGATGACGCTCGGATGTTTCTAAGAGGTTTGAAACTCTGATACGACAATATCTCATTTCTCATAAATTTTTTCTCTATTCGGATGTTGTTAATGTGGCTCAATTGTTAGAGCGAGATAACGAGTATGTTCAACCGAGGGACCATAACCAGGATCGTACGGAGATAGTAGTCAATAGAATAATGATAACCGGCGGAGAAAGAAGCAGACGGACAAAATGGTAACCACTACCGGTGGTAATCGTAGCCATGAAAATAGAAGAAGCGAGTCGGGAGGAGATTTTAAAAGAGGAGATTTAACAACGACCATGTGAAGGACAGCGGTCTTAAGATCAATCGGTTCTAAGGGAGGAGAACGACCATTTGGTCGTATCTGCTACAAATGCGGAAAAGAGGACATATCGGTCAAACGCCCCACAACATTCAAGGTATGCTATAATTGTGGAAAGGAAGGACATATCGCCGAGATTATGCTGATGAGCGAAACCTAGTTCAATGAGGGACGGTGACTCGAAAAGATCGTCCCGAAAAAGTCAAAGTCAACGATTAGGGAAGAAGCGTTTGTTGTGATCGGTCAAAATGCGAGAACCCAAATGAGGTGATCACGGGTAAGCTATTTATAAATTCTTGAGAAGTTTATACCTTACTTGATAACGTGCTACCCATTCATTTATCTCTCCCGCATGTGCTCAACGTTTAAACTTGACTCAGGAGAAATTAGACTTTGACCTATCTGTGGAAACTCCGCTAGAGAAACTTTCATCACATCCATTTGTTTATAAATCTTGTTTGATTCAAGTTGGCACCATCACCTTACCATTGACCTTATCTCTTTAAAGATACTTACTTTTGATGTGATTTTAGGGATTGATTGGTTAACTACTCATCATGCCAAAATTGATTGTTTTCGTAAGGTTGTTAGTTTTCATATTCCTAACCAACTTTGTTGTAAGAATTCAAGCAACTAAACCATTAAAATCAATCAACGTCATATCTAATCATAAAGCTATTCGTTTATTGAAAAACGGATGTCAAGCTTTCTTAGCCCATGTTATGGATTTGAATAAAGACACGTCAAATTTGAATAATATTCTGTTGTTATTGACTTTTCCGACGTATTTCTGAAGAACTTCCGGCCTACCCCGTAGCGTGAAGTTGAATTCTTTATTGATCTTGAACCCGTACAAAGCCCATTTCTAAAACCCCATATCGAATGGCTCTATTGAACTTGGGAGTTAAAGGTCCAACTACTGAGGAATTGTTGGACATCGGTTTCATTCGTCCTAGTACATCTCCTTGGGGTGCTCCTGTTTTATTCGTGAAAGAAGAAAGGCGGGAGTATGCGACTTTTGTATTGACTATTGGGAATTGAACCATGTCACCATCAAGAATAGGTATCCTCTACCTCGTATTGATGACTTGTTTGACCAATTGCAAGGGCACAATTCTTTTCAAAAATCGATCTTCGATTCGGATATCATCATTGAAGATTAGGCGAGGATATTCTAAAGCGCGCTTTAGAACTCTAAGACGGGCATTATGAATTCTTAGTCATGTCTTTCGGATGACTAATGCTCCTCGCGACTTTCATGGATATGATGAACCAGAAGTATTCAAGGAATATTTGGATCAATTCGTTGTTGTCTTTATTGATGACATCCTCATATATTCCAAAAGCCGTGAAGATCATGAGCACCATTTGAAAGTCGGTACTCCAAAGTCTTCGTGAAAACCAACTATATGCCAAATTGAAGAAATGCGAGTTTCGGCGAGGAAGTAGCATTCCTTGGGCACGTGGTGTCGAAACATGGAGTATCATTGATCCGCGAAGATTGAAGCAATACAAAGTTAGAGCAACCAAAAGTTGGTGATCAATCACGTAGCTTCTTGGCTTATTTGGTTATTATCGGAGATTTGTGGAAGGTTTTTTCAAATCGCTACTCCATTAACCCGCCTAACTAGGAAGGATACAAAATTCATTTCGAGCGAAGAATGCGAGAAGAGTTTCCAAGAGCTTAAGAGGAGACTCATTTTAAGACTGTTTCTAACAATACCATCCGGTACGGATGGATTTGTTATCTACAAATGATGCTTGTGCAAAGGGTTAGGATGTGTTCTCATGCAACGTTGGAAAGTCATAGCTTATGCCTCGCGACAACTTAAAGAATATGAGAGGAATTATCCTACTCATGATCTAGAGTTAGCGGTGATCGTTTCCATGCTTAAAGATATGGAGGCACTATCTATATGGGGAGAAAGTGGAGATATATTTAGACCATAAAAGCCTTAAATATTTCTTCACTAAAAAGAACTCAACATCGGCGGCAATGACGTTGGCTCGAGCTATTGAAAGACTACGACCACACTATTCAATACCATCCCCGGAAAAGCGAACGTGGTAAATGACGCGTTGAGTAGAAGATCATATGCGGGGAATGAGTGCGATGATGTCAAGTATATGCATGAGAGCCAACTTTAATAGAAAAAGTTAAGGTCGCTTTCGAGCCACCGTGGGCCGGAAATGATGCGTATGAAGAAGAAAGTACAAGAAAGAGCTATTCCTAAGCGAGAATTGATGAAGAAGGAATACTTGAGTCCACTCTAGACTTTGTGTCCCTAACGACTACGATTTGAAGTACAAGATTATGATGGAGGCACACAATACACCATTTGCAATCCATCACGGAAGTACTAAAATGTATCGTGATCTTGACATACATTTTGGTGGAACAATATGAAGAGAGAGAGATTGCAAAGTTTATCTCAATGTGTTTAACTTGTAAGCGTGTAAAGGCGGAGCATCTAGTACCTAAGGGTCCGTTGCAACCACTTGAGATTTTGAAATGGAAGTGGGAACATATTACCATGGATTTCGTTACGGGTCTTCCTACGGTTTCTCAAGGCATCAATGTTATTTGGGTTATTGTTGATAGATTAACCAAGTCTCCGCTTTCATTTCTTGCCGTCACGGAGACTTATTCCTTGAACGTCTTCTTGCTAGTATGTACGTGAATGAGATTGTGAGGTTGCATGGCATACTGTATCCATAGTTTTGGATCGTGACCCAAGATTCACTTCAAGATTTTGGGTTAGCTTGCAAAAAGCTATGGGCACGGATTTACGATTTGATTCGGCATACCATCCTCAAACCAGACGGACAATCGAAAGGACTATTCAAAATCTTGAAGATTTATTAAGACTCAATGTCCCCAGACTTCAAGGCGGTTGGGATAAGTATTTACCATTGGTGGAATTCTACTACAACAACAAGTTATCGTGCAAGTATAGGTGTGGCTCCATTTGAAGCATTATATGGACGAAAGTGTTGCTCTCCAGTATGTTGGGACGAGGTGGGTGAAGCAACATTGTTGGGACCCGAGTTGGTACGTATGACTACGGAAAAGATTCAAATGATTCGACAACGTATACAAACGGCACAAGATCGACAAAAGAGTTATGCGGATCTTCATCGAAAGGACGTGGAATTTAGTGTAGGGGATCATGTATTGTTGCGAGTTGCTCCATGGAAGGGAGTTACAAGATTTGGGAAGAGAGAAAGCTCAATCCACGATTTATTGGTCCATTTCAAATTCTTGACCGAAGTAAGAAATGTAGCCTATAGACTCGCGTTACCTCGAGTATATGTCTCGTGTTCATAATGTGTTTCACATATCGTGCATTCGTAAATATGTGAAAGACCCGAACCACGTTATAGAGTTAGAATCGGACGAGATAGTCAAGACTTAACGTATGAGGAGGTACTGTCAAGATCTTGGATAGGAAAGAGCATGTCCTACGCGCAAAGGTCATACCACAAGTTAAAGTTTTGTGGAGGAACCATGCTATAGAGGAAATGACCTGGGAGTTGGAAACGGAAATGAAAGCGTGGTATCCTCACCTTTTTGAAACACTGTGTACGACGTCAATTTCGAGGATAAAATTTCATAAGGAGGGAGGTTGTAAGACCCCAACTTATTATTAATGAAATTTAATTTTCTATTTATTATTTTGAAATAAGTAAGGGTTGATTTGATTAATGTGGATAGTTAGGGTAAAATACATAAATATTTCAAAATAAGCAAGTGGTTATAAAATATTCATTGTTGTCGGGGAATATTCGTTTGGTCGTGGAATAATCGTCTTTGTCCGGGAATATTCAGACGACAGTAGCGACCCATATGTGGGCCCCATAACTGAAAGCGATTGGATGAAGAAAAGCGACAAATATAAGTTGTTTAAAAATAACGGCGTAGTTATTCGTTAATATCTTTGTTAAAATACTCTTGTGTTTAAAACACAAAGATGGCACCAGTATTGCACCAATGATTGATTCTTACGTAAGAAGGCACTACTCAATAATGGTTCTGATGAATTATTGCTCAAAGTATTTTATTTTATTGATTTAATAATTCTTTGCGTTGATATTTTATATTCATTGTTATTTTAATAATTGTCATTACACAAAGATTTTCCATTATCAGAGCAATAATTCATATTATCTGAATAATATTATTGAATAACATTATTGGCAATATCTAGAAGTTTCATCTAAGGAGAGGTTTGGTCACCTAATTGCGGCGCCAGAAGAAGGAGAAATATTTATTGAAAAGCCCCTCTTTCCTGAGGCGCTGCTGGTCACAATATTGTGATTTCGTAATATTATTTGTGAATAATTAATTATTGATTCATATGATAAGAAAAATATTGATTTTATGTGGATATAGGCGGAGAAAATTTTAATGTGACAATTGTTAAAAATTGAAATTTTATCTTTTTCGATAAAATAATTATTTAAATATATTATTATATTTTAATAATATAATAATGGTGATATATTTTACAACGAATGTGGGATATATGAGTATACGAGGAGGAAGAGTATTTTTGTTGCAATAAATGTTTAAAACATGTTAAACATGTCGGTGGACCCCATTTATTCGTCGAAATTTGATTATACACGTAAAATCGCTTCGTTTGTGGATTTCATCAATTTTTGTTTGGAATTCGGAAAATTTTCTTTCGCAGTTGTAGAGAATTGAATTTCCTATAAAAAGTCGCTAGTTTCGAATTTTCTGACAAAAGGGCTATTTATTGTGAATTATTGAAGTTTCGAAGCTCCGAAATAATTAATTTTTGGAAGTATAAAATATTTAAAATGACAAAAACGTTTTTTGTCATTATTGTGGGTCTTGCATGTGTTAGAAGTGGCTGAATTCAGATCTCTAAATGTGGGCGTAGGAATAAAAATTAATAAATTAATATTTTAATAAATTTTCTGCTTTGGTGTTCTAAGCATTTTCCTATAAATAGGGTGCTTAGGTTAGAATTGAAAATCACACCAGAAATTGAAGTTTTCTCTCTCTATATTATCGAGCGTATTCTTGTGAGTATTTTGAGTATACTTTGAGTATTCTTTATACTCGGTCTGCAAGTTCAAGTCATAACCTATATCCAGGTGTTTCAAATTTGTAAATCGATCTTTTCGAGGTAAGGGATATTATTATTTTTTTCGTAATGATATTATTTCTTCAATATCATTATGCTGAAATATTGATCCGAAGTTTTTATCAAATTAGGAACTTTTGGTGTCGGAGTTACTATTCACGTATACGACACTATTCACGAATACGACACTATTCATCGAAAAATGAAAATTTTCTTTTTCGTCCCAAAATATCTATTGTGGATACTAGCTTTGATTGTATCCTTGTTTTAATTATTCTTGAATTTTACACCACTATGATTATTTTTGAGGTATTTTTGGACATGGATAAAACAAAGTACGAATCCTTAATCCTTAATCCTTGTCATTTTGTTTCAATTGGATTCGTTTATTTAAAATATTTTCATCATCCTCGGTCTTAAATGATGATATTATTGAATATCTTTTGGCACGTAGTGCAAAGATGAATGATTTTGATGAATATCTTTGGTCCAGAGTGCAAAGATGAGCAGTGTCTAGATGAACATGACCGGTGATGAATATCTTTTGGCTGTAGTGCAAAGATGAATATTTGATTCCAGATGTATGTTGATTGATGTTACAGGGATAAAAGATAGACGACAAACTTTTAAATTCATACATAGAAGATAGTAGTTTGCATTCTCTACTTAACTCTTCTAATGAATTATTATTTCCGCTGCGAATATTGGTTTAAAACTTGTTGTCTATTGTATTCTATTAGTTTTTTTTTCCTGTTGAAGACTAATGATAATTTGTTGTATATTATCTTAGTCATAATATTCTTTACTGGGCTAGTTGAGCTCACCCTTTTCCTTTTTGTTCCATTTTTCTTCTCAGGAGGCGAGAATATAGCGAGTACGAGCCTGGGGTATGGAATGAAGGTTTCTAGAGAGTTGTTTAGTAGTCCTCACCATTTTTGTAAAATAATGTATCAATAAATGTGATGAGGATTTATTTGAGTATAGATATTGTCTAGAAGATAATATTTGTATTCAAATTCACGACTTCTTGTTGTAATAATAAAGTTGTAGTTGTTTACGTACCATGTATTGACAACTCGAGAATGGGTGATGTATACCTATTTTGGGGCGTCACGGTTGGTATCGAGCTTAGGGATATAATCTGGCGGAGATCGGGGAATAGAACTAGGAGGGGAGAGACGAGTAAATCTTTTCGCTAGTGTGTCATACCTAAGTTTATTTGTTAGTTGGTCAGTATATAAGGATATTATGTGATATATTGATTTTCTTAATTAACCCTTGTTTTATGACAAAGATTTGAGAATGTCGATCGAGAATATTAACAATGGAAATGAGACCGTGGAGACGCCTTTGTACTCAACAACGAGGAGAACGTAACAGCAGTGGCAATGTTCCTCCCGTGAACAACACCACCGAAAGCGAGATGATGAACGAGGGATGTTTAGAAGCTTTTTGCGATTCATGCAAAATCGCAGACGAGGAGACTCGTGTTCAAATCTGAGGAGGAAATGATAGTGATTCACGGGTTGTCACAGCCCAGCAAATTCAAATAGTTGGGACCACTGAATTTAAGGGAAAGCGGATCCGATCATGGCGGAAACATGGGTCAAGCAAATTATCAAGATATTCGATGTCTTGGGATGCACGGAGAGCAGAAGGTTCCATTCGCCACCTTTATGTTAAAAGTGGCGAAGTGATCTTGGTGGGAGTCGTGAAGCGCACTCATCCATCCAACTTTTCAAAGATGTCTTGGGAGACATTTCAAAGAATTATTTAATGACAAATACTTTACTAATAACATATTTAACTCATTTACTTCACATAACATATTTAACTCATTTGCTCATAACTAGATCATTTTCATGAAAAATACCAAATCAGTCCCAAAATATTTCTTTTTCTCGGGATTTAGCAGAATATAGTCCCATATTGAACATATATTTTTCTCAGAATTTTTAAAATTCATTTACTATTTTTCAAAAATTATTTTCTAATTATTTCCTTAAGAAATTAGCTACCTCAAGTTTAACTCCAGAAATTCCCAAATCTTGGCAAGATCTTACACATGTTAACGTGATCTTCTAGTTTAAATTTTAAGGTCATCGGAGTTATAGAACTCCGGTTATAGCATTTTTCGTCGAAAAAACCTAAATATTGAAATGGTCATAACTTGCTCATTTTAAGTCGGAATGAGCTCATTTTTGGACAGGATGTACTTTATACCATATATTTTTATGTCCCAAAAGGCAAGAATTTTTCTTACAAATTAAGTGGTCAAAAATGTCCTTTTAAAATATGGACAGTAGCTTTTTAAGCATTTCCAGATTTTTCATTCTTTACTAAAATCATTCCACACGAAAATCTATAAATCCTTTTTAAGTGATTCCACTTGAATAAGTTAGGAAACTCGTAGATCTAACTCTAGAACTTGACCACACTCAAAAATTCGAAATATAATAGGAGATATGGTCAATTGAATTTCATGTTCTATTTTCACCAAAATCTGATTTTTCAACCCTTTGTGATTTCTAAGAAACTTTCATGTTTTCTCATAATAACCAACATAACCCATGATTTTTCATCAGTCCAATGCTTTTATTATGACTTTCATCATAATCCACGTAAACAGATCATTTCCACAATTTAATAAGGAATGAATACAAAGGATCATTCACCATGCATGTGGTAATCCACATGCAAAAAGTTATTCTAATGAATAATAAAGAATGGAATACCAGAAAGATTCCCCATGCATGCGATAGAGACCTCTCATGCATGTAAAAGTTATTCCCAATGTAATAATAAAGAACAAAACAAAGTCAAAGTAATTTCGCACCGGCATGGGATATTCCAAATGAATAATAAATAATGGAACCAAGTCCAAGGCGTGAACGCGATACGGGATATTAACGAGAATAATAAAGAACGGAATAATAGAAGAATTTCACCATGTATGCGGTACTTTGCATATACGAGTTATTCCAACATAATAATAAAGAATGGAATAATGAAGAATTTCACCATATATGCAGATTGCGATATCTGAGTTATTCCAACATAATAATAAGGAATAGAATAATAGAATAATTTCACCATGTATGCAGTAGTTCACATAGACAGGTTATTCCAACATAATAATAAGGAGTGGAATAACAATAAATCTCTTCATGAATACGGAAGAAATAAAATCCCTTACGAGTACAACAAATAATATCCTTTACCTCAAAATAAGACTGGATACTGGAATAGTGAGGTAACAAACTGCTCTTCCTCTTTCTCTCTATAATTTCTCTATATAATAATGGCTTAAAACTTTAGTGAATTAGTGAGAAATAAAGGAAGAATGAGCTTCTATTTATAGAAAAAAATAGTTTCGATAATTGCAGATTTTGGGGCTCAAAAAATTATAATATAATACCTCCAATTTTTCTTTCATTTTTAATTTAGTCCTGCAAGTATTATCAAACTTGCACCACCTCCCCTAATAGTAAATCATGTGATTCAATAGTTCAATCATGTGAATCAATATTTATAATCATGTGAAAATATGAATTACAGTATAGTACCTCCATCTATGCCTCCATTTTTAACTTAGTCATGCAAGTATTATCAATCTTGCACCAACTCCTCTAATAGTACAAGAATGTGATTCAATAGTACACACATGTGAACAAATAGTTATATGAGCATGTAAATTAGTAGCAATTAATTGCTCATTTATCCGATAAATTACCCGATTTATCAATATAACCCCAAACATCTATTATCATCGGAATAAATGTCGATTTCAACTAACACCAATAATTCCAACACAATGGAACTATCAAATTCATCTTTAATCAACACGAACTTATTCATCATTAATATCATAACTCACAATATTTAACAACCGTGTCGTTTTGTAGGAAAGAGGGCTTTCGATAAGGATTTCTCCTTATCATAGCGCATGATTAGGTGACCAAACCTCTCCTTGGTAGAACTTCTAGACATTTTAAATATTGCAATTTAATAATATGAATAACTTTTTCGTCTCAATTATTGATTTAATAATATATCATATAATGCAGATGATACTCTGACAATATTCGAATCAATAATATGAGAGATATGATGCAGCAATTACTGTAGCAATAATTGAGTATAACTGAGTGACTTCTCAAATAAGCATCAATAATCGATGTCGTGTACTACCATGCAACCACGCGTATTTTACCACCGATTATTTTATAACAACTTACTTACTTTGCAAAATTTTCACATATCACCCTTAACTTTAACCTTTATCAATTTAACCATTTACTAAATAGAATAATTATAAGAAAATTGAATACTTTCATTTTATAAAATTCGGGGTCTCACAGAGGTTTCTCTTCTCCATCCACCTCCTGCGTGATCAATCCACCTATGGACTTCTTGGTAGATGTGATGTATAACTGCAACGGTGTTCCTCTTTGTGGCACTACCATCGTTTGCGCTGAAGCCAAAATTCTTTTCACGTTTTTAAAGGCTTATTGTTGATCTTTCCCCCAGTCCCATTGTGCATTTCCTTTTAGCAATTTTCCGAAAGGTTCTATAACTTCAGCTAATGCTGGCATAAATCTTCTCATGTATGAAACTTTCCCTAGAAAGCTCTTCAACTATTTCTGCGTTTTTGGTGGAGGCATCTCTGTGATTGCCTTCGCCTTGCTTGGGTCTGCTTCTAAACCTCTGTTGTGCACTAAGAAGCCCAAGAATTTTCTAACCATCATTCCAAAGGCGCACTTCTTTGGATTCATCCTCAACTTATACCTTCGGCATCGCTCAAAAACTTTCCTCAGGTCCTCTACATGAGTTGTCGTTTTCTTGGATTTCACTACTATGTCGTCCACGTAGTCCTCCACTATATCATGAATCATGTCATGAAATATGACGTGCATTGCCCTTTGATAAGTTGCCCCCGCATTCTTCAACCTGAATGACATTACTATATAGTAGAAATTCCCAAATGGGAATGCGAAAAGGTCATTAACTCGTGATCTTCTACTTAACATCTTTATCTAATTGTAACCCACAAACCCGTCCATGAATGACATCATCTCATGATTAGCCGTTACATCTACCAAAGTGTCTATGTTGGGTAATGGGTACATGTCCTTCGGGCATGCCTTGTTCAAGTATCTGAAATCCACACATATTCGTAGCTGTCCATTTGATTTCTTTATTGGTACAATGCTTGATAGCCATGTTGGATGTTGAATTGGCTTGATGAACCTTACTTCCAGCAACTTATTGATCTCTTCTTTTATTTGAGTTTTGACTTCGGGTACATAGTTGAAAGGTGCTTACTTTACTGGCTTCATTCCCGGGCTTATGTTTAGATTGTGCTCCACAATATCCTTGTCCATTCCAGGCATCTCGTCATAATTCCAAGAAAAGACATCCCTATACTCTCGTAATAATTGTACAAGCTCCTTCTTCTGGTTAGCATCCAGCTCCTTTTTGACATAAGTCGGCCTTGGCGTTCCTCCCTCTATTGCCAAATTAGCTTCCTCTAATTCATTTTGTTGAGATTTTGGCCTATCCTCGAAGCACTTTGGAGTTGGTTCTACCGTTTGCTGTATAACTTCTTCTCCTTCATTATTGCTGGAGACACCTCCTGAGCCATTGGGTTCGCACGCTTCCTTGGGCTCTTCCCCCTTGCACCGTCATAATTAAAACAACACCTTTCCGTCGAATTTAACAACACTTTCCCATTTTTTCTTCTGGCTATCCTCAGATTGTGCCATCCGCTTAGCATTTATTATATTTCTGGCATCTTCAGGGTATGCTGGCCTTTTCTTTTCTTCTCTTCCTTCTTTCTCTAGGTCTACTACCACTGGCTTCTTATTTTTGGAACATTCTCCGTGTTCCGAGGTTTTCTTCTTCTCTTTTTCTGCAGGCACGAACCTATCTTCCTGTACTTCCTCCCAACTTACTAGTCTTAGGGAATCAGGCCTTGCAATTTGGTTCTCTCCCTCTTCAGCGACATCATCGAAGAAAGTTGCTTCGGTGATGTGTGCCTCCTTTAGTCCAAAGGGATTTCGAGTTGCTGGTACCTTCACTTCTCTCTCTTTCTAGATAGCCTTCAAGAACTGATGAAAGATCGAGGGTACCACCCTGTAGTCATTTTGCCAAGCCCTTCCTAGCAAGACATGATATGTTGCATCCACCTCGGCAACATGGAACATTACAGGCCCTCGAATCTTCCCAACTTGCATGTCCACCTTGATGTGCCCCAAGGTTCTTGTGCTCTGGTTGGCGAATCCTGTAATGTTTGTTTGTTCCTTCACAATCTTTTTCTCTAGCAGGCCTAACCGTTTAAACACGATGTATGGCATAATATTTACAGACGCTCCATTGTCAATAAATTCCCTTCGCACCTCGATGCCATTGATTACTGATGTTCACATACAGCGACCTGTTATTCGAGTATCTTATCTCTCTATCAGCTTTAGAGAAAGATATCTTATTTTCTTCTTCCTCCATCGTATTCACAAATCCTTTGCTTATGGCCATGCAAGTCTCCTGTGTCTCAGCAGTCTTCTTAATTTACCTGGTTGCCTCAATCCTTGCTTTCTTGGCCAATCCTATCTGATCGAAAAAATTTCTGAACTTGACTCCATTCATCAACGCCGTCACCTACAGGCTTGGGTCACACTCCTCCTTTTCTTCCATCGTTATCTCCACTTCTTGGATTATGCTGTGAATAACAGTATTGTACGTTTCTATCCCCTTGTGATTTGGCAGTGGCTTGTCATGAACGCTACTTTCCTTTCCAAGTTCAATCTCCCCATTTGTCAACTTCTCATGGAATATCCTCTGCAGGCTATAACAATCCATAGTTGAGTGTCCCGCGTATTGGTGGAATACATAGAAGTCTGGCCTTCTCTTCATCTCTTCCGTCACTACAAATCTAGGCCTTGGAGGTTTCACCACCCCATGTTCAAACCATTGTTCATCTGGACCTGAATGCTTTCTCCTTTGCATGTGATAGCTCCCTGGACCGGCTTTCCTGCATATTTGTCTCGTGCCTTCCTGCTTCGATCAAAATTCTTCTCATGCTTCTACACCTTGTGGTTTTGGATCGAGAGTCGCCCAAAGCCACAGTTGTTATCCTCTTGCCCTTCCATGTAACCGTCGCATGGCTAGTGGGCAATGTCATGATTCCTCCCAAGTCTTATGCAAAAGATGAGAGGGTCGCGAAGGAATCACAAGCCTTGGTGATGAGGTGGGGCTTGAAGGCATCTAAGGTACCATTGTTGCAAATGCTGACTAAGTTCTTTTCTTCAATCGACTCTGCGCACTTCTGTACCTGGGCCCTGAACCTGTCAACATAGTTTGATAGCTCCTCATTCAGCTTTTGTTTGAACCTCATGGGCTCTACAATGGTCACCTATTTTTGTACATAAAAAAATTCTTAAAAAATTGTAATTTTAGATCGTTCCAATCATGGACTGACCCCTTCTCCAAATTGTAGTACCAACTTAAGGCACTATCCATCAAAGTCTTGTTGAATTCCCGCATCAACAAGTTTTGGTTGTTCACTTCATCATATCCGAGCCACGGAGATATTGACTCTACAAACCTGGCAATATGTTCCCTGGCATTTCCTTTCTCCCTGTTATATTTTGAAAACTGCGGGGGATGCTCAATATACCCTGTTGGGTAAGGTTACCTCTGAATGTGTGCATGGTAAGGAGGAGTAAAGTCCAACTCCGAGGGTCGAGATGTCTGTCTGCGAAGTTGATTGATCACGTCGATCATATCATCCTTCGTCACGTACTTGCTTGTGGCGTGAACTCTCTGGGGTGTTGTGATATACTGTTGTATCGGCGGTGTGTATGGTAAAGAGATTGGTTGATGCATACTTGCATTGTGCAAAGCTGGCACTGGTGGTATTTGCTGGCCCCCTCGCTGGACATGGCTTGGAATGGTTGGCATTTGCACATGTGAAAATGATGGGAGAGCAGTTGGGATAATGTTTGTTTGAGGTTGGCTTGCTTCCAACCTAGGTTGTGGCACGTCCCCACTGTTCTGGGGCTCCAAGTTGATAATTGGAACCGACTGATTCTCCGTCGATGGAGGTACAATCAGGTTCTCTTTGTTGTTGCTGTCATTGTTGTTGTCTTCCACCCATGCTTGTTCCCCCTGCAAACTTCCTGGGAATATGGCCTTGAAGGTGGGAATCTGCATCAATTGCTGGCGAAAATTCCCCATTTCCTCTTGTTTCCTCTGCATTTCCAGCATCATGGCCATCATCATCCCTTGTCCTTCCCGTGCTTCCTTTAATGCCTTGAGCATCTCCAGTTGCACAACATTGTTCTGCTCTCCGCTTGCATCCTCGCCTTGCCTTCCAGCGCTTATCTGTTGTTGATTGGCCATATGTGGTGATGTTGAATTCCCTTCTGAAGCGTCTTCGATAAGTGGTTGGTCAAAATCCAAGTTTGCGCCTTAGAAAGCTTGAGTAGCTTGCCTTAAAACTGGATCCGGTGAGGTAATGCTATTTTTTGGTGAAGCAGTTCTTCCTGTAATTCTCCCACTTTGAGTTATGGGCATACCCTTCACGAATTCTATACCTCCCCAGCAGAGTTGCCAAATAAATGTGGGCAAAGAAATTGTACCTTGCTAGGGTTATGGTTTCGTGTTGGCTGAGGAGGAGAGAAATCCACAAAGAGCACAGAATTGATTGGTTGATTGAAGAGGGGAGAACGACAGGTGGGTGATTACTCCAACGGCGCGTGGCAGAACTCCTAGAATCCGGGAATCGTGTTAGGGTAGCAGGGATTCGAAGAGCCTTCTTGAGTCCTTCGAGTTGAGAGATTATCCAAACCCCTTTAGTGCTTTTAGGTGGAATCTCTAAGCCTTCTAGTCACCAAAAGGGTCCCTTTTAATCTTCCAAGAGTCCAAGTTTTTTGGAAAGTAGTCATGTGCGAGGCACATGCTTTCAGGAAAATTCCAAAAATGCCTTTTAGTCATTAGAATAATGCCATATTTCCTTGTCCTTCTAGCCACCAATCCAATCCCTCAATCAATTTCCAAATCGAGCCGCCTCCATGAGTCTTCTGCCTCGGGACACATGGAGGCTTCTCCCAGGTCTAGCACATTTATTTCTGACTTTTTCGTCTTCATTCCATTAGGTTATGCGAACCCTAGTTTGCACATTTAATGTGGCCGTGGAACCCTAATTGCACATTTAATTCAATTAGGTTATGTGAGCCTTAATTTTACACTTGGGCCCACAAAGGGAAAATGTATGTACACAGTAGTACATAGTCGACTATGACGACAGCTTTTTTGGCTATAGCGATGGTTTCACCCATAACTATAGCTATTTTGAACTACGGGGACTGATAAACCATCGCCATAGCCCAAAAAACCCGTCGCCTTAGCCCGACTGTGTAATACACAGCTGTATATATAAATATAGCTCTAAATATAAATATAGATATTGTGCTTTAATATGTTGAAAGATCAAGTGAAATTGGTAAAATATAAATTTTATTTAGGATTAATAGAATTATGTTTATAGTTAGAATTTATTATTGTTAAATTTTAGAGGACACTCTTAAAAAATAGGGTTGAACGATTTTGTCTTATTTATTATATACAAACTTACTAACCCCGTGTGAAGGCACGAGCGATGTGAATAATGATTTATTATATTAATTATTAACATAGTTGATCAGATATATCATAATATTTAATTACGCTTTTATGAAGATAATTGTTGTAGTTATCAATTTATTAAATAATAAATTATTGAATTATATTGTAGATTTCTTCAATTAATTATCGAGCAAAATATTTGAATGAAATATAAATTTATTTAGTTATGATTCGAAAATAATTAATTTGATGTATGTTTTAAATGAAATTTTATATTAGTAGTTTTTATGACAAAATTTTCATGAAATTTTAACTGAATGAATAGAACTATGAAATACTGAACTTTAATAGATTTTAAATGAATTCACTATAATTTTTCAATTACTTAGAGAGTTATGATGTTTTTTGTTGCTAAATATAAAGTTATGTTGTTTCAAAATAGTTCAAATATATTATAAATACATTTCTTTTATAAAATTTCAATAACTATTCTTTCAACATTTTGAGACTTCCAAAATCAAAATAATTAAAAGAAAGCAAAATTAAATAAATGTCATGAAAAAATTATCCTAATGAATATAAATTAGATTAATATTATATTTTAAAATTTAATATCGTTTCTCTAATTCTTTAGTACGTATACTGTACTCTTTTGCTACTATTTTGGTATCAATTAAAATAAAAAATAGAGGGAGGGAGGGAGGGAGGGAGGGAGGGAAACAAATTTTAAAATTTTATCATAAAAGTAGGAGAAAATTTCTTAAAATGAAAAAGAGAAAGGTGTTATAAAATTATAACATATATATTTATGGATGTCTAGATTTTATTTAATTGTAAAGATCTTTGGTATTTTGAAACTCACGTGTTCATTATGAAACTCTCATGTTCATTAAGTATGGAACTCCCATGTTCATTAAGTTTTAAAACTCGTGACTTTTGAGTTTTGAAACTTCCAAGTCCATATATCTATAAAAAATAAAATTGTATAAGAGAAGGTGATATAAAAAATATTATGAGAATAATCTCTTTTCTCTAATCATTTGTTCTTAATTTTTTAGTAATATTTTATAACACGTTATCAGTACGAATTGCTTCTCACCTTCTTTTGAAGATAATCATATTTGATTTGAAGGAAAATGTATATTTATCTATTATATATATATATATATATATATATATATCATGAGACCGAATTTTATGAAATAAAAGTATTCAATTCTTTTTTAATTATTCTATTTAGTAAATGGTTAAATTGATAAAAAGTTAAAGTTGAGGGTGATATGTGAAATTTTTTCAAAGTAAACAAGTTGTCATAAAATAATCGGTGATAAAAGTACAGTAATATGCGTGGTTGCATAGTAGCACACTGTATTGATTATTGATGCTTACGTAAGAAGTCACTCAGTTATACTCAATTATTACTAAAATAATTTCTGCATCATATCTCTCATATTATTGATTCAATTATTGTCACAGTATCATCTGTATAATTTGTTATATTATTAAATCAATAATTGAGACGACAAATTTATTCATATTATTATTTTCAATATTGACAATGTCTAGAAGTTCTGTCAAGGAGAGGTTTGGTCACCTAATTGCGCGCTAATAAGAAGAAATCCTTATTGGAAAGCCCCTTTTTTCCTGAGAATGACCTGGTTGTTAAATATTGTGAATTATAATATTATTAATGAATACGTTCGTGTTGATTAAAGATAAATTGATAGTTCCATTGTGTTGAAATTATTAGTGTTAGTGAAAATCGACATTTATTTCGATAATAATTGATGTCTGGAGATTATATTGACCAATCGGGTAATTAACCAAATAAATGAAAAATTAATTGCTATTGATTCACATGATTATAACTATTTATTCACATGTGTGTACTATTGATTCACATTCATTTACTATTAGGGGAGTTGGTGCAAGATTGATAATACTTGCATGACTAAGTTAAAAATAGAGGTATAGATGAAAGTACTATACTATAATTAATTTTTTCACATGTTTAGAACTATTGAGTCACATGATTTACTATTGATTCACATGATTTACTATTAGGGGAGGTGGTGCAAATTTGATAATACTTGCAGGACTAAATTAAAAATGAAGGAAAAGATGAAGGTATTATACTGTAATAGAAGCTCATTCTTCCTTCATTTCTCACCAATTCACTAAGTCTCACAAGAATAATTATTATAGAGAAATTATAGAGAGAAATAAGAAGAGAAGTCTGCTACCTCACTATTCCAGTATCCAGTTTTCTTCAAAGATAAGGGGTATTATTCTTTCGTATTCATAAAGAGAGTTATTTTCTTTCAATACTCGTAAGGGATATTATTCTTTTGTATTCATGAAGAGAGTTATTTTCTTTCAATACTCGTAAGGATTGTTATTCCATTCTTTATTATTATGTTGAAATAACTGCCTCATGCCAAATCGTAGTATCGTGGTGAAATTCTTACGGTATTTCATTCTTTATTATTCGGTGAGGAATAACTTTATCTATGCGATTTCATCGCATGCACGGTGAATTCCGTTGTTATTCCATTATTATTCGTTAGAATATCTTATGCATGCGGATTCTTGCATTGACTTGGTTCCATTCTTTATTATTACATTTGGAATATCCTGTTTTGTGCGGATTACGCATGACCTGGTTCCATTCTTTATTATTCCGTTGGGAATAACCTGTCTGTGCATTCTATCGCATGCCTGAGACACCAAATTTTATGAATAAAGATTTAAATTTCTCAAAATATTTTTTTGAATATTATGGTGTGGATTTGATATAATGTTATATTTGTGGGTAGTATTTATAAATTTTGCAAAGTATGCAAGTTGTTATAAAATATTCGTTTGGTCGGAAAATATTCTTTTTATTGGGGAATATCCGTACGATGGCACAATCATTGGTGGACCCCACAACGAAAGTATTGTCGTAGTTAGAAAATGACAGAATTATCTTTTTATAAAAATAACGGCGAAAGTGTTACCGTAGTCACCTAATTGCGCGCTAATAAGGAGAAATCCTTATCGAAAAGCCCCCTTTTTCCTGGGAACGACCTGGTTGTTAAATATTGTGAGTTATAATATTAATGATGAATAATTTCGTGTTGATTAAAAATGAAATTGATAATTCCACTATGTGGGAATTATTAGTGTTTGTGGAAATCGATATTTATTTCGATAATAATTAATGTCTGGAGGTTATATTGAACAATCGGGTAATTAATCGGATAAATGAGCAATTAATTGCTATTAATTCAGATGCTTATAACTATGTGTTCACATGTGTGTACTATTGATTCACATGATTTACTATTAGGGAAGTTGGTGCAAGATTGATAATACTTGCATGACTAAATTAAAAATGGAGGTATAGTTGAAGGTACTATACTATAATTAATTTTTCACATGTTTAGAACTATTGAGTCACATGATTTACTATTGATTCACATGATTTACTATTAAGGGGGGTGGTGCAAGTTTGATAATGCTTGCAGGACTAAATAAAAAATGAAGAAAAAGAGGAAGGTATTATACTGTAATATTTTGAGTCCCAAAATGAGCAATTATTGAAACTATATTTTCCTATAAATAGAAGCTCATTCTTCCTTCATTTCTCACCAATTCACTAAGTCTCACAAGACCAATTATTATAGAGAAATTATAGAGAGAAAGAAGAAGAGATGTCTGCTACCTCACTATTCAAGTATCTAGTCTTCTTTTGAGGTAAGGGGTATTATTCTTTCGTATTCATGAAGAGAGTTATTTTCTTTCAATACTCATAAGGGTTTTTATTCCATTCTTTATTATTATGTTGGAATAACCTATCTATGCGAAGTATCGCATACATGGTGAAATTCTTTTGTTATTCCATTCTTTATTATTCTATTGGAATAACTATGCATATTGATCTATCGCACGCACGGTGAATTCTCGTTGTTATTCCATTCTTTATTATTATGTTGGAATAACTGTCTAAGTAAGTACCGCATACATGGTAAAATTCTTACGTTATTCCATTCTTTATTATTACATTGAAATAAACTCCGTCTGCATGCGGTTATCATCGCACGCACAGTGAATTCTGTTGTTATTCTATTCTTTATTATTCTATTGGAATATCGGTATGCATGCGGATTACTATGACACTGGTTCCATTCTTTATTAATACATTGGAATAACCTATCTATATGGATTCTGCATGCATGGTGAATGATCCTTCGTATTCATTCTTTATTAAATTGTGGAAATGATGCATACACGTGATTACCGCATGGCGGGTGAAAATGCATTGCGATTTCAGTATATTCTATTATACTAAATCGAGATATCATTTCTTTTTGTACTCGTCATGGAATATCATTTTCTTCTTTTATTTTTTTTACGAGTTACTATTCACCCGATTATTATTAACTCTGGTATTATTCACTTGGGTATTCGGGTACTTTTAAATGTAGTATCTTATTCACAAGTTCTTATTCACCGATTACTATTCACTCTAGTATCATTCACTCGGGTATTCGAGACACTTTTTCGTGTCGGGGTACTATCGCAGGTACTATTCGAAGTATTATTCAAAGGGTACTATTCCCGAAAAATATATTTCTTTTCTCATTCAAATTATTTTTTGTTACATGAATATTATTCTTGAATTTTACTCTACAAAGCAGTATCATGTTGGCAATTTGGACGTTATTGATTCCTGGATAAATTAAATTATAAATCTTTAAAATTTATCCTTGAACTTATTTTATTGAATTATTATGTCATTGTCATCATCCTCGTGCTTATATTGTGATTAAAGTCATCTTTGGCTTACGTGCATAGATGGACTTGGTATGATTATGACCAGGAATTATTCGGTATAATCATGACCGTAATGTGACGAATGATGTGGTAAAAGTCCTCATTGGCCTGTAGTTCATTGATGGACAGTTATTGGTATGATTATGACCAGGGATTATTCAGTATAATCATTACCATTGATGATTACATGAATATCCTTGGCCGTGGTGCATGGATGATTCGATTTTATTTATTAAGATGAGTCTCAGCGATAAAGTTGATAAAAAACTTTTTAAATCATAAAAGATAGTAGATTTTATGCTCTACTTGACTCTTCTATTGGATTGCTTATTTCCGCTGCAGTTGTTGATCTAAAACTTGTTGTCTATTGTATTCTATCAGTTGTTATACTGTTGAAGGATAAGGATAATTTATTCTGCAATATCTTAGTTATAATATTTCTTACTGGGCTAGTTTAGCTCACCCTTTCTTTCATTGTTCTCTTCAGGAAATGAGAATATAGCTGGGACGAGTCGGGGAATGGAATGATGGTCCATGATAAATGGTTTTAGTAGTCCTCACTATTCTATGGAATAATATGATAATAATTTTAATGAGGAAACCATTGAGTGTGTATATTGTCTAGATGACAATATTCTTATTAAAACTCTTAGATTATGTTTTGTCGTATTTTACATGACTGTTGTATAATTAATTTGTATTTGAATTGTGTACCATGTATTTAGCGACTCAAGATGGGTGATGTATACCTGTTTTGGGGGCGTCACAGTTGGTATCAAAGCTTAGGGATATGATCCCTGACTGAGATGTGAGACAAGAACTAGGAGGGGAGAGACGGGGAATTCCTTCGTTAGTATGACCTACCTAAGTTTATTTGGTATTTAATTGGTTGGTAAGAGTATAGGGATAATATGTGATATGTTAATTAACCCTTGTTTTGTGACAGTGTTTGAAAATGGCATCTAAAAATGTTGAGATCAGCAATGAAGCACATGAGACCGTTGAGTCACCAACGATCAATACTCAGGATAATGTGCAACAGGAAGACAATAATCCTCAGGTAAACAATAACACCGATTAGATGATGAACGATGAGATGTTTAGAGGCTTTATGTAATTCATGCAACATCAAAAGAGAGAGACTCCTATTCATAATGCAGGTGGAAACAATGGCAACCCACGGCTGGTCATTGCTAAGAAGTTCAAGGAGCTGGGACCGCCAGAGTTTTTGGGAAAGCCAGAACCACTTAAGGCGGAGACGTGGATAAAACAGATCACCAAGATATTTGATGTCTTGGAATGCTCAGAGGAGAAAAACATTCCCTTCGCCACTTTTATGTTGCGTGAAAAGTCAGATTACTGGTGGGAATCTGTAAAACGTACCCAGCTTGACGCATTCAAGATGTCTTGGGAGAAGTTCCAAGAGCTGTTCAACGACAAGTACTTTCCCGAAACTATTCGTCACATGAAGGAGGTGGAGTTTATCAAGTTGGAGCAAAACAATATGACCCTGTCGCAATACGAGGCTAAGTTTGCGGAGTTATCCCGGTTTGAATCCCATTTGGTTGATAATAAGGAGCGAATGATGCGAATGTTTCTAAGAGGTTTGAAACCCAATATACATCAATACCTCATTTCTCACAAACTTTGTTTATATTCAGATGTTGTGAATAGGGCTCAGTTATTGGAGCACGATAATGAGTTAACACATCCAAAAGGTAACGATCAACAACACGATAATAATCGTATCGGTGGCAATGGCCATCGGAACAATGATAAACATCGTGGGGGAAATTATCATGCCAAGAATGGTAACCACTTCGGTGGTAATCATGACCAAGATAATAGAAGTGGAAAATTCAAGAAGAGAAGATTTAAAGATGATGGGAAGACGTTGGCAGGAACACCAACACCAGCAACAAATTTTAGGGGAGGAGAACGACCGCCAGTTAGATGCTACAGATGCGGAGAAGAGGGACACATAAGTCCAAACTTTTCACAGCCTTCCAAGGTATGTTTTAGTTGTGGAAAAGACGGCCACATAGCTCAATTTTGTCCTATAGCGAAATCAAGTCAAGATGGGACGGTGGCACCAAAGGAGGATACGAACAAAACAAAGTTGGTGGTTTCAGGGAGAGCGTTTTTTGTGACTTCTCAAAAAATAAGTAACCCGAATGAAGTTAGCACGGGTTAGTTAATTATAAATTCTTGCGAAGTCTATACCTTATTAGATATCGGTTCTACCCATTCTTTTATCTCTCTTGCTTGCGCTCAACGTTTAAATTTAACTCTAGTGAAGTTAGACTTTGACTTATCGATTGAAACTTCGTTAGTAGAAACCTTCATTTCATGTGCTATCCAAGTCTTGGATGAGAGTCACAGTTTTGAATGATATTTCTATTGTTAATAAATTTCCTGACGTATTCCTGAAGAACTTCCTAGCCTACCCCTGGAGCGTGAAATCGAATTTTGTATTGACCCCAGTACAAAATCGATTTCTAAAACCCTCAAATATTTTTCTTCACCCAAAACGAACGTAACCTACGCCAAAGATGTTGGCTCGAGCGGTTGAAGATTACGACTATACCATTCAATATCATTGTGGAAGAGCAAACATGGTAGCTGACATGTTGAATAGAAGATCGTATGCATTTACGAGTGCGATGTTGTTAACACAAAAACCCATTTCGTATAACTTACAAATGATGAAGATAGAGTTAAAGACTCTAAGGACCCACGTGATGATGTCAAATAATACGAGTAGAATCGACGTTAACCGATAAAGTTAAAATCGCTCAAGCTACACACCTGAAGCTGATTAATGTGAAGAAGAAGGTTCAAGAGGGCGTTATTCTAGAAGCAAGAATCGATGAATAGATGAAATCTTAACCCTCAATTTAATTAGCCCATTTGAAATCTGTTAGAGTTTATGCCCTAGAGGCCAATTATTTGATATAATTGCTTAACATTTTGATATTATATTTGATTGAATAAATAAATGAATTTATTATGGTTTTATTTACTGCGTAATATAATTTTTAACATAATAAAATTCCTTAGAATAGTGATACAAATTATATAGTTTCAAGTATGTGACTTGAACATGAGATTATATAATTACAATTAGTATCATTGTTCTTAAATGTCCCTAGTCGAGTATCATTGTTGATGGGACAACAATGATGCATTGAGACTAGTATGTGGATCGATTGATGACCAAATCTCATTGGTCATAAATATATGAGATATTAAGTCAATGATAGAGTACATGTTAGAGAACGATGTAATTGGGATGACCCACCATGAGAATTCTATATGGAGCATTATGCGAAGTGTCATTAGCAATTCTCATAGTGACAATTATGTATGGTCCTCCGACCTGAAATCGCTATATTACTACACGAGAATTTATGTACTTTGATATCATCAAATGTCACCTTTAATAGGGTGGACTATAAAGGTGATTATTGGGTTCATCGTGAATCGTGTGAGAAATATGAGTGATCTAGATGGAATTTAACTATCTTATATATTATGGGAGATATCCATAGGCCTCTTGATTGAGTAGGACTATGAAATGCATGGCCATGCTCAAATAGTGATTTGTTTCATATAGTCTACTCATTGATCAAAAAAACTCAGATTAAATTATGAAGAGTATGACACATTCCATGACTCGAGTTTAATCTAGGATATTAAGGTTAAAAGGATTAAATTACATTGAAACATTGGTCACAAAAAGGTTGCATCGAATCATCGATCTTATTATTACTTGGGTAGCAGTGATGCATTACTAGATGCCGCTCACTATTTATAATTTTATAATATAATTTTAAAATTATTGCCAACGTAATAATAACCTATAGGGCCACACACAAAGAACGTTATTGAAAGGGAATTAATTTAAATTGTAAGGATTTAAATATATCAATATGATTGATAGTATTTAAATTACGAATTTAAATTAAAAGGATGTTTTGTATATTTATATACATTAATTAAATAAGACTTAATTAAGATATAAAATATATATAAATTCGGATTTTATTTTAATTAGATTAGGGTTTTGATTAATTCTGATTTATTGCTATATATATGATATATCAGCGTCTTTGGAAAGTTAATCAAAACAAAAAACCCTAGCCGCTCTTAGAGAGAGACTAGAAAAAACAGTTTCGAAAATTCTCATCCTTGGTGGCTAGTACCGCGAATATTCCTTCTTCTGCAGATCGTAGGACGATTTGTGGAGCGTTCGTGTGGATACCGTAGAGACGCAGTTCGTTTGAATTGCATTGGAGATTCGATCGCATCGTTTAATCGCTTTCTCAATCGGTATAATTTTAAACCACTGAATTAACTATTTTTCGCATGGATCATGTTTAGGGTTTCGAATTTGATTTAAATTGTTCTATTTCTACTGTGCGTTTCTGTGTCGAAACCCTTCAAAATCCTCGATCGAGTAGGAATTGTGGCCTATAGACTCTCTTTACCGCCAAGTATGTCACGTGTTCATAACGTTTTTTGTGACGCCCCCAAAATAGGTATACATCACCCATTCTGAGTTGTCAATACATGGTACAGAAACAACTACAACTTTATTACTACAACAGTAAAACTGTGAGTTTAAATACAAATATTATCTTCTAGACAATATCTATACTCAAATAAATCCTCATCACATTTATTGATACATTATTTTACAAAAATGGTGAGGACTACTAAACAATCCTTTCTAAAACCTTCATTCCATACCCCAGGCTTCATTACTCGCTATATTCTCGCCTCCCGAGAAGAATGGAACAAAAGGAAAAGGTGAGCTCAACTAGCCCAAGAAAGAATATTATGACTAAGATAATATACAACAAATTATCGTTAGTCTTCAACAGGAAAAATTTAATAGAATACAATGGACAACAAATTTTAAATCAATATTCATAGGTGAAATAATAATTCATAGAAGAGTTACGTAGAGAATGAAATCTACTATAATCTATGAATTTATGCAAATCCATCATCAATATTTTATCCTCGTAACATCAATCAATATTCATCTCAAATCAAATATTCATCTTTGCACTCTGTGCCAAAGATATTCATCAATCTCCATCATGTTCATTTCAACACTGCTCATCTTTGCACTAAAGGCCAAAGATATTCATCGATCGGTCATGTTCATTTAAAACACCGCTCATCTTTGCACTACGTGCCAAAGATATTCTTGAAATCATTCATCTTTGCACTACTGTGCCAAAGATATTCTTCAGAAATCATTCATCTTTGCACTATGAGCCAAAGATATTCAATAATATCATCATTTAAGACCGAGGATGATGAAAAATATTTTTAAAGAGAACGAATCCGGTGAAACAAAATGACAAGGATTAAGGATTAAGGATTAAGGATTCAGTACTTTGTTTTATCCATGTCCAACAATACCTCAAAAATAATCATAGTGGTGTAAAATTCAAGAATGATCAAAACATGGATACAATCAAAGCTAGTATCCAAAATAGATATTTTGGAGGAAAAGAAGAAATTTTATTTTTCGATGAATAGTGCCGATATCGTGAATAAAGGTCAGATACGTGAATAGTCACAAGACACGTGAATAAGTATCTCGACACCAAAAGATAGAAATTCCACAAAAAAACATTTTCACGCTTCATGAATAGTACTCGTGAATAGTAACTCATGAATAGTAACTCGTGAATAGTAACTCATGAATAGTAACTCCGACATAAAAAAGTTCCAAATTTGATAAAAACTTCAGATCAACATTTCAAAGATAATGATATTGAAGAAATAATATCATTACAAAAAAATAATATCCCTTACCTCAAAGAATCAAGATTTCGGAAGGAAAGGCTCAAGTGATCTTGAATGAAACTTGTCTTTGAACAAAGAACTCTCAAAATATCTAAATACTCACAAAATACGCTCAATAATATAGAGAGAGAAAGAGAGAAAGAGAGAAAACTTTGTTTCTGGTGTGATTTTCAATTCTAACTTAATTTCTATTTATAGGAAAATGTTAGCTTTACCAAGCAGACTTGACCGCTACCGATGGCTTTACCGCTACTATTTCCACCCACCACATTTGAAATAAAATTCAGCACATTTCTTCACCAACCACAAGTGGGGCCCACTCAATTCTAGAATTTTCCACCAAAATCAATTATAACCCTAATTTCCGTACGACACCTCTTAAAATTCATAACAAATCATTCGTGCATTTTTAACGGTTCAAAATTTGTGGACATATACTCAACTTATATATGTATAACATACCCAAAAATTACCACAATCCAACGGGCCGGATTAAAATTATAACCCCTGCAATATATCTCAAAACCCCGATTTAATTTTTAATACCTCCAATCGATAAAATATCGATAAAACACCTCAACAATAATTTCTTCATTTATAACCACATAAATAAATCCATCATTTATATCCACATAAAATAAATATTTCTTTATCATATGAATCAATAATTAATTATTCACAAATAATATTACGAGAATCACAATTATAATAACCAGTAGTTCTTAGGAAAGGGGCTTTCCAATAAGGATCTCTCTTCATGGCGGCGCAATTAGGTGACCAAACCTCTCCTTAGATGTAACTTTCTAGACATTGCCAATAATGTTATCTAATAATATTATTCAAATAATATGAATTATTGATCCGATAATGGGAAATATGCAGTAGTGACAATTATTGAACAACAATAATATAAAATATCAACGCAATGACAATTATTGAATCAATAAAATAAAATATTGAAGCAAGAACTCTCATGTGAAAATTATTGAGTAAAGTGCCATCTTACGTAAGGATCAATAATTCAACAATACTATGCAATACTGGTATGCCATCGCAATGCAACAACGATATTATCGTATTTTAACCACCTTAAGATTCCAACAGTCTTAATTGGTAATAACTATGCCGTTATTTTTAACCAACTTATATTTTTCGTTTTCCTCATCCAATCGCTCGTTATGGGGCCACACATGGTCGTTACTGGCAGGTCGCATTTAATATTCCCGACAAAGCATTGAATATTCCACGACCAAACGAATATTCCCCGACAACAATGAATATTTTATAACCACTTGCTTATTTTGAAATATTTTATGATTTAACCCTTAACTATCCACATTAATCAAATCAACCCTTACTATTTCAAAATAATAAATAAAGGAAATTCCTTTTTATTTAAAAAAATTCGGGTCTTACAACCTCCCTCCTTATGAAATTTCGTCCTCGAAATTGACGACGCATACTGTGTGTTTCAAAAGGTGAGGATACCTCGCTTTCATTTTACATTTCCAATTCCCGTGTCATTTCCTCTATAAGCATGATTCCTCCACAAAACTTTAACTTGTGGTATGACCTTTCACAGCGTAGGACATGCTCCTTCCTATCCAAAATCTTGGACAGTACCTCCTCATACGTTAAGTCTTCGGCTATCTCGTCCGGTTCTAACTCTATAACGTGGTTCGGGTCTTTCACATATTTACGAAGTACAGATATGTGAAACACATTATGAACACGAGACATACTTGGAGGTAATGCAAGTCTATAGGCTACATTTCCTACTCGGTCAAGAATTTGAAATGGACCGATAAATCGTGGATTGAGCTTTCCTCTCTTCCCAAATCTTGTAACTCCCTTCCATGGAGCAACTCGCAACAATACATGATCCCCTACATTAAATTCCACGTCCTTTCGATGAAGATCCGCATAACTCTTTTGTCGATCTTGTGCCGCTTTGTATCGTTATCGAATCATTTGGATCTTTCGGTAGTCATACGTATTTAACTTTCGGGTCCCAACAATGTTGCTTCACCCACCTCATCCCAACATATTCGAGAACGACATTTTCGTCCATATAATGCTTGGATGGAACCATGCCTATATTTGTTTAATAACTATTGTTGTATGAGAATTCCACCAATGGCAAGTACTTATCCCAACTTCCTTTGAAATCTAGGACACGAGTTTTAATATATCTTCAAGAGTTTGAGTAGTCCTTTTCGATTGCCCATCCGTTTGAGGATGGTATGCCAAATCGAATCATAAATTCGTGCCCATAGCTTTTCTACAAACTAACCCAAAATCATGAAGTGAATCTTGGGTCACGATCCAAACTATGGATACTGGTATGCCATGCAACCTCACGATCTCATTTACGCACATACTAAAGCAAGAGGCGCTCAAGGAATAAGTCTCCAGACGGCAAGAAATGAGCAGATTTGGTTAATCTATCAACAATAACCCAAATAGCATTGATGCCTTGAGAAATCGTAGGAAGACCCGTAACGAAATCCATGGTAATGTGTTCCACTTCCATTTCGAATCTCAAGTGGTTATAACGGACCCTTAGGTACTAGATGCTCCGCCTTTACGTTGGCAAGTTAAACACATCGAGATAAACTTTGCAATCTCTCTCTTCATATTGTTCCACCAAAATGTATGTCGAAGATCACGATACATTTTAGTACTTCCAGGATGGATTACAAATGGTGTTTTGTGTGCCTCCATCATAATCTTGTACTTCAAATCGTAGTCGTTAGGAACACAAAGTCTAGAGTGGACTCGAAGTATTCCTTCTTCATCAATTCTCGCTTCCGGAATAGCTCCTTCTTGTACTTTCTTCTTCATACGCATCAACTCCGGGTCGGTGGCTTGAGCAGCTTTAACTTTATCGATTAAAGTCGATTATACTCGTATATCATCACGTGGGTACCTAGAGTTTTCATCTCCATCTCTATTATTTGTAAATTATACGAAATTAGTCTTTGACAATATCGCATTTCGTATTTTATACGATCTTCTACTCAACACGCCGCCTACCACGTTCGCTTTTCCAGGATGGCATGGTCAGAACATGTGCTGAAATGAGTCTCCTCTTGAGTTCTTCGAAGCTCTTCCCACATTCCTTGCTCCATTCGAATTTTGTATCTCTACGAGTCAGCTGCGTTAATGGAATAGCGATTCGAGAATATCCTTCAACGAATCTCCGATAATAACCAACTAAGCTTCTAAAGCTACGCCTTCGATAATCGACTTTAGTTGCTCTCAAGCGTGACTCATATCCCAATCTTGGATAAGACGTCACAATGACACCTATCGGTTTACTATCGCCGCGAATATGACGCCCCTACTGAGAGAGTTAAAGCTTAGGTGAATTCCACAAAGGAAGTCACAAGATAAAGGCTCGGTACCAAATTCTATAGTTGAATTTTTAACTCACGAAGTTCAATAGAGCCATTCGATATGAGATTTTAGAAATGAGTTTTGTACTAGGGTTCAAAGTCGATACAAAATTTAATATCGATCTTTGGGAGTAAACCAAGAAATTCTTCAGAAATACGTCGGGAAAATCAATAACAACAGAATATTATTCAAATCGACGTGTCTTTATTCAAATCCATAACATGGACTAAGAAAACTTGACATCCGCTTTTTCAATAAACGAATAGCTTTATGATTAGATATGATAGTGATTGATTTTAATGGTTTAGTTGCTTGAATTGCATAACAACGGGTTGGTTAGGAATATGAAAACTAACAACCTTACGAAAACAATCAATTTGGCATGATGAGTAGTTAACCAATCAATCCCTAAAATCACATCAAAAGCAAGTATCTTTAAAGAGATAAGGTCAACGGGTAAGGTGATGGTGCCAACTTGAATCAAACAAGATTTCTAAACAACAGATGTAATGAAAGTTTCTCTAGCAGATTCTCCATAAATAAGGTCAAAGTCTAATTTCTCCGTAGTCAAGTTCAAACGTTGAGCGCAAGCAAAGAGATAAAAGAATGGGTAGAACCCAGATATCTAGAAGGTATATACTTCGCAAGAATTTATAATTAACTAACCCGTGCTAACTTCGTTCGGGTTCCTTGCATTTTATTTGGTCACGACAAACGCTCTTCCAAGAACCGTTGACTTTGACTTTTTCGGGACATCCTTTTGAGTCACCATTCACGCTGGATTTGGGTTTCGATATCGTAATCTCGAGCGATATGTCCTTCTTTTCCACAATTATAGCATACCTTGGAAGGCTTTGAACAGTTTGACCTTATATGTCCCTCCTCTCCACATCTCGTAGCATCTAAGCCGCGATCGTTCTCTTCCCTAGAATTTGTTGATGGTGCCGATGTTCGTCTTCTTTGGCAAATCTTCCGTCATCGTTAAATCTTTCTTTTAGATTGGACATCTCTTTCCATAATATCAACGCGTCGCAATTTTTTACCCATGCATCACTCATTCTCACTCGTTCGCTTATTTCTTCTTTCATTTCGATTCCAAACTTTATCATCTTATACTACGCCAAAGAGTGCTTACATTCAAGCATCACGTATCGGGTAACACAAGCTTGAATCGTTGCATCCTTTTGCTCCACGATCGCTGCAATTCTTTAGCCCGCTCTTCTAACTCATGAATACGATTTTGCAATTCTATATTTCGATCATAAAATACCTCTAATAAAATCTCTTGTGTACCTCTTCTTCCTCACATCTCAAATTGTTACCTCTGCGATTATCTACGGGTGCAACTATCAATTCTTCACTCACCACATGGATATCTCTAATTCCTTCTTCGTCCGACATCACATTATCACGGTTGGCGATTAGAGGTGTCTCCACGATCTCATTCACTCCATTGTTAACGTTCTCAGCAGCCATTCTAAAAAAAACTATCATAAAACAAGGGTTAATTAAATAAATTAACAAATCACATAATACCCCTATAATATGACCAACCAACAAATAAGCTTAGGTAGGACACAATAGCGAAGGATTTACCTGCTCTCCCTCCTAGTTTTATTCCCGATCTCTTTGGAGATCATATCCCTAAGCTCGATACCAACCGTGACGCCCCAAAATAGGTATACATCACCCATTCGAGTTGTCAATACATGTATGTAAACAACTACAACTTTATTACTACAACAAGAAAGCGTGAGTTTAAATACAAATATTATCTTCAGACAATATCTATACTCAAATAAATCCTCATCACATTTATTGATACATTATTTTACAAAATGGTGAGGACTACTAAACAATCCTTTCTAAAACCTTCATTCCATACCCCGACTCGCACTTCGCTTATATTCTCGCCTCCCCGAGAAGAATGGAACAAAAGGAAAAGGGTGAGCTCAACTAGCCCGGTAAAGAATATTATGACTAAGATAATATACAACAAATTATCGTTAGTCTTCAACAGGAAAAATTTAATAGAATACTGATGGACAACAAATTTTAAATCAATATTCGCAATGAAATAATAATTCATGTAGAAGAGTTACGTAGAGAATGAAATCTACTATAATCTATGAATTTATGATCCATCATCAATATTTTATCCTCGTAACATCAATCAATATTCATCTCAAATCAAATATTCATCTTTGCACTACAGCCAAAGATATTCATCAATCGGTCATGTTCATTTCAACACTGTTCATCTTTGCACTAAAGGCCAAAGATATTCATCGATCGGTCATGTTCATTTAAACACCGCTCATCTTTTGCACTACTGAAGCCAAAGATATTCTTCAGAAATCATTCATCTTTGCACTACAAAGCCAAAGATATTCTTCAGAAATCATTCATCTTTGCACTACAGGCCAAAGATATTCAATAATATCATCATTTAAGACTGAGGATGATGAAAAATATTTTTAAAGAACGAATCCAGTGAAACAAAATGACAAGGATTAAGGATTAAGGATTAAGGATTCGTACTTTGTTTTATCCATGTCCAACAATACCTCAAAAATAATCATAGTGGTGTAAAATTCAAGAATGATCAAAACATGGATACAATCAAAGCTAGTATCCAAAATAGATATTTTGGACGAAAAGAAGAAATTTTATTTTTCGATGAATAGTGCCGTATACGTGAATATAGTCAGATATCGTGAATAGTCTTGATAATATCGTGAATAGTAATCTTCGACACCAAAAGATAGAAATTCCACAAAAAAACATTTTCACGCTTCATGCTTAATGAATAGTACTTCGTGAATAGTAACTCATGAATAAGAATCGTGAATAAGAACTCATGAATAGTAACTCAGACATAAAAAAGTTCCAAATTTGATAAAACTTCAGATCAACATTTCAAAGATAATGATATTGAAGAAATAATATCATTACAAAAAAAATAATATCCCTTACCTCAAAGAATCAAGATTTGAGGAAGGAAAGGCTCAAGTGATCTTGAATGAAACTTGTCTTGAGCAACAAAGAACTCTCAAAATATCTAAATACTCACAAAATACGCTCAATAATATAGAGAGAGAAGAGAGAAAGAGAGAAAACTTTGTTTACGGTGTGATTTTCAATTCTAACTTAAGCCTCTATTTATAGGAAAATGTTATTCACCAAGGCAGACTTGACTGCTACCGATGGCTTTTACTCGCTACTATTTCCACCCACCACATTTGAAATAAAATTCAGCACATTTCTTCACCAACCACAAGTGGGGCCCACTCAATTCTAGAATTTTCCACCAAAATCAATTATAACCCTAATTTTAAAGACGACACCTCTTAAAATTCATAACAAATCATTCGTGCATTTTTAACGGTTCAAAATTTGTGGACATATACTCAACTTATATATGTATAACATACCCAAAAATTACCACAATCCAACGGGCGGATTAAAAATTATAACCCCGCAATATATCTCAAAACCCACGATTTAATTTTTAATACCTCCAATCGATAAAATATCGATAAAACACCTCAACAATAATTTCTTCATTTATAACCACATAAATAAATCCATCATTTATATCCACATAAAATAAATATTTCTTTATCATATGAATCAATAATTAATTATTCACAAATAATATTACAGAATCACAATTATGATAACCAGTAGATTCTCAGAAAGAGGGGCTTTCAATAAGGATCTCTCATCTTGCTGGCCGCAATTAGGTGACCAAACCTCTCCTTAGATGTAACTTTCTAGACATTGCCAATAATGTTATCTAATAATATTATTCAAATAATATGAATTATTGATCCGATAATGGGAAATATTTGCAGTAAGTGACAATTATTGAACAACAATAATATAAAATATCAACGCAATGAATTATTGAATCAATAAAATAAAATATTGAGCAAATAACTCATGTGAAAATTATTGAGTAGTGCCATCTTACGTAAGGATCAATAATTCAACAAT